>CP136054.1:139949439-140514439 GCA_032464435.1 Aegilops umbellulata
GCGCCCGCGGCATGTCCGAATATTATTTTATAAGTGGCGTAAAAATGTTCTCGGAATGGGATGAAACTTGTCGAGCGGCCTTATTATAGTGTAGACAGACCGCCTGCCAAATTTCATCGCATTCGGAGTCCGTTTGATAGCTCAACCGTTAAACATATAGCGGTACCGTTGCCGGTACTTTCGTCGGACGTTTTCGGTATCCGGAAACAGTTGCCGGGCTGCACTCCTCTCCTCTCAGCCCGAAAACCCCTCTCCTCAGCCCACCTAGACCCCCTCCTCTCCGGACCGTCCGATCAAGATCGGAGGGTCCGAAACTCCTCCTAACCCCCCAACCCTAGCTTCAACTGCTATATATAGACCCTAGCCTCCATTTTTCGAAATCCCTAGCCCCTGTCTCGTTTTCCGCTTCAGCCAACCACCACCCACCTTCTAGCCGCCGCCTCCTCCTCGGATCCGCCGCCGGCCACCTCTTCCCGCCACTTGTCGCGCCCCCATTGGCCAGCGCCGCCGCCAGCTCCGCCCGCGGCCAATCCCCTTGTGCCACGCGTCTCCCAGCTGCTTCCCTCCCCACGCGGCCCGCCAGGACCCGGATCAGGCCCTGGGAAGCCCATCGGGTCCCGGGCGCCCCGCCGCCGCTGCCCGAGTGCCCCAGCGCTCCGGCCGCGCCCGCCTCCCGGCGCCTCCCCGCCGCAGGCCGCCTCCCTCGCCGCCTTGCAGCCCCGCCGCCGGCGACCCCCCAGGCCAGGCTCCCCCGCGCCCTGCTCCTTCCTCTCTCTTCTCTGCTCCTCCTTCGTGCTCCTTCTCTCTCCCTCACGAACTCTCTCTCTCTCTCTCTCTCTCTCTCTCTCTCTCTGTGCAGTAGGAGCCGCCGCCGCCTTGGAGACCTCGTCGCCGGCCTCCTCGGCCTCGCCGTCGCCAGATCCGGGGGCCCCACGCCCGGATCCTCCCGTTCCGTCTGTCCCGGCCGTCCCCGCGCTCGTCGCCGGTGTTGTCGCCGTAGGCCGCCGCCACCTTCCAGATGCGATCGGGAGGAGCCCCGATCTGAGCCGCCCGCCGCCGTTGACCGCGCCAGCGCGCGCGTGGGCCCCGCGTGGGCCGCAACCGCGCCAAGGCCCGGCCCAGCTCCCCTTCGCGGCCTGCTCCCCTCCCCGCCAAACGGGCCGAAGCCCATGGGTGAGCAGCCCAGATCCAGTGCCCCTTGGCCCAGTTCCAGCAGATTTAGCCCATGCGCGTTTTTTCCCTGACCTGCGAATTTCCTATTGATCCTGAGAAATCAGATTTGCAGAAAAGACCCTCATCTTCATACATTTAATAACTCATCAACGGTGCATCATATTAAAATGTTTTATATATGAAACTTGCCCAGAATTTTGTGTAGGTTAATAATATGCCACTTTCACCTATGTTTAAAATGCTTAAAATGCTGCTTGATTAAATTTGCTCCTATGCCATGTTAAAATGATTTAATTCATAACTAATTAACCGTAACTCGGATTTAAATAAATTATATATGTAAATGGGGTAGAAAAATGCCTAGTTTAACACGTTGCACTTTATTTTCCTGTTTAACAACTTTAAATATGGTTTTAGGTAGAACAGTACCAAATTCAATATATGCATATGAGGAGTTTCCGGAATTGTTGTTTGTTGTTCCGGCCTCATTTAAACTTGTCTAGATAGATAGTTTTGTTGTGCTTCACCCCTTGCCATGTTAATCAACATTTAATATTGTTGGGTACATAAACAAGAGTGAACTAAATAACTTGTCGTGGTGTTTCGTCAATATGCAAGTCGTTGCATATTGAGCTCCACTTAACTTGTAGGATTGCTTGTGCATTTTGCCATGCCATGCCTCTTTTAACCGGACATGCATCATACTTGATTGTGCATCATGCCATGTTTATGTGGTGGTTGTTTACTTTGTTGTGTGCTTCTTTCCGGTGTTGCTTCTTCGGGTTGATTCCGTTATCATCGTGTTTGTGAGGACCCGTTCGTCTATGTCCGTTTGTCTTCTTCATGGACTCGTTCTTCTTCCTTGCAGGATTTCAGGCAAGATGACCATACCCTCGAAATCACTTCTATCTTTGCTTGCTAGATTGCTCGCTCTTTTGCTATGCCTATGCTGCGATACCTACCACTTGCTTATCATGCCTCCCATATTGTTAAACCAAGCCTCTAACCCACCTTGTCCTAGCAAACCGTTGTTTGGCTATGTTACCGCTTTGCTCAGCCCCTCTTATAGCGTTGTTAGTTGCAGGTGAAGATGAAATTTGTTCCTTGTTGGAACATGGAGATGTTGTTCCTTGTTGGAACATGTTCACTTGTTGGGATATCACAATATATCTTATTTAATTAATGCATCTATATACTTGGTAAAGGGTGGAAGGCTCGGCCTTATGCCTGGTGTTTTGTTCCACTCTTGCCGCCCTAGTTTCCGTCATATCGGTGTTATGTTTCCGGATTTTGCGTCCCTAACGCGGTCGGGTGATTTATGGGACCCCCTTGACAGTTCGCTTTGAATAAGACTTTTCCAGCAAGGCCCAACCTTGGTTTTACCATTTGCCTACCACCTACCCCTTTCCCTTGGGTCTGATCAACCCGAGGGTCATCTTTATTTAGCCTCCCCCCGGGCCAATGCTTGTCTAAGTGTTGGTCCGAACTGAGCAACCTGCGGGGCCACCTCGTGGAAACTCGAGGGATGGTTTTACTCGTAGCTTGACTTATCCGGTGTTGCCCTGAGAACGAGATATGTGCAGCTCCTATCAGGATGTCGGCGCATCGGGCGGTTTTGCTGGACTTGTTTTATTGCTGTCGAAATGTCTTGTAGCCGGGATTCTGAGACTGATCGGGTCTTCCCGGGGAGAAGGAATATCCTTCGTTGATCGCGAGACCTTATCATGGGCTAAGTTGGGACACCCCTGCAGGGTTTGAACTTTCGAAAGCCGTGCCCGCGGTTATGTGGCAGATGGGAATTTGTTAATGTCCGGTTGTAGAAAACCCGAAGTTGATCTTAACTAAAATACACCAACCGCGTGTGTAACCGTGATGGTCTCTTCTCGGCAGGGTCCGGGAAGTGAACATGGTTGTTGGAGTTATGCTTGACGTAAGTAGTTCAGGATCACTTATTGATCATAGTTGTTCGACCGTGCTTTGCCTTCTCTTCTCGCTCTCTTTTGCGTATGTTAGCCACCATAAATGCTAGCCGCTTGCTGCAGCTCCACCTCATACCTTTTACCCTACCTATAAGCTTAAATAGTCTTGATCTCGCGGGTGTGAGATTGCTGAGTCCTCGTGACTCACCAGATACTTCCAAAACCAGTTTGCAGGTGCCGATGAGACCGAGCAGGTGACGCACCCGTGCTCAAGGAGGAGTTCGATGAAGATCTTGTCCTTTTGTTGTTTCGTTCTAGTCGATCAGTAGTGGAGCCCAGTTGGGGTCGATCTTGGTCCTTTGTCGCTTTTGGGGTTTTCTTCTTTTATTTTGGCTCCGTAGTCGGGCCCTGATTGTAACTGTATGATGTAATGTTTACTCATGTATTGTATGAAGTGGCGATTGTAAGCCAACTATGTATCTCTTTCCCTTATGTATTACATGGTTTGTGTGAAGATTACCTCACTTGCGACATTGCTTTCAATGCGGTTATGCCTCTAAGTCGTGCTTCGACACGTGGGAGATATAGCCGCATTAAGGGCGTTACACCAGTGGCTCGATTCGGCGTTGTCCTGATCGACCAAAGAACCACCGGCAGCTCCTCGATCCAGTTTTTTCCGCACTTGTGCAGCCTGTCGAAAGTCCGGGTCTATAGTCCATGCAGCACTTCAGCATTTGCCCTCTCTGCTTGACCGTTGCTCCTGGGGTGAGCAACAGAAGCGAAGCAGACCTTGGCGCCAAGGTCTCGGACGTACTACATGAAGTTGCGACTCGTGAATTGTGTACCGTTGTCAGTGATGATCCTGTTAGGGATTCCGAAGCGGCAAACAATCGACCTGAAGAACTTGACTGCTGACTGTGCTGTCACCTTCCTCACTGGCTCCACTTTTGGCCACTTTGTGAACTTGTCGATTGCGATGTACAAGTACTCAAAGCCCCCGACTGCTCGGGGGAAAGGGCCGAGCATGTCGAGCCCTCAGACCGAAAATGGCCAGGATAAAGGGATTGTCTAGAGAGCTTGAGCTGGTTGGTGTGTCTGCTTGGAATGGAACTGGCACACTTCACACTTGGTTACTTGTGCAGTTGCATCCTGGAGGGCTGTCGGCCAAAAGAAACCTTGCCGGAACGCTTTGCCGGCAAGTGCTCTGGCGCCAATGTGATGACCACATATGCCTCCATGCACCTCCGCCAACAGCTTCTGTCCATCTTCCCGGGGAATACACTTCAATTTCACTCCGTTGAGCCTTCTTCTGTATAGTGCGTTGTCAACGAACTGGTACATACTAGACTTCCGTACTACTCTTTCTGCTTCTTCTGGCTCTTCGGGAAGTTCTCCTGACTGGAGGAAACGGACGATCTGCTGTGCCCATGCTGGAGCCTGCGGCTCGACAACAAGGACTAAAGGCATAACTGCTGCTGCGGGAACATCCGCTTCTACGGCGAGAACCCATGGCTCAGCCGGAGCTTGATGATCTCCGGCAAGTTTGCCGGAGCGAAACTTGTCGGGAGCGTCTGCTTCAATGAAACAAACCTTGGGGCTTGTCGGAGCAGACTGCTCCTCAGCACTCTTGGCGTTGATCTTGGGGACCCTCTTGGCGGCGGCTTCGGGAAGCTCAGCCAGAAGATAGTTGCCAGAAATCAACTTCCTCTTCCTGCTCTGTCCAGTTGGTGGCGTCACGGATGGCTGAGTCAGCTTGAGCACAAAGATTCCTGTTTCCACAGGTAACTTAAATGCCGCGCACTTTGACAGCCCGTCAGCGATGTCGTTCTGAGCTCTAGGAACATGTTCCATCTGTAGGCCGACAAAGCGCTCTTCCAGCTTCCTCACCTCATCAACGTAAGCTTCCATCAACGGACTATGATAATCCTTGTTTACTTGGCGGACGACAAGCTGCGAGTCCCCCCTGACAATGAGCTGCTTGATCCCAAGGTCTGCCGCGATCCTGAGACCGGCGAGCAACCCTTCATACTCTGCAGTATTGTTTGTTGCTTGCTCCTTGGGAAAGTGCATCTGGACCACGTACTTGAGGTGCTCTCCGGTTGGTGCGATAAGTAGCACGCCAACACCGACGCCTTGTAGCGAGAACGCGCCATCAAAGTACATCAGCCACTCTTTGTTTGCTTCCTTGACGGGGATGCTCGTCTCTGGGGTTTCTTCATCAGGTGTTGGTGTCCACTCTGCTATGAATTCTGCCAATGCTCTGCTTTGAATAGTTGAAGTGCTCTCAAACTGGAGGCCAAAGCTCGACAGTTCCAATGCCCACTCAACAATCCTGCATGTTGCTTCTGGATTCTGCAGTATCCTCTTCAGCGGAAAGCGAGTGACAACTGTGATCTCATGTGCTTGGAAGTAATGGCGCAGCTTTCTCGAGGCCATAAGAAGGCCGAAAAGCAACTTCTGCACACCAGAGTACCTCGACCTAGCCCCCTGCAGAAGGGAACTTACAAAGTAGACTGGGCGCTACACCATTTTCTTCTGGATCCCTTCGCACATCTGCGCAGATCTATCTTCGTCGGGACCAGAGCTCGTCGGGGAAGCCCCTTGCTTGTCGCTGGACGCGCTTGCCGCGGTTGCTGGCTCATCATCTGCCTCTCTCTCCACTACTAACGCAGCACTAACCACTTGATTGGTTGCCGCCAGATATAGCAGCAACTTCTCTTGTGGTTTAGGTGCGACAAGTATTGGAGTGGAGGACAGGTATCTCTTCAAGTCCTGCAGCGCAGCCTCCGCTTCCGGAGTCCATTTCATTGGACCTGCCTTTTTCAAGATTTTGAAAAACGGCAGGGCGCGTTCAGCAGACTTAGAGATAAACCTGCTGAGAGCCGCCACGCAGCCGGCAAGTTTTCGTACATCCTTGACGCGCTTCGGTGCTTCGATCTGCTCAATGGCCTTGATCTTGTCGGGATTGGCTTCAATCCCCCGCTGGGACACAAAGAACCCGAGAAGCTTGCCGGAAGGGACTCCAAACACGCACTTCTCGGGGTTGAGCTTGAGGCTGATCTTACGCAGATTTGCAAAAGTTTCTTCTAGATCTTGAATCAGAGTTGACTTGTCCCTGCTTTTGACCACTATATCATCCATGTAGGCTTCCACATTTCTGTGTATTTGCGGCTCAAAAGCAGTATGGACGACCCTTGCAAATGTTGAACCAGCATTCTTCAAACCGAAAGGCATCCGTACAAAACAGTACGTGCCACATGGAGTGATGAACGCGGTTTTCTCCTCATCCTCTTCTGCCATGAAGATCTGATGGTATCCCGAGTATGCATCAAGAAACGAAAGCAAGTCGCATCTGGCTGTGGAGTCGACAATCTGGTCAATGCGCGGCAAGGGAAATGGGTCTTTGGGACAAGCTTTGTTGACATCGGTGAAGTCGATCCAAAGTCTCCATTTCCCGTTCGCCTTGCGCACGACTACAGGATTGGCCAACCACGTAGGATGGAGCACTCCTCTGACGAGGCCTGCTGCTTCCAACTTCTTGATCTCTTCGGTGATGAACTCTTGGTGCTCCACCGCTTGTTTCCTGACTCTCTGCTTGACGGGTCGCGCGTGAGGACAGACGGCGAGGTGGTGCTCGATTACTTTCCTGGGAACGCCGGGGATGTCAGACGGTTGCCACGCAAACACGTCGACATTCGCCCGCAGGAAAGCAACGAGCGCGCTTTCCTATTTAGGGTCGAGAGTGGCACTGATGGTGAAGGTACCACCAGTGCCGTCCTCCTTGGTGGACACCTTCTTGGTTGCTGGCGGAGCTGCCATTGTCTTGTTACACTTGCCGGTGGAGCTCGATGGTGCGTCCTCGACGGTAGCGCAGCACTCCGAAGAGGTGCGCTTGCCGGAGTGGGCATCAGAGCTCTTGCCGGACTTGGTTTTCTTCTTCCCCCCGAGAGCTTCAGCGGCAAGTGTCTCGCGATCCTCGGCAGCTGCTGCTTCCCGGCAGATCTTGTCGGCACAGATGAGAGTGTCTTTATTGTCGCCATGTACAGAGATGACACTTATCAGGCCTGGCATCTTCAGCATGTTGTACGCATAGTGAGAGGCCGCCATGAACTTGGCGAGCGCTGGACGACCGAGAATCCCATTGTAAGGCAATGGGAAATCGGCAACGTCGAAAGTGATCCTCTCAGTCCTGAAGTTCAACTCACTGCCAAATATCACCGGCAGCGTGATCTTCCCCTTCGGCTTGCTCCTTCCCGGGTTGATTCCTTGAAACGTGCCGGTCACTTCGAGCTCGCTGTCAGGGACTTGGAGTCTCCGAAGTACAGCGGAGGAGATCAGGTTCAAGCCGGCCCCGCCGTCAACTAGCATCTTAGTGACCTTGAGGTTGCGGATAGTTGGTGAGACCAACATCGGCAAACACCCGACAGCAGTTGTGCGATCGGGGTGGTCCTCAATATCAAAGATGATAGGCGTGCTGGACCATTTCAGAAGCTTCCGTGACTCGACGGGTGGTTCTGCTGCATTAACTTCCCGCACCCACTGCTTGAGTTGGCGGTGTTGTGAAGTATGCACAGAAGCACCACCGTCAACGCACAAAACTTCTGTGGCTTTCTGGAACTCCTGCTCGCTGGTCTCGGCGTCATCCATGTCTTCGTCGTCGTCGTCATCTTCATCCTTGTCGCGGCCGCGGGGAGGTCTGTCACCTTGCTGCTGCTTAGTGTTGCCGCGGCGTCCCCCCCGGCCAGTGCGCTTCGTACCAGATCCTCCAGCACCTCCTTGGGCCTTCCCCTTGTCGCGTCGCTCGTACTCGGCCTTTTGCAGCTCAACGAGCTGCTCGACCTTCTTGCAGCTCTGGAGGTCATGGCCTTTGGTGCGGTGAATCTTGCAGTACTGCTTGTTGGTGCCATCCTGCTTGTCGGCGGCCGCCACAGCCTGGCAGTTGGCGCATGCGGCAACCTCCTTGCCGGAGCCATCAGTCTTGGCTGTCTTGGCGCCACCTTCTTTGCCGGATTGCTCGACAACTAGCACATCTTTGCCTTTCCTCTTTCTGTTGTTCCGCCGTCTGTTTTTGCTTGCTGGGGCGGCATCATCGCTGTTAGATCCTGCGGTCCCTACGTTCTCTCCGGGGAGTTTCCTCCCTTCCTCAGCACGTCCACATCTGTCGGCCAGGGCATACAGCTCGCTGACGTCTCTGATCTTGCACATCGCCATCTCCTCCCGCATCCTGCGGTTGCGCACGTTCTGATGGAACGCACTGATGACCGCGGCTGGGTGGACGTCTGGGATGTTGCGTTTGTAACACCCCGGATGTAACTTGCCATAATTGTAACTCCAACTCTTGCCATTTTCGGCTATGTGATATAATATTTCCTCCGTGGTTGGGTTTCCCTTCGTTTTGCATTTTGTTCATGTCACGCATTTCATATCATGTCATCATGTGCATCGCATTTGCATACGTGTTCGTCTCATGAATCCGAGCATTTTCCCCGTTGTCCGTTTTGCAATCCGGCGCTCCTATGTTCCCCGGCGTCCCCTTTTACATTTCTTCGTGAGCGGGTATTAAACATTCTCGGAATGGACCGAGGTTTGTCAAGCGGCCTTGGTATAGCACCGGTAGACCGCCTGTCAAGTTTCGGGTCATTCGAAGGTCGTTTGATACTCCAACGGTTAACCGGGTAACCGTGAAGGCCTCGTGTGTGTTGCAGCCCAAAACCCCTCCAAAACAGCCCAATAACCCATCTAAGACACTCCCATGTCCACCGCCGTTGGATCACGATCGTGTGGGCGAAAACCGCACTCCATTTGGAGCTTCCTAGCTCCTTCTACCTATAAAAAGGCATCCCCTCCTCCATTTCCGGATCAAATCCGCCCCAAAACCCTAGCCCCGCTCCTCCGCCGCCACCGGACGTGTCCGGATCGGGCCAGACGCATCCGCGCCGCCGCCCCGGGCCTACCAGCGGCCGACACGTGGCGCGCCGCCGACCCCGCGGGCCCGCGAGGCCCGTGCGGGGCCCTCCCGGCCCGGCTCCGCGCGCCGCCGCCCCGCGCCTCGTCTCCGCCGCCCGCTCTGCCTCGCGCCGCCCCGCGCCTCGTCGCCGGCCGCCGCCGCTGCCCTCATCGCCGGTCGCCTCCGCCACCGCGCCGCCCGCACCGCGCGCCGCGCCGCCCGCGCGCGTCCTGCCGACCCCGCCGCGCCGCGCCTTGCCGGCCCCGTCCCGCGCCGCCGCCTCGCACGCCCCTCGCCGCAGCGCCCCTCCGCCGGAGTCGCCGGAGCAGCCCCGATCCAGATCCACCGCGCCACTAGGGTTGACTTTCTTCCCCCTCAAAATTTGTGTAAGTCCCAGATATTTGCATAAATGTCGCATGTTCATCGCATCATAACTTGCTGTAGATTGCTCTGTTTCGTGTGTATAATGTGTCAAATTGTTTGTCTCGAAGAGTACATCATTTCATTCCATTGCGTCATATTCATTTGAGTTCATCTTGATGCCCGAAATGCTGTTAGAAGAGGGCTATGTGATGTTAGTTTCTGATTCTTATCAGAACATGCACATTTGTCATTTTCGCCATGATTGATGTGTGCACCCTATGAAGTTACGTCCTACATGAGTTTTGTAATATGCCATGTTATCTTTCCATAAAATTATGCCATGTATTTATGTGATCTTTGTGGTGACTAACACAAGCATGCAAACTAGGGTACTTAATGTCGCTGATTTCAGAGACTGTAATTTCACTAAGTCCCTGCCGGCTGTTATTTTTATGCCATGTGTTCATGTTGTTTCAGAGAGATCTGTGCCTCTTTTGAGCATGATCAGTAAGAGTGTTTTGAGCATATGGATTTTATCTATCCATCCATGCCTTTGTTTGTATTTATGGAGTGCTATAGCTTGAGTCAATCGAGCTCTACTTTTGCTATAAAATGTTGCTGGCAGATTGTTTACATGTTATTCGATTTTTCCAAGCTTGGTGTAGTTGATCCTTGCATGCTATGATGTTTTTCTTGCCATGTCTAGCTTCTATGCCATGTATTCTTGATGTATGTATACTTAGATTATCATGTAATGCTCTGTAGTGAGTGCATCGAGCTCACGAACATGCCTACTCGTTGTCTGTTTTTGACATGTATAGTTTTTCTGCCAAGTCTGAAACCTGTAACGAAACTTGCTTATTTGACATGGGTGTTACTATATTTTCTGATCCCTTCTGGATCATGGTCAGTATGGGACTTTTGTTAAGTGCTTTGAGTAGATTCATGCCATGCCTTATTTTGCTCTGTCCTGTTCCTGTAGCTCGTTGTTTCATTGCTCTAAAAATTCCATCCTGATGTTAATTTCTGGCACGTTGTTATTTTCGTTGTCTGTGAACCTGTTATCTTTTGCACTTTTGCCATGCTTGTTTGAACCTGTTGTGATGTGATTTAGCCGTCGCTCAGTGTACATCTTTTGTCAAGCATCTTGTGTACATTACTGTCGTATGCTTTGTTGATATGTTTGGGTGCAGTAGCTTAATTTGTTGTTCCTTGCTATGTAGCATCATGCTGTTAACGGCAGATTCTTGTCATTCTTGTTTTGCTTCTCATTTGCAAACCGTGCATCCGATTCCGGTGATCTTTATATCGATTTCAACCGAAATCATCTCACCTGTCTAGTGGAATACTTGGTTTGCCAAGATTATGCCTTGTTCATCTTTTTCCCTTCCGTAGCACGCATATGCATTGCATATCCCATCTCGCATATCATGCCATGTTTTGCATCATGTTGCTTGCGCATTGCATCGTGATTGATGTTGTCCCCTTTGCTTGTGTTCTTGCTTTGGGTAGAGCCGGGAGACGAGTACGTGAACGGGGAACCTGTTGAGAACGCTTACGAGGATCAAGTTTTCGACAACTCTGAGAACCTTGCAGGCAAGATGACCATACCCTCGAAATCACTTCTATCTTTGCTTGCTAGATGCTCGCTCTTTTGCTATGCCTATGCTGCGATACCTACCACTTGCTATATCATGCCACCCATATTGCCATGTCAGCCCCTAACCATCCATGTCCTAGCAAACCGTTGATTGGCTATGTTACCGCTTTGCTCAGCCCCTCTTATAGCGTTGCTAGTTGCAGGTGAAGATGAAGTTTGTTCCTTGTTGGAACATGGACTTGTTGTTCCTTGTTGGAACATGTTTACTTGTTGGGATATCACAATACCTCTTATTTAATTAATGCATCTATATACTTGGTAAAGGGTGGAAGGCTCGGCCTTTTGCCTGGTGTTTTGTTCCACTCTTGCCACCCTAGTTTCCGTCATACCGGTGTTATGTTCTCGGATTTTTGCGTTCCTTACACGGTTGGGTGATTTATGGGACCCCCTTGACAGTTCGCTTTGAATAAGACTCTTCCAGCAAGGCCCAACATTGGTTTTACCATTTGCCTACCACCTACTCCTTTTTCCCCCGGGTTTTCGCGAGCCCGAGGGTCATCTTTATTTTTAGCCCCCCCGGACCAGTGCTTCTCTAAGTGCTGGCCCGAACTGAGCTGCCTGCGGGGCCACCGCGAGGAAACTCGATGCTTGGTTTTACTCGTGGCTAGTCTCATCCGGATGTGCCCTGAGACCGAGATATGTGCAACTCCTATCAGGATTTGTCGGCACAATCGGGCAGCTTTGCTGGACTTGTTTTATTACTGCCGGAATGTCTTGTAGTCCGAGATTCCGAGACTGATCGGGTTTTCCCGGTAGAAGGAATATCCTTCGTTGACCGTGAGAGCTTATAATGGGCTAAGTTGGGACACCCCTGCAGGGTATTATCTTTCGAAAGCCGTGCCCGCGGTTATGAGGCAGATGGGAATTTGTTGATGTCCGGTTGTAGAAAGCCGTGGCCGTTACTATGTGTCTTTTCCTGATGATCAGTAGTGGAGCCCAGTTGGGGTGATCCGGGGATCTATGTAGCATTTGGGGTAGTCCTCTTTCATTTTGGTACCGTAGTCGGACCTTGAGTGTAATTTGAATGATGGATGTTTATCTATGTATTGTGTGAAGTGGCGACTGTAAGCCAACTATGTATCTTTTTCCCTTATGTATTACATGGGTTGTGTGAAGATTACCTCACTTGCGACATTGCTTTCAATGCGGTTATGCCTCTAAGTCGTGCCTCGACACGTGGGAGATATAGACGCACCGAGGGCGTTACAAGTTGGTAATCAGAGCCTTCCCCGACCTTAGGAGCCCCCACTGATTGATCGTTTTTAGTTGCCGAGTTGTGTCTAGAAAAATGTTTTGAGTCATTTAGGAATTATATATCGGAGAGTTTAGGAATTCTTTTTACTTCCCAGTCTCCTCATCGCTCTGGTAAGGCATCCCGACGTAGAGTTTTGACTCTTCTCTTCTCAAATTTCACTAAATTTTTTTTTAGGATCACGCGGGTATCTTAGAATCGTTCCAATGGTTTTATGATGACAACATTGTCTTGGTTGCCTCCCGTCAGCAGGGGTTTTAGTGGAGGTGTCCCGGGGAGTTGAGCTCTGAGGTGTTGTCGTCATAATTTTATCGTTGCAGTTCTGGAATATCTGAGTTTAGTACGCCGACATCGAAAATCTCTTTTGTACAGTTGTTGGTGAGATAACCCTGATAGCCCAGTACTGAGGCGAGTGCGGGAGTATTGCCATAACTCGTATAACGGATGCTTTTCGAAGGTTGAGGTAGATGATTCCGAAGGTTTCTTGGTTATGTGTTGAAGGATGGATACAGTTGGATCTAGGTATTGTTAGTTTGGGTGATATATTTTGTGTCCCCTGTATCCCCAACACCTGATTGCATAACAAGAAGGTTTCGGGAGTTTATAAGTGGGAATTCATGTAGCTCTAGTATTTCTTCTCGCAGATATTTGGTTCGTGATTGGGTAATCCTTACCAAGTATTTGTTCTCATCCGTACCTTGTTGATTTTATTCCATACCTTTTTCTAAGTGGCTTCTCAGCTTATGGAAGTGTGATGATTTACTTTGGAATTCATTCATTCATTCTCGTTCGAATGTTTATTGTGAAGACTATATGTTGCAATTTCGTTCCTTTGATTCAGCTTGAATATATATCTGTCAAGATGCTAATGGATGTCACCCTGTTCAGGATGGCTCCGCCAACGCGTCAGAATCCGGAACGCAATGAAGGAAGTCAGGCTAACCCTCCACCACCACCTCCGCCTCCGGAGGCATGGCAAGCCTTGATGACATCCACAAATGCCAATGCTTAGATTTTGATTCAGCTCTTGCAAGATCGCAACCAAGGGCAAGGTAATCAAGGAAATCAAGGCCAAGGCAACAATCAGCCGCATTTTGCTACCCTCAATCAGTTCCTTGCTAATCAGCCAAAGACTTTCAGCTACTGTGTCGAGGCCACAGATGCCGATGATTGGCTCGTGGACATCAACAAGCACTTCGAATGTAGCAATGTCAGACCTGAGGACTTTGTCAAGTTTGCCTCTTTTCAACTCAAGGATCAAGCTGCTGAGTGGTTCCAACAATACAAAGATTCCAGAGGAGGTCGTGTGATTACCTGGGATGATTTCCGCCGTGACTTCAAAGCTCACCACATTCCATAAAGTGTTGTTGAGAGTAAGCGTGAGGAGTTCCGCAATCTCAAGCAAGGCAACATGTCTGTGTATCAATACAACACTCAGTTCCAGAAGCTCTCTCGTTTTGCGAGGCAAGACATCCCTGATGAGAAGAGTATGATCTACCAATTTAGACGTGGTCTCAGAGAAGATCTGCAACTTGCTCTCGTGCTTTCTAAGCCATTAAAGTATGATGAATTCTACAACATGGCACTGAAACAAGAAGCTGCTCAGCTCAAGTGTGAGGCATCTAAGAAGAGAGTCAAAGACGCAGTTAAGTCTTCTTCTTCCTCACTTGTGGCAGCTAAGCAACAGAAGTTCTGGTTGCCTCCTCCTCCTCCGTTCCGTCAGCCTTATCAGCAGAAGAACTCAGGTGGTCGTGGATCTTCCCACCCACCCAACCCTGGCTATCAAAACAAGTCTCAGAACCAAGCTCCAAGGCCAAGTGCTCCTTACCATCGTCCGCTCTCAGAGGTGACTTGTAACAAATGTCAGCAGAAGGGTCACTATGCGAACAAGTGCTTCAACCAAAGGCGCCTTCCGCCTCCTCCTCCTGTGAAATCTTCCAACAATGCAGTGGTCAAGCATAATCCTAAGTCTGCAAAGGTGAACATGTTGAATGCAGCTCAAGTAGAGGATTCTTCTGAAGTGATCATGGGTAATCTTCCTGTTAATGATATTCCTGCAAAAGTCTTATTCGATACCGGTGCATCGCATTCTTTCATGTCATATCCTTTTGCATCGAAGCACAATTTTGACACAGAGGTTTTACCTAAAGCTTTGCAAGTTGTTTCCCCGGCTAAACGTTTGAGTTCTACCATGTGCGTTCCGAACGTCGGTATCAAGATGGGTGACTATAGATTTCTATCTTCTCCAATGGTTCTTGGTGACTCTGATATTGATCTTATTCTCGGGATGGACTGGCTTTCTAAGCACAAGGCTCAGCTTGATTGTGCTGCCAGGGAAATTCAATTGACTCACTCTTCTGACGATGTGATCATCTATGCCGCTCGTGATGAAACCATTCGGTTGTTTTCTCTCAATGAGAAGGGCGAATTGGATCCTATCTCTCAGATTCCAGTCGTTTGTGAGTACCAAGATGTCTTTCCAGAAGAGCTTCCGGGTATGCCTCCTCACCGGCCAGTTGAATTCGTTATTGATCTTGAGCCTGGCACGGAACCCGTTTGCAAGCGTCCTTACAAGCTTGGGCCAAAAGAGTTGAAGGAATTGAAGAAACAACTCGATGAACAAGAGCGTCTGGGTCTGATCAGACCGAGTTCTTCTCCTTGGGGTTGTGGTGTTCTTTTTGTCCAGAAGAAGGATGGCACGGACCGACTTTGCGTCGATTACCGTCCATTGAACAAGAAGACAATCAAGAACAAGTATCCACTTCCCAACATCAATGAGCTATTCGAGCAACTTAAAGGTGCTAAAGTGTTCTCCAAGCTTGACCTTCGTATGGGTTATCATCAGATTCACATTCGTGAAGAAGATATTCCCAAGACAGCATTCAGAACAAGCTTTGGTTCTTATGAATATACTGTCATGTCTTTCGGCCTTGTCAATGCTCCTCCAACATTCTCTCGTATGAACTTCATCTTCAACCCCTACACCAATGAATTCGTCTTGGTCTATCTCGATGATATATTGGTCTTCTCCAAGAATAAGAAGGATCATGCCAAACATTTGCTATTGGTGCTCGATAAGCTCAGAGAGTATAAATTCTATGCGAAGTTCTCCAAATGTGAATTCTGGCTTGATGAAGTTCTTTACCTTGGACATATCATCTCTGCCAAGGGCATTGCTATTAATCCCGAGAGGGTGTCTGCAGTTTTGAATTGGGAACCTCCTCAGAATGTCAAGCAGCTTCGCAGTTTTCTTGGACTTGCAAGCTATTGCCGAAGATTTGTTGAGAATTTCTCAAAGATTGCAAAGCCTCTTTCCAACCTCCTCCAGAAGCATGTGAAGTATGTTTGGTCTCCTGAGTGTGACGTTGCTTTCAACACTATCTAAGAGAAACTCGTCACTGTTCCAGTTTTGACTCCTCCTGACGATGACAAGCCTTATGAAGTTTTCTGTGATGCTTCTCTTCAAGGCCTCGGTGCCGTCTTAATGCAAGAGAAGAAGGTTGTGGCCTATACCTCTCGTCAGTTGAAGCCCAACGAAAAGAACTACCCCACTCACGATCTTGAGTTGGCGGCAGTTGTCCACGCACTAATAACATGGAGACATCTCCTGTTGGGAAGGAAAGTGGACATTTTCACCGATCACAAGAGTCTCAAGTACATCTTCACTCAGCCCAACCTCAACCTCAGGCAAACTCGATGGGTCGAAATGATTCAAGAGTATAATCCGAGTATTGAATATACTCCAGGCAAGGCTAATGTGATTGCAGACGGATTGAGCAGGAAGGCTTATTGCAACAGCTTAATCCTCAAGCCCTTTCAACCGGATCTTTGTGAAGCTTTCTGCAAGTTGAATCTCCAAGTTGTTCCTCAAGGTTTTCTTGCCAACCTCATAGTCTCTCCTACTTTGGAAGATCAAATTCGTGAGGCACAACTGATGGATACCATGGTGAAGAAGGTGAAACGTGGTATTGACAAGGGCATTTCCAAATACAAGTGCTATCGCGTTGATGACAGAGATACTCTTTTCTTCGAGGAACGGATTGTGGTTCCAAAGGGTGATCTTCGTGAAGTCATTATGAACGAGGCGCACAATTCTCTTCTGTCAATTCATCCTGGAAGTATGAAGATGTACCATGATCTCAAGCAGTCGTATTGGTGGACTCGAATGAAGCGAGAGATTGCTCAATTCGTGAATGAATGTGATGTCTGCAGAAGGGTGAAATCAGAACACCAACGACCAGCTGGTCTTCTCCAACCTCTTGCTATTCCGGAATGGAAGTTTGATCATATCGAAATGGACTTCGTGACTGGTTTTCCCAAGTCCAAGCGTGGAAATGATGCCATCTTCGTCGTCATCGACAAGCTCACTAAAGTGGCTCATTTTCTTCCTATGAAAGAGTCTATCGCAGCAGCGCAGCTGGCAGAGCTTTACACCTCCAGAATTGTCTCCTTGCATGGCATTCCACAATTGATCTCTTCAGACCGTGGCAACATCTTTACCTCCAAGTTTTGGGATTCTTTTCAGAAGGCCATGGGCACAAATATTCACTTCAGCACAGCTTTCCACCCTCAAACGAGTGGACAAGTTGAGCATGTCAACCAAATTCTTGAAGATATGCTCAGGGCTTGTGTTATCTCTTTCGGCATGAAGTGGGAGGATTGTCTTCCTTATGCTGAGTTCCCTTACAACAACAGCTTTCAAGCCAGCTCGGGCAAAGCCCCATTCGAGATTCTCTATGGCAGAAAGTGCCGTACTCCTCTCAATTGGTCTGAGACGGGCAAACGTCAACTTCTTGGCAACGATTTGATCTTAGAGGCTGAGGCTATGTGCAAGGTCATTCGTGAGAATCTCAAAGCCGCGCAATCGCGCCAGAAGAGCTATTATGATAGCAAACATCGTGATTTGGCATTCGAGATCGGAGACCATGTCTACCTCCGCGTCTCTTCAATGAAAGGAACTCGTCGCTTTGGTATCAAGGGGAAACTTGCCCCTAGATACGTGGGCCCTTTCAAGATCATCGGCAAACGAGGCGATCTCGCCTATCAACTTGAGCTTCCCTCCAACTTTGCAAATGTGCACGATGTCTTCCACGTGTCACAGCTTCGCAAGTGCTTCAAGACGCCTGAGTGCACCATCAACTTCGAAGAGATTGATCTTCAAGAAGATTTGTCCTATCATGAGCATCCCGTTGCTATTCTTGAAGAAACTGAGCGCAAGACTCGCAACAAGTCAATCAAATTTCTGAAAGTGAAATGGTCACACCATTCAGACCAAGAAGCCACCTGGGAGTGTGAGGACCACCTACGTTCCGAGTATCCGGAGTTCTTTCAGTCCTAGATCTCGGGACGAGATCCTCTCGTAGTGGTGGAGTGTTGTAACACCCCGGATGTAACTTGCCATAATTGTAACTCCAACTCTTGCCATTTTCGGCTATGTGATATAATATTTCCTCCGTGGTTGGGTTTCCCTTCGTTTTGCATTTTTTTCATGTCACGCATTTCATATCATGTCATCAGGTGCATCGCATTTGCATACGTGTTCGTCTCATGAATCCGAGCATTTTCCCCGTTGTCCGTTTTGCAATCCGGCGCTCCTATGTTCCCCGGCGTCCCCTTTTACATTTCTTCGTCAGCAGGTATTAAACATTCTCGGAATGGACCGAGGTTTGTCAAGCGGCCTTGGTATAGCACCGGTAGACCGCCTGTCAAGTTTCGGGTCATTCGGAGGTCGTTTGATACTCCAACGGTTAATCGGGTAACCGTGAAGGCCTCGTGTGTGTTGCAGCCCAAAACCCCTCCAAAACAGCCCAATAACCCATCTAAGACACTCCCATGTCCACCGCCGTTCGATCACGATCGTGTGGGCGAAAACCGCACTCCATTTGGAGCTTCCTAGCTCCTTCTACCTATAAAAAGGCATCCCCTCCTCCATTTCCGGATCAAATCCGCCCCAAAACCCTAGCCCCGCTCCTCCGCCGCCACCGGACGTGTCCGGATCGGGCCGGATGCGTCCGCGCCGCCGCCCCGGGACTACCAGCGGCCGACACGTGGCGTGCCGCCGCCCCCGCTCGCCGCCGACCCCGCGGGCCCGCGAGGCCCGTGCGGGGCCCTCCCGGCCCGGCTCCGCGCGCCGCCGCCCCGCGCCTCGTCTCCGCCGCCCGCGCTGCCTCGCGCCGCCCCGCGCCTCGTCGCCGGCCGCCGCCGCTGCCCTTGTCGCCGGTCGCCTCCGCCACCGCGCCGCCCGCACCGCGCGCCGCGCCGCCCGCGCGCGTCCCGCCGACCCCGCCGCGCCTCACCTTGCCGGCCCCGTCCCGTGCCGCCGCCTCCCGCGACCCTCGCCGCAGCGCGCCTCCGCAGGAGTCGCCGGAGCAGCCCCGATCCAGATCCACCGCGCCACTAGGGTTGACTTTCTTCCCCCTCAAAATTTGTCTAAGTCCCAGATATTTGCATAAATGTCGCATGTTCATCGCATCATAACTTGCTGTATATTGCTCCGTTTTGTGTGTATAATGTGTCAAATTGTTTTTCTCGAGGAGTACATCATTTCATTCCATTGCGTCATATTCATTTGAGTTCATCTTGATGCCCGAAATGCTATTAGAAGAGGGCTATGTGATGTTAGTTTCTGATTCTTATCAGAACATGCACTTTTGTCATTTTTGCCATGATTGATGTGTGCACCCTATGAAGTTGCATCCTACATGAGTTTTGTAATATGCCATGTTATCTTTCCAGAGAATTATGCCATGTATTTTTGTGATCTTTGTGGTGAATAGCACAAGCATGCAAACTAGGGTACTTAATGTCGCTGATTTCAGAGACTTAGTAATTTCACTAAGTCCCTGCCTGCTGTTATTTTTATGCCATGTGTTCATGTTGTTTCAGAGAGATCTATGCCTCTTTTGAGCATGATCAGTAAGAGTGTTTTAAGCATATGGATTTTCTCTATCCATCCATGCCTTTTTTTGTATTTATGGAGTGCTATAGACAGAGTCAATCGAGCTCTACTTTTGCTATAAAATGTTGCTGGCAGATTGTTTACATGTTATTCGATTTTTCCAAGCTTGGTGTAGTTGATCCTTGCATGCTATGATGTTTTTCTTGCCATGTCTAGATTATATGCCATGTCTTCTTGATGTATGTATACTTAGATTATCATGTAATGCTCTGTAGTGAGTGCATCGAGCTCACGAACATGCCTACTCGTTGTCTGTTTTTGACATGTCTAGTTTTTCTGCAAAGTCTGAAACCTGTAACGAAACTTGCTAATTTGACATGTGTGTTATTATATTTTCTGATCCCTTATGGCTCATGGTCAGTAAGGGACTTTTGTTAAGTGCTTTGAGAAGATTCATGCCGCGCCTTTCTTTGCTATGTGCTGTTCCTGTAGCTTGTTGTTTCATTGCTCTAAAAATGCCATCCTGATGTTAATTTCTGGCATGTTATTTTCGCAAAGTCTGTGAACCTGTTATCTTTTGCACTATTTCCATGCTTGTTTGAACCTGTTTTGTTGTGATTTAGCCGTAGCTCAGTGTTCATCTTTTGTCAAGCATCTTGTGTTGATTATGGTCATATGCTTTGTTGATATGTTTGGGTGCAGTAGCTTAATTTCTTGTTGCTTGCTAAGTAGCATCATGCTGTTAACTGCAGATTCTTGTCATTCTTGTTTTGCTTGTCATTTGCAAACCGTGCATCCGATTCCGGTGATCTTTATATCGATTTCAACCGAAATCATCTCACCTATCCAGTGGAATACTTGGTTTGCCAAGATTATGCCTTGTTCATCTTTTTCCCTTCCGTAGCACGCATATGCATTGCATATCCCATCTCGCATATCATGTCATGTTTTGCATCATGTTGCTTGCGCATTGCATCGTGATTGATGTTGTCCCCTTTGCTTGTGTTCTTGCTTTGGGTAGAGCCGGGAGACGAGTACGTGAACGAGGAACCTGTTGAGAACTCTTACGAGGATCAAGCTTTCGACAACTCTGAGAACCTTGCAGGCAAGATGACCATACCCTCGAAATCACTTCTATCTTTGCTTGCTAGATGCTCGCTCTTTTGCTATGCCTATGCTGCGATACCTACCACTTGCTATATCATGCCACCCATATTGCCATGTCAGCCCCTAACCATCCATGTCCTAGCAAACCGTTGATTGGCTATGTTACCGCTTTGCTCAGCCCCTCTTATAGCGTTGCTAGTTGCAGGTGAAGATGAAGTTTGTTCCTTGTTGGAACATGGACTTGTTTTTCCTTGTTGGAACATGTTTACTTGTTGGGATATCACAATACCTATTATTTAATTAATGCATCTATATACTTGGTAAAGGGTGGAAGGCTCGGCCTTTTGCCTGGTGTTTTGTTCAACTCTTGCCACCCTAGTTTCCGTCATACCGGTGTTATGCTCCCGGATTTTTGCGTTCCTTACACGGTTGGGTGATTTATGGGACCCCCTTGACAGTTCGCTTTGAATAAGACTCTTCCAGCAAGGCCCAACATTGGTTTTACCATTTGCCTACCACCTACTCCTTTTTCCCCCGGGTTTTCGCGAGCTCGAGGGTCATCTTTATTTTTAGCCCCCCCCGGACCAGTGCTTCTCTAAGTGCTGGCCCGAACTGAGCTGCCTGCGGGGCCATCACGAGGAAACTCGATGCTTGGTTTTACTCGTAGCTAGTCTCATCCGGATGTGCCCTGAGACCGAGATATGTGCAGCTCCTATCAGGATTTGTCGGCACAATCGGGCGGCTTTGCTGGACTTGTTTTATTACTGCCGGAATGTCTTGTAGTCCGGGATTCCGAGACTGATCGGGTTTTCCCGGTAGAAGGAATATCCTTCGTTGACCGTGAGAGCTTATAATGGGCTAAGTTGGGACACCCCTGCAGGGTATTATCTTTCGAAAGCCGTGCCCGCGGTTATGAGGCAGATGGGAATTTGTTGATGTCCGGTTGTAGAAAACCCAAAGTTGACCTTAATTAAAACACATCAACCGCGTGTGTAACCGTGATGGTCTGTTCTCGGCGGGGTCCGGGAAGTGAACATGGTGTTGGAGTTATGTTTAACGTAGGTTGTTCTAGGATCACTTCTTGATCACTTCTAGCTTCACGACCGTGCTTTGCTTCTCTTCTCGCTCTCTTTTGCGTTGTAGCCACCATATATGCTAGTCGCTTGCTGCAGCTCCACCTCACAATCCTTCCTACCTATAAGCTTAAATAGTCTTGATCTCACGGGTGTGAGATTGCTGAGTCCCCGTGACTCACAGATTCTACCAATATAGTTGCAGGTGCCAACGATGCCAGTACAGATGACGCGGCCGAGCTCACGTGGGAGTTCGACGAGGAACGTGGCCGTTACTATGTGTCTTTTCCTGATGATCAGTAGTGGAGCCCAGTTGGGGTGATCGGGGGATCTATGTAGCATTTGGGGTAGTCTTCTTTCATTTTGGTACCGTAGTCGGACCTTGAGTGTAATTTGAATGATGGATGTTTATTTATGTATTGTGTGAAGTGGCGACTGTAAGCCAACTATGTATCTTTTTCCCTTATGTATTACATGGGTTGTGTGAAGATTACCTCACTTGCGACATTGCTTTCAATGTGGTTATGCCTCTAAGTTATGCCTAGACACGTGGGAGATATAGCCGCATCGAGGGCGTTACAGCGTTGGACTTGGCTGAATCTCTGGATGTACTTACGCAGAGGCTCCCCTTCCTTCTGGGCAAGCAGGTGAAGATCACTCTCCTGGCCATGGGGTTTGTGGCCGCCTGTAAAGGCGCCGACAAACTGATGGCATAGGTCCGCCCAGGAAGATATGGAGTTTTCCGGCAAGTGCATGAGCCAGGACCTGACGTTGGGCTTGAGCACCAGAGGGAAGTAATTGGCGAGGATCTTGTCGTCCCGCCCCCCGGCAGCCTACACCGCAATGGTGTAGATGCTGAGGAACTCCGACGGATGCAGCCTGCCGTCGTACTTCTCTGGTACGTCTGGCTTGAAATTCTTCGTGTTGGGCCACTGGACTTGCCGCAGCTCACGGGTAAACGCAGGGCAACCTACCGCGTACGGCAGGTCGCCTGGTTCCCCTGGCGCTTGCATATCGACAGTGGGGCCAGCGCGTCGGTCTGATTGACGTCGCGTTTCTCTCCGACGCTCGATGCGGGTGCGGGCGTCTTCTTGCTGCCGTTCGTGAAGAACGTGGCGCTGATCGCGACGAGTTCGCGGATCTGAGGAAGCAGTGGAGTCGCTGTCGTGGCGGACCCGGCGAGTCGGCGATCTTGGCCTTCGGGGCGGAGAGTGCACGGTGGTTGCACCCCCACCGGTTTTGTCGCCATCGGCTCGCACTTGGCTGGCCTGCCGCGGCTGCGATGTGGTCGCTGGCCGCGGAGTGTCGCCGTTGGCGAAGCCGATGAGACTCTGAATGGTGGCCCTCCAGTCGTCGATCTTGTCTGGCGCTGGAGGGAAGTCTAGGAGCAGTTGAGCTCGCGCTAGAGCTTCTGCTGGGGTGGCGGGTAGCAGTGGCGAACGGTGCGAGGAGCGGGATATGCTCGGGCTCCCAACGATGTTGGAAGGAGCACTATTCCGTCCAGGCGACCGTGCCTCGCTCGCGCCAGCACATCGGCGTGCATGTTGGCCTTGAGCGTCCCGGGATCCGCTAGCTCGATTTGGGTCCAGCGAGCGTATGGTACCGTGAGTACCACGACGCTGCCGGTCCTGCGCCTCTTGAGATGGGCGCGGTGCGTCTATGGACGCCCGGTCATCGGGGGAGCCGACTACGCCGCCAGCGGGCAGCGCGGTCTTGTCCTTGGACTTGTTGGGACCATGTGCTCCCTCGTCGGCGCCCGTTCCACCGCCGGCGTTCTCCCCGCTGGCCGTTTGCTGCGGCGGCGGTGGATTCGACGCGGACGGCGCAGCCGCCTCCGAAGCCTTCTTCTTCGGCGGCATGTCGATGAAGTCGATGAAGATTCAGCTCGCGTGAACGCCAGATCAGGTTCACACGACCTCGATGCCCCCTACCTGGCGCGCCAGAGATGCCGGGGTTTTCCTGGGCTCCCCGAGCACCTATAGGGACGGAGCCCCTTCTCGGTTCGGCGGGGGGCAGAGGCCGCGCGAAGAGCGGATCGAGGCGAAGCACGCAGGGGAAGGTTTTTACCCAGCTTCGGAGCTCTCTGGAGAGATAACACTCCTACTGCTGCTTTGTGGATTGTATTGAGTTCTTGCTCGGGAGCGCCGAGTGCTACAGTACACTCGAGCAGCTAACGAGACCAAGCACTTCTCTGAGGATCGATCCCCCCCCCCACTACGTTGTGCATGGGCCTCCTTTTATATGTCCAAGGGGTCTGCAACAGGTGGCAACGTAGGTAAGGGTAAAAGTGTAAATATGCTGCGGTAGGTACAGCTACCTACACAGTGTATCATACCTAACCCTGACGGCAGGGGACAAAGGCATTAAATGCCCGTCTACATCGCCCAGACGGTGCAGAAAAGGGACCGTCAGGGGCGCTATCGCTCGCCACGATGGCGATCCTGTCAGCGCTGCATGCCATAGTGTACCCCTGGCTGCACAGCCTCCCGCCACGTACGCTGGGAAGGGTCCCGGAGCGACACGTACGTGGGTGAGCTGGAGCGCGGGTACGGAGTGGCTGCCTGCCGCGGCAAGTGCCTTGCCGCGGCCGTTGTCTTGTCGCGCCCGGGAACTTGTCGGTCGCCGGGTCCTGCCGGGACGCGTGGCGTGCTGTGGCAGGTTCTTTGAGATGCTCTTGTTGGGCTTCCCGGCAAGCACCTCTTGCCGGGGTCTCGTACCTTGAATGTCCTTCCCGGCAAGCTCCTCTTGCCGGGGACTTGTCTTCTTGACTTAAATATTTTGTTCTCGAATGGCTTCAAAGGAACCATAGAGAGTCTTGGTGATCACCTGGCGGGCCTTGCCGCGGGGTGCTGTGACTGCCCGTGCACAAGTTCGGGATACTAGAGTACCCCTACGTTAGTACACCGACAGGGACGCCCTGCGAGTACTCAAGCTCGCCTTCAAGACGACGGTATCGGCACAGCCCGCCGACGCGGGGACCCCTGAGCCCAAGGGGGCTGCGCCTACCAAGAAGAAGCAGTTGTTCACCCAGGACAAGGCAGAAACCTAGCAGATACCCGTCGACGAAGATGGATCCTCCAGCGCCACTTTCACCATTGGCGCCAACCTGGGGTCTGAGCAGGAGGAGGCCCTGGTCAAGTTCCTGCGGGCAAACAAGAAAGTGTTTGCTTGGGAGCCCGATCAGTTGGCAGGGATCCCCAGGGACGTCATCGAGCACCACGTCAACATGTGCCCAAATGTGCGCCCCGGGAAGCAGAAGGCCAGGCGGCAGTCCGCAAAGAAGCAGGCCTTCATCGTCCAAGAGACCCGCAAGTTGGAAGCCGCTGGAGTCATTCGCGAGGTCCGGTACCCAGATTGGTTGGCCAACCCTGTCGTTGTGCCCAAGAAAGGAGGGAAGGAACGCATGTGTGTCGACTTCACCAACCTCAACAAGGCATGCCCGCAAGATCCGTTCCCGCTCCCTCGCATCGACCAGATCGACGATTCCACCGCCGAGTGCTTCCTGTTGTGCTTCTTGGATGCCTTCTCCGGATATCACCAGATCAAGATGGCGATAGAAGACGTTGAGAAGACCGCCTTCTTGACCCCGTGCGGGGTATACTGCTATACATGCATGCCATTTGGACTACGCAACGCAGGGGCAACCTTTCAGCGGCTGATGCACATCACCTTGGGCCCGCAGCTCGGGAAGAATGTTGAAGCATACGTCGATGACATTGTGGTGAAATCTCGAGAGGCCCGGACCCTGATACAAGACCTGGAGGAAACCTTCGCGAGCCTCGATGCAGTGAACCTGCGGCTCAACCCGGAGAAATGTGTGTTTGGCGTTCCCTCGGGCAAGCTTTTGGGATTCCTCGTGTCTCACCGTGGCATCGAGGCCAACCCCGAGAAGGTCAAGGCGGTCGAGGACATGAGTCCGCCAAAGACCCTCAGAGAAATGCAGAAGCTCACTGGGCATGTGACCGCGCTTGGGCGCTTCATCTCCAAGCTGGGGGAACAAGCGCTGCCTTTCTTTCAGCTTATGAAGAAAAAGGGGCCCTTTGAATGGACTAAAGAGGCAGATAAGGCGTTTCAAGATCTCAAGAGGTACCTGACCATTCCCCCAGTCAAGGTGGCTCCGCGCCCTCAGGAGCCTCTGCTGCTTTACCTTGCCGCCACTCCCTACTCTGCCAGCGCAGCACTGGTGGCAGTTAGGGAGGAGCGCCAGGCCAAGACCATGGCGGCAGCCCGAGGCCAGACGAGACGGAAGCAGGGGAAGCTCGAGGGAGCCGAAACTACAGATGGAGAGAGTCAGCTGCCGAGGGACGCACCAGAGACAGGAGAGGCGGCATACCCGGATGGTTCGCCTCCCGAGGCCACAACATCTCGCGAGGTGCCTTCACCTCCCGAGGGCGCCGCAACCCAAGATGCTCTCAGCCTTGTTGAACACCCGGTCTACTTCGTTAGCACGGTGCTACGGGACGCGAGGGCACGATACCCGATGCCTCAGAAGCTCCTCCTCGCGCTGCTGGTGGCCTCGCGCAAGCTGCGTCACTACTTCCAAGCTCACCCGATCAAGGTCGTCTCATCGTACCCCCTGGAGAGGGTGCTCAGGAGCCCTAACTCAGCCGGAAGGATCGCTGAGTGGAACATAGAGTTGCAAGCATTTCATCTTGAGTTCAGCACCACTAGGGTCATCAAAGGAGCAGCATTGGCGAATTTTGTGGCGGAATGGACAGAGGCGCCAGGCCTCAAGGACAACGAGGGTCGCTCCCTCTCCCCCGGGAGCGAGGCGCCAGAAGGCTGGGTCATGTACTTCGACGGGGCATTCTCCAGGCACGGCGCGGGGGCTGGTGTGGTGCTGATATCACCCACTCAGGATAAGCTTTGCTATGCAGTACAACTCTGTTTCCAGCAAGGAGAAAAGGTCTCCAACAACATAGCAGAATATGAGGGACTGATAGCCGGGTTGAAGGCCGCAGCGGCCCTGGGAGTGAAGCGCCTCACCGTCAAAGGCGACTCGCAGCTCCTAGTGAACTTCTCCAATAAGGTGTACGAGCCGAAGGATGAACACATGGAGGCCTACCTAGCAGAGGTCCGCAGGATGGAAAAGCAGTTCTGGGGGGCTGGAGCTGAAGCACGTGCCCCGTGGCACCAACCAAGAAGCTGACGACATAGCCGGACGGGCGTCCAGGCGGCTGCCGCAGGAGCCAGGCATCTTCAAAGAACGGCTCTTCAAGCCTTCAGCGCAGCCAACGCTATCAAGCACAGCTCAGCCTCGAGAGGAGCTCCCTCAGCCGCCAGCCTCAGGGGCCCCGGCCTGCGGACCTCCCTTAGGAGCACGTTTGCTCCTGACGATGGAACCTCAGGAGGAACGCTGGATCACCGAGCTCTGGAATTACCTCACACATGGGGCCTTGCCAGAGAAGGAAGAGGAAGCAGAACGTGTGGCGAGGCAGGCCACGGCATACTGCATCAGAGACGGAGAACTCTACCGGAAGCGACCCAACGACGTATCTCTGCGCTGCATCTCCAGGGAGAAAGGAAGGGAACTACTGGGGGACATACACGGCGGGGACTGCGGACACCACTCATCATCACGAACCCTCATCGGCAAAGCATTCCGTAGTGGGTTCTATTGGCCCACCGCGCTCAACGACACGATCGAATTGGTAAAGGCTTGTGAGGCCTGCCAGTTCCATTCCAAGCAGATCCATCAACCAGCGGGGAGCCTGCAGACTATACCCCTCTCGTGGCCATCCGCAGTTTGGGGGTTGGATATTCTAGGCCCGTTCCCTCGGGCGCCAGGGGGCTACCGTTACCTCTACGTCGCTCTTGAAAGTTCACCAAGTGGACAGAGGTGGAGGCTGTCCGTACCATCCCCACAGGCTCCGCGGTCAAGTTCATCAGGGGAATCGTGAGCCGGTTCGGTGTGCCGAACCGCATCATCACAGACAACGGTTCGCAGTTCACCAGTAATCTCTTCAAAACATAATGTGCTCACCTTGGAACGCAGATATGCTACGCTTCGGTGGCACACCCGCGAAGCAATGGGCAAGCCGAACGAGCCAACGCGGAGGTCCTGAGGGGCCTCAAGACCAGGACGTTCAAGAAGAAGCTGGAGGCCTGCGGCAGGGGTTGGTACGATGAGCTCCAATCCATGCTGTGGTCCATCCGCACAACTGCGACCAAACCAACCGGGGAAACTCCGTTCTTCCTGGTCTACAGAGCCGAAGCAGTCCTTCCTCACGAGGTCAGGCGTCGCTCCGCGCGGGTCCTGGCGTTCGACGAGGCGCAGCAGGACGCCACGCGGGGGATGGACCTCGTGCTGGGGGAGGAACGCCGCCGGGAAGCCGCGTTGCGAGCGGCAAGGTACCAACAGGTGCTACGACGATATCACTGCCGCAACATCTGCCCCAGGACCCTCGAGGTAGGAGACCTCGTACTCAGGCGGGTCCTCTCCAGGGAAGGGCTGCACAAGCTCTCTCCCATGTGGGAGGGCTCGTTCAAGGTTGTTCATGTTTCCAGGCCTGGCTCCGTGCGCTTGGAGACTCAAGAGGGGGAGCCGATCCAGAACGCGTGGAACATCCAGCACCTCCAGAGGTTCTAACCCTAAAAGGACCTGAGCCTGTGAAGAAGGCGAACGCCTGTGAAGATCTTCTCTTTTTGGAAAAGGCCATGGGCCTGTGAAGAAGGCGAACGCCTGTGAAGATCTTCTCTTTTTGGAAAAGGCCCAGAGCCTGTGAAGAAGGCGAATGCCTGTGAAGCTCATTACCTCTAAGGAGAAAGGCCCGGAGCCTGTGAAGAAGGCTAATGCCTGTGAAGCTCATTACCTCTAAGGAGAAAGGCCCGGAGCCTGTGAAGAAGGCCAATGCCTGTGAAGCTCGCCGCCCCGTGACACTCTCACATAATAATGAGTGGGGCTGTACACGCCCCGGAGTCTCAGGAGCGCCGGCCTTAGGCCCTGGGGCTCCCTCCCACGCCCAGTGGCAGCACTTAGCTCCGCGCTGGTGAGAAGACGTCGAAGACTAGACTAGGTGCCGGACGCGGCTTTTTCATTTGCTTTCCGCATTTGGCGTGTTTTACTTGCATTTGAAGTCTTATCGAAATTATCGCCGCTGTTGATTTGTGGTTTGTCGATTTTCGCTCCTCATTCTGATTTTCTCTCATGAAGGCCTCGCGAGGGATGGGGCTCGAACGCCCTCGCGAGCGTTTCTGCTCTAGCCGTTTAAAGGTTTCACGGCCCAGGCTCTCTACAGGAGCACCCCTCTGGTCCGTGCCCCTCGGGCACCGCGACATACACACAGGGCCTGGGTCGGTCGCCCCCCGGCTGGGGCCGTAAACTACCTACGCGAGGGCAAATAGTTGTGAAACGCGACAACAAAATTAAGGTAATGGCTACAACGGCAATAATTCTTAAACACGCCCCCACGGGGCTCCACGCAGCTATCTTATCTTACACAGGGAGCAAAAGGAAAAGGAAAGGGCGAGCTCGGCGCGGCCCGCCCCGCATCGGCCTACTGAGGCGACACCGGATGCCTCCGGAGCTTAGGCGGACTCCCTCTCGCGCTTCACCGGAGCGCGGCGATGGGCGGACGAACAACCACCCCCCAAGAAGGCGCGGAGGCGAGGAGGCTGGCTGCGGCCACCGCTGGAGGATCCGCCTGAAGGGGAGTAGGCGAAGCTTGGGGAGCCTCGGCGCCGCCAGCAGAGCGGGCGCTGTCTCCTTCGTCGTTGTTCTCAGGGCAGCATCCTGCGCGGCGACCGTCTTCCCCAAACACCCTCACATAGAGGGTGCTGTCGCCGTCGAACTTGAAGTGCAGGATGCACCGCTCGACCAGGCCGCGCGCGCGGGCAAACATTTGCCAGCCGCGGGTCAGGGCCCCATTCCCAGAAGGGGAGACATCGAGTGAGACCCAAGAGGCCCTACTGCAGCAGCCGTCGGCCTGGAGCCAGAAGCCGCACCGGGCGCCGGCCGGCAGCTCGCTGATGAAGAAGCGAGGGAGCTAGAGCCAGGTGCTGGTCGGGTCCGCCGACCACAGGACAAACTCCGGCAGCACCTCCGCCAAGCGAAACCGCGGCCTGGGAGGCCGCGCAGCCACAACCTGCCTCTCCATGGCAGCCGAGCGCTCACCACCACGCGGAGAACCACCCCTGTGTCCGCGGGGAGCCACAGCGGGGACCACGGGATGCTTGCGGGGACGACCCCGGCCGCGCTTGGCCGGAGGGGAGTCGGGCCCCGCCCGACTAGCCTTCCCCTTCTCCGCAGCTGAGAACCTCTTCAGAGCCATGCGAGCGGCGGCGGCGAAGGAGAGGAAGAAGAAGAGAAGCGGGAAGGGATGGACTGGCGGAGCTTGTGCGGCCTCGCACATATAGCCGGAAGAGGCCAACCGTCAAGCACCACGATCGCAGGTAATAATGACCCGTATCTATGCATGTAGGGACTAGTCAAGCCACTCAGTTGCCGAGGCGTCGTGGGGAAGTGGAGACGCCCACGTCCTGTCAAACCGCCACGCGGCGCCCAAGGCCGCAGGCTGTTAGGGCCCGCGGTGCTGCGCCCTTGCCCTTTCGCCTCTCGGCATGGCCAAGTCCATGCGCGCCTTGGGCCCGGGGGCTACTGTCGGCGTTCTGGGAACGGGGGTACCCAGACTTGCCTGCCTGTGGCCTGCGGCGTGGCTCAAATGGAGGCCCAGCGTGGCCCATCTGCATCAACACAAGACTCAAGACCCTCGCGAGGGGCCAAGCCTCTCGAGGCGGACGACACAGTGCTTCCTCAAGCACGGCCTCCTTAGGATGGCTCGCGAGGAGGAGGAGGGATCAAGGCGGGGTACCTCGCGAGGTGCCCATGACGCAAGCCATGACGATCAAGGGTGCCAGGTGGGCGCCAGCCCGTGCAGCGTCCCCCTTTCCTCTTTGGTGCAAAGGGGGCAGGCGCAGGCGAGAGGATCAAGAAAAGGCACCCATTTCGGTGCAACGAGACTAAGACCAGTCCAACGGTGGGAAGGAGGTCACCATGGAGCCCAGGACGGCATCACCACAGGGCCTTTGGCAGGCGAAGACCAACTTTAGTCAGGATAAGTGTACCAGATGTTCCCCTTCAAATTGGCCAATTGTTGGCGCCCTTCCCGCTCAATATTTGGGAAGAGGCCCAGGGCCTTTGCCTATAAATAGGACTAGCCACCCACAGGGTAAGGGGATGGAATCCAGCATCTAGAGAGAGAGAGAGAGAAGGGTGATCGAACTCCCCCTAGCAGTTCATCCCCTAGCCAAGAACTGGCCCTCGCGAGGCCGTTCCCCCTTGTACTGTTCTTCCTCATCATCCCAAGAGGCAATCCACCCACCACAAACTAGAGTAGGGTATTACACCACAATGGTAGCCCGAACTAGTATAAACCTTGTGTCTCTTGAGTTGTTCTTGTAGTAGCTAGATCCTTACGAGACGGAGAGGTAGAGGGCACGATCTCCGCGCGCACCCCAGAGTTCGAACCTTAAGGGTCTGCCGGAACCCGTGATCCGACAGCTAGGGGTACTCCTGCTGCCTTCATCTGAAGAGCTGGAGGGACTAGTGCCCTCACTCATTTGCACTGGCTGGTCTGACAAATTCTGGCTATCACTATGGTCTGACATGATGAACAAGCTGACTGCTGACCCTGTGAATAGTTTATAGATGTGATAGAGTGGATGGGCATCACAAAATGCAGAGGTTTTTGCAAAAGAATGATTCAAAAACTTAGTTTTAGTTTCCCACAGAAAGCATCTCGGATCTACCGATTTCTAAACTCGGTGATACCGAAGCAGTTTTTGGAACCTAAACTAGTGATCTCGGTTGGACCGAGTCATAGTTCGGTGGCACCGAGACTGCTAGGGTTTCACAAAGTTCCAAAATCGGTCACACCGATTAGCAATACTCGGTCAGACCGAGTCTTTCTTGTGCAATGGCATCAGCCAAATCGGTGGGACCGAGTTTTTCAACTCGATGGGTCCGAGATGGTTTCAGCGGAAACCTAACCCTAAAGTTTTCGGATCAGACCTATTCTATTGAGTTCATTGACTAGATAGGAGTTTATCAAACGTGGCAAGAATACATCTGATCACAATGTGCTAGGAATCGGATTGAGGAATAGCACAAAGATCAAGTCCATACCCTAGTTCGGCGGAGACTCGCTACGTCGGCAACGGCGGGGTTGATTCCCGTTGACGGTGACGGAGACCAGCAATTGGAGGCTGCTGATGGCGAGGAGACGATACGGAGACCACGTAGGCAGAGCGAGCTATCGCGCGGGCGAAGGGGTTCGGAGAAATTTCCAAATTTTTGCCCGTGTCTATATATAGCCCGACCCTGTCGGTGTGACCGAGTGGAACAACTCGGTGGCACCGAGATGCAAAACTGTATACAGTTATTGCAACTCGGTGTGACCGAATGGTTCAAATCGGTTGCACTAAGATTGAAAACATAGATCAACTTAATGATCTCGGTAAGACCGAAAGTGGGGTATCGGTCAGACCGAGAATCACAAAGAGGTTTTGGAAGTTTAAGTCTATGACGAATCGGGGACTCCGAGTGCTCCTCACACAGAGTGGTTTGAATCTGACTTGATCAATTTTGTGATGTAGCATGAATAGAGTTTGAGACGAGAAAGGCATAGATAGCTAGAGGGGGTTCTTAGGCATTCTTGTCCATCCACTTGGCAAAACAAAATTAAGGCAAAACAATCAAAACAACAAGTGGATGTCCTCGAATGAGTAAAATATGCAACCAACATGCTCACACAATAAAATGGCAATTGATATATGTGACAAAGCATGCACAACCAATTCTAGCATCTATCAAGCAATTGGCGATGACTAGGTCATCTATATATGAGTAAATGACTTAGGAGTCAAATGAGAACATTTGATCATAGGTCATACTCATCGTTTAAGCTCGAGTGGGGTTACCACTTTTACATAAAGCATTGTTGTGTTCACATCATTAGAGTTGCTTTAGCTCAAGTCTTAGAGTAAAGCTCCCCCTAGATGTGATATCCCCCCTAAGAGGGATAAACTAACCTTGGGTTTTGTCGATGATGACTTCATGTAGATGTTGAAGATGTGGATGCTCAATGTTGATGTAGATCACTTGGGGCTATCCTTTTGAGTGAATTGCACTTTCAATACCTACATGGGTTAGTCCCACAAGGAACAAACAAGTATATCCATAGACATAGAGTGATGCACACACAAAATGATGTCTATGAAAGCTTTTATGATACCTTGTCCCTTGACTTACCAACAAGAGGGTTTGTGACTCCTTGAACTAGTGCAAGATGTGGATGTTGATTGCACTTGTTCTTGCCAAAATGATGAGTGAAGTATGTTGACGGAGTCACCCTCAAGAACTCTCTAGTTCTTCTTCTTTTGGATCCACACCATCTTGATGGGAATCCTTGGAGTTGTAGTCGTACTTGATGAAGTGGAACTTGAAGTAGTCTTGGGAATCCACTTGACTAAGGTCTTAGGAGCTTCTTCAAATGCATCAATTTCCTCTTGAAGCTTGTCCTTGCCTTTTTGCTTGTAGTCTTGTGGTGGAAGATCATCTTGAGTTTGTGTCCCCTTGAAAGAAGTAGGATCACACTTCTCTTGTTGAGGAACAAACTTTGTCTTGGGGTATTGATCTTCTTCCCACTCAACTCCATTGGCATTGAACTTTTGTTCGAAACCAACACCTTGATTCTTCCGGTGCCTTCCTTGCTTGCGTACAATCTCCTCGAATTGCTTACTTCTGGCAAGGCTTTTGTACACTCCTTTCTCTATGATTCCCTTCAATAAGCTATTTTCTTGCTCAAGTGTAACTTGGCTAAGAGAATCATTAGTGGAATCAAGAGAACTACTAGAAGCAGCAATATTGGATTTAACATGATCATTGTTACTACTAGAGGAAGAATCTTTCTTGTTCTTGTTATTAGACTTAACTTGAGGCATGTAAGTGGATAAGAGTAAACGCTTGGCAATGTAAGCAGAACTTTACTTGCGAATATCATCATTGATTGCCTTTAAGAACTCATGCTCTTGCTCAAGATTGAGCTTTTCAAAGCGTAGCTTCTCATGAGCTCTTAAAATTTCTCGATGATCTTTGAAGATAGTTTCATGAGCTAACTTAAGAGTGTTTAGTTCTTTAGTTAGAGCCTCAATTTTCTCCTTATCATTGTCATTCGTTTTATCTTGATTAGCATGATTAATTGACGTTTCATCATAGTATTCATCACTAGAGTTGTCAACAAGTAAATCATACTCACCTAACAAGTCATCCTCATCACTATTGAAATCAACATACTCAGGGTGAGTTACCTTAGGACCTTTGGCCATGAAGCATCTTCCAATTCCTTCATTTGGTGAGTCAAATATGTCGAAGGAGTTGGTTGACACAATTGCTAGACCGGCAACACCTTCATCTTGAGTATATTCAGAATCGGAGTGATAACTTCTCTCGGAGTGGTTGTCGGAGTCGGAGCCGGATACCCATTCACCAACATGAGCTTGATGTCTTCGTTTTGTGTAGCTCCTTGATGGTTTTTCCTTTCTTTCCAAATACTTTCTCATCCGTGAGTATCTTCGTTCATAACGATCATCTCTACTCCTTCTCTCTCTTGATGGTGATTCTTCTCTTTTGCCTCTTCTTTTTGGAGAATCTTCTCTTATTTTGTAGGGAGCCGTACACTTATTGGAATAGTGTGCGGGTCTTCCACAATTGTAGCAATTTCGCTCTCGACTGGAAGATCTCTTGTCATTGTAGGACCTTGACTTGGAGCTTCTATCTTTGCTTCTACTCTTGTAGAACTTGTTGAAGTTCTTCACCATTAGGCTCAATTCTTCGTTGAAGTTTTGCTTCTCACTTGATGATGTGGGTACTTCACATGAGGCTTTGTAGGCACCACTTGATTTGTTGTGAAGTTCCTCTTTATCCTTGAGCGACATCTCATGAGCAACAATTCTTCCAATGACCTCCGTTGGCTTGAGATCTTTGTAATTGGGCATCATTTGAATCAAAGTGCACACGGTATCATATTTTCCATCCAGGGCTCTTAAGATCTTCTTGATGATGAATCTGTCGGTCATCTCTTCACTCCCTAAGCCGGCAATCTCGTTTGTGATGAGAGCAAGCCTAGAGTACATTTCAGCGACACCTTCACCATCCTTCATTTTGACTTGTCAAGTTGAGTTTGAAGCACATCCAATTTGGATTCCTTGACGGAGTCGGTACCTTCGTGCATATCAATCAAAGTATCCCAAATTTCCTTTGCATTCTCAAGACGGCTGATTTTGTTGAATTCTTCGGGGCATAATCCGTTGAAGAGAATATCACAAGCTTGAGCGTTGTATTGTAGCATCTTCAACTCATCTGCGGTAGCTTCACGGTTTGGTCCTTTCCCATCGAAGAAGTCACCTTGCAAACCAACTCACACAATAGCCCAAACGGCGGGGTTATGTCCAAGAATATGCATTTTCATTTTATGCTTCCAACTAGCAAAATTTGTACCATCAAAGTAAGGACCTCTACGGTGATAATTTCCCTCACTAGACGCCATACTCTCCTAGGTTGTGAAACCAAGGCTATGACCACCAAAAGCTATGGAAATCAAAGCAAATGGAGACCAAAGCTCTGATACCACTTGTAGGATCGGAAGTATGTCTAGAGGGGGGGGGTGTGATTAGACTACTTGACCAAATAAAAACTATGCCTTTTCCCAATTTTAGTTCTTGGCAGATTTTAGCAACTTTAGGACAAGTCAAGCAATCATCACACAATTCAAGCAAGCATGCAAAGAGTATATAGCAGCGGAAAATAAAGCATGCAACTTGCAAGAATGTAAATGGAAGGGTTTGGAGAATTCAAACGCTATTGGAGACACGGATGTTTTTCCCGTGGTTCGGATAGGTGGTGCTATCCTACTTCCACGTTGATGGAGACTTCAACCCACGAAGGGTAACGGTTGCGCGAGTCCACGGAGGGCTCCACCCACAAAAGGTCCACGAAGAAGCAACCTTGTCTATCCCAGCATGGCCATTGCCCACGAAGGACTTGCCTCACTAGCGGTAGATCTTCACGAAGTAGGCGATCTCCTTGCCCTTACAAACTCCTTGGTTCAACTCCACAATCTTGTTGGAGTCTCCCAAGTGACACCTAGCCAATCTAGGAGACACCACTCTCCAAGAAGTAACAAATGGTGTGTTGATGATGAACTCCTTGCTCTTGTGCTTCAAATGATAGTCTCCCCAACACTCAACTCTCTCTCATAGGATTTGCATTTGGTAGAAAGAAGATTTGAGTGGAAAGCAACTTGGGGAAGGCTAGAGATCAAGATTCATATGGTAGGAATGGAATATCTTGGCCTCAACACAAGGGTAGGTGGTTCTCTCTCAGAACATGTGAGTTGGAAGTGTAGATGTGTTCTGATGGCTCTCTCCACGAATGAAGAGGAGGTGGAGGGGTATATATAGCCTCCACACAAAATCCAACCGTTACACATAATTTACCAATCTCGGTGGGACCGAATCAACAAACTCGGTCGGACCGAAAAGGTAAACCTAGTGACCATTAGAGATTTTCGGCGGGACTGACATGCAACTCAGTAGGACCGATATGGTTAGGGTTTGGCCATAACGTAATCTCGATGAGACCGATTACACAAACTCGGTGAGACCGATTTTGGTAATTAGCTAACCAGAGAGTTGGTCAGGTAAACTCGGTGGGACCGATTTGCTCTTTCGGTGAGACCGAAAAGTTACAAAGGGGAAATAGAGAGTTTACATTGCAATCTCGGTGGGACCGATTTTCTCTTTCGATGAGACCGAAAAGTTACAAAAGGGAAACAGAGAGATTGCAACCCCATATCAGTGAGACCGAGATCCCTATCGGTAGAACCGAATTGCTAGGGTTTGGCAGTGGCTAATGACAAGTGAAACTCGGTGGCGCCGGATGGAAAGAATCGGTAGGACCGAGTTTGGCTTGGAGTTTAGGTCATATGTGGATATGGGAAAGTAGCTGAGGATTTTGGAGCATATCATTAAGCACATAAAGCAAAAGGCTCATTAAGCAACACCTCATTCCTCCTTGATAGTATTGGCTTTTCCTATGGACTCAATGTGATCTTGGATCACTAAAATGTAAAATGAAGAGTCTTGAGCTTTTGAGCATGAGCCAATCCTTTGTCCTTAATATTTTGAGGGTTCCACTTTCACCATCCATGCCATGCCAATCATTGAGCTTTCCTGAAATAATTGTCTTGGAATAGCATTAGATCAATGGGCTATATGTTGTTATGAATTACCAAAACCACCTAGGGATAGTTGCACTTTCACCCGGCAACTAGGCAAGCGCCTGCATTGCAGCATGCAACTTCTAGGCCAACTAATCAAGCACTTGTGTGGTGGCATGCAGATATTCGTGAAGACCCTGTCACCGCACCAGCACAACAACCAGCCAACCAACCAGCATGGCGCTGCATGCCTCGTCAGTTTGGACGCGTGTCGAAGCAAGGCGAGGCGGTGACGGACTGGACGAGCTCTGTTGCCACCCCGGATAAAGCAAGAGGGCACGTAGGCAGCACATTAAATGTGTTTGTCCTACGGTGTCAGGCGATAAACTTGTACACTATAGATAATTTCCACCTCCTGTGTGCCACTATGGCGACCCCTTTGACATATAAAAGGAGGCCCGAGGCGTACTGTGGAAGGATTCAGACTTTTTGGACTGGGCAAGCATAGTAGCTAGTCCAAGAATGGAAGAACACCAAATAAACACAGACAAGCAGGACTAGGGTTTTACGCATCGTTTGCGGCCCGAGACCCTTGTCGAGGACACCTGCGAGGCCACAGCTAGACCCACGTCTGCCAAGACTCCACCGCCATTCCCATACAGCTGCCAGCCCAACCAGTTGGGCAGGCACTTGCATGGCAAAGCGTGGCTTCCAGGCCAACTCAGCAAGCACCTGCGTGGTGGCATGCAGCTCTTCATGAAGACCCTACCACCACGCCATCTCAGTAGCCTGCCAGCCTACGTAGCGCTGCATGCATCGTTGGCCTGGACGCATGGCGGAGCAAGGCGGAGCGGTGACGGATGGGACGGGCCTCGTTGCCGTCCCCAATAAAGCAACGGGACACCTAAGGGGCACATTTAATGCACCTTGTCCCGTAATGACAGGCGATAAGCTTGTACACTGTATACCTTTCCACCTCCTGTGTGCCACTGTGGCAACCCCTTTCGTCAGTAAAAGGAGGCCCGAGGCGTACTGGAGAAGGATTAGGATCTTTTGGACTACGCACGCACCATAGCTAGTTCGAGAGCTCAAGAACAATCAAATATACACCAAAGCAGGACTAGGGTGTTACGCATCCTCGCGACCCGAACCTGGGTAAACGATCCTTGTGCTGACTACCAGACCAGCTCTTTGCACAACCCCGCGCCCGCCAACCATAGAAGGGATCCCAGTGATCCCATAGGTGTCGTTTCCACCGACATCTTTGGCGTGCCAGGTAGGGGGCGCAGTTGTGGAAATCTGGTTTGGTTGGAGCAGCTGCTTCATCGTGGTCATCACTTCAAGGAAGAAGACGACCAAACGAGCGGCGTCTTTGGCGGGTGTAGCGAACGCCCACGCAACGACAGAAAAGCTACGTCATGCAAAACTTTGAGCAATTCCTTTTTCCATATAAGGTTATCGTCCTCGAAGATCTCGCCCTGTGTATGGAAAACCTGCACGCAATGGAGCCCTGTCACTATTGGCAATGCCCTTGCTCTGTTTCGAGTCTGCTCAAGAGATCGAGCGACTGCGTCAAGAACGGCAGGGTGACCTTCTGTAATTGGCAACGCTCTCGTTCTGTCTCGAGTTCGCTCGACAGTTCGAGCGGCCGCGTTATGAGCAGTAAGGTGGTTTGCCTGGCAGCAAGCACACCCGGCTGGCTATTGGGGATCTGTCGTCAAAGCGCCGCAGCCTGGGTTTACGCGCCGACAAGCCTACCCGATTAACGTAGGGTGAACATACAAAGGGGGATCAAACGGGAAAATAACATGCATTGGTTCAAAGTACTGTAGAGTTATATTACATCAATTGTTGCTGCGGTTCTAACTAAAGATAAAAATTGTCTTGGTCCTGAACCTGCAGCGGTGATGAGAAACGGGGAGCCTAATCCCGGCGCTGGCCCTCTATCCTACAAACTCCGTCGACGTGGCTGATGATGGGCTCGATACGCTCCTCGAGCACCGTGAGGTCCGTCGTCGAAGTCGAGGTTGGGGTTCCAATACGCCACCTTGGTGAGGACCTTGGTCATGACACCCCGGCAAAGCTTCTGAGCCTCATCGGCCAGAGAGGCCACTCTGTTGGAACAGAACTGCTCCAGAGCCCCGAGAACACCCTCGAAGAACAGGGTCAGCTTGGTGTTGGGACTCACGTTCGGCTCCGGGGCGTACCTCACGTTCGGCATCCCCATGGCCGCCAGCTTCGTGGTGGTCATGCCGGCGACGTCGGCGAGGCGGCTGATCCAGAGGTTTTCGCCCTTCACGAAATCTGCGTGGTTGGTGGCGTCGTTCTTCCGCAGCTGCCTTTCCTTCTCCAGATCCTTGGTCAGGGTCTCCTCCCGGGCCTTGACCTCTGAAAGCGTCCCCTCAAGACCCTCCAGCTTCAGCTTCAGGTCTTTGATGGAGTCGTTGGCCTTGGAGAGCTGCTCAGCCTTGCTAAGGACCGCGGCCTGCGGCTCGATCAGAGCACCATTGAGCATGTCCTTCTCCTTCGCCAGCTTCAGGGCCTGGTCCTTCACCCCATCCCGCTGCACCTCCAGCTCTTTCACCTTGCCGGCCTGGACCTCGGCCTGAGCATTGAGTGCCTCCTCGTGCCTTTGCTCTAGCTCCTGGGTCCGCTGCACGACAAGCTTCTCCACCACCTCATCCTTGCCGCAGAGTGTTGCGGCGAGCTTCTCCTCACGAGCGGCAAGGTCCTCCTCCTTGGAGATTAGCTCGTCCTGGTGCTGATGCCGAGCGGCCTCATCTTTGGCGGCCTGCTCCTTCGCCAGCTCGATGTCGGCCTGCTTCATGACAAGCTCCAGCTTGCGCTCAGCCAGCACATCCTGGGCGGCCTTCAGTTCCTTGTGGGCCTGGCGGAACCAAGCCTACTCGTGGCGACACGCTCCTCGAGGTCTGCCTCCGCCTTGTCCACCACCGCCATCCTAGACTTGGCCTTGTCCAGGCGGGCATGATGAAGCACCTGAAGCTTCTGGAAGTTGGCGCTTATGGCCTGGAGGAGCCGCTCTTCCTGGGAACCTCCGCCACCGGCACTTGGTTCGTCAACAACCTCAAGCCCGGCGGCGGCGAGCACCTCGTCATCAAACACCCCCCCCCCTCGGTGGGCGCCCCGGTGCTCGCCGTCCCTGGGAGGTAGACGAACAGGTCGTCACTCACCTTCAGGTACATTACAAAAAAAAGACACATCCGTGACATTTTGGGCCGAACGAATTTTTTTCTGTCATACTTATGACACTTCTATGACGATAATTGTGACAAAACTCGGTATCATCATAGATGTGGTGGGCTCCTACTTCTATGGCAAAAAATCATGACAGAAAATGGGCTTTTCATCCTGGGCGGGCCGGAGACGTAGCTGCATGACATTCTTTGGGCCGTCCATGACGTAAAAAACTGTGGTAGAAGAGAGGGCTAGGAAAATATCGGGGTGTTCCGGGTTACGGTGGGTGGTCGGGGCCGAGCGATGCACGGAGGTTTGCACGTTTCTCACGTACACGCACACGCGTGGGTGCGAGGCATTGGGCTCTAACCGAACCCGAGCGAGGCGTTTGCCTACTAAACCCGAGCGATTGCACTGCAGGCTAAGCGTTACTCAACCCGATCGATCGATCGATGGCTGTTAACTGAACCCGATCGAGCGATTCTTTCGCTACTGCTGCTAACTGAAGCCGATCGATGTTGCCTCTGGATGAATAGTGAGCATTGCAGGGGGGTTGGATGAACAGTTCTTGGTGGGGGTAGATGAACAGGACCCTGTGGTGTTGCCTCTGGATGAACAGGACCCCGATCGATCGAGCTGATTGGGGCTGGATGAACAGGACGACCCCATGGAGGGCTAGATGTACAGAAGACGGTGGAGGGCTGGATGAACAGTAGCCCGTGGAGGGGTGGTTGAACAGGAGCCCGTGGAGAGGGCTGGTTGAATAGTAGCCGGTGGAGTAGCGCGCGGTGGAGGCTGGATGAACAGGAGCTCGTGGATGAACAGTCGCAGGTGGAGGCTGGAGGAGGTCGATGGTGGATGAACAGTAGCCCATGGAGGCATGAGGGGGTCGACGGTGGAGATGAACAGTATCCCGTGGAGTCTTGTTTTGCGGTACGCCACACCCCTCCTGATGAACAAGACCGCCGTTTCGACCGTAGCGCTCCAACACAAGTCCGTTTCCTTCGTTTTGCGGTATGCCACACCCCTCCCGATAAACAGGACCCCGTTTTGACCGTAGGAGGTCCAACACAAGTCTGTTTCCTCCGTTTTGCGGTACGCCAGACTCCTCCCGATGAACAGGATCCCGTTTCAAACATGGCCGGTCGAACACAAGGCTGTTTCCTCTGTTCTGCGGTACGCCAGGCCTTGTTTCCATCGGCTGTTCCATCCAAGCCCTCCCGATGAACACGACGATGCATTCCGTTCCGACCCAGCCGGTTGGCTCCCCATGAACACGACGATGACGTTGTTTCTCCGTTCTGACCCAGCCATGTACACGAGCCCTGGTTGTACGTATGCGCAAGTTGGCGTTCGAGACCCCGCCCGTATGTACGTACGTGGCCATATTTTCTTTCTTGCACACTGGCCGCTATAAGTATGTGTACATGCTACGTGTGCGCCTCTACTACGACACGTGCGCGCCTCTACATCGACCAGTATGTACGTACACATTCACGACCCGAATGACAATGCTACGTACGCTTCGACCAGGTGGGTCCTGACTGTCAGGCACTTCCTTCCGTGCGAAGATGTAGCTAGTGGGTCCCAGCAGTCAAGGGGCGAATCATTTTTTTTGCCCGGACGCACTTCCTTGCGTGCGAAGATGTAGCTGGTGGGTCCCAGCAGTCAGGGGGGAAACATTTTTTTTGCGAGATACGGTGGCCTGTCCGATGGGTCCCTGCTGTCAGGTGGAGGAATAATTTTTTGCGCATAATAAGGTGGCATTTCCTTGCGGCCGTCGTGGACCCAGCTGTCAGCCTCTCCACGTATAGTACTCTTCTGGTGGAAGTCGTTCCTTGACCACGTTGACCACGCCGCGCCGATAACACCAGGGCGGTGGACGACGGCGAGGCCTAGGAAGGGGATGACGCGGAGCCGGGGAAGACGTGGCAGTGGAAGCCTGCGCGGAGAGGAGTACGAGGGTTCACTGGTTTGGCTGCGGTGTGAGGCTGCCGTTGATGTAGGGCCTGGCCAGCGGTGGGAATAGTAGGGGCAGTGAGGCCTCCGCGGCAGCACAGTCAGCCACGGGAGGCAGGAGCATGCGGCACGACCGGCGCTGCTTTGGGCAGCTGGAGCAAGAAGACCAGAGGTTGAAGAAGCACTACGGCCATTGGATGGACAACGTACGGTCACTGGAGCTAGAATCGTTCATATTGACTAAGTTGACAAAGCACTCCGTCCCCGTTAATTTAGTAGGCCCACAAGTCAGCCTGCCACCAAGGTGGGTCCCAACTAGCAGGGGGAGTATTCATTTTTTGTGTGTAATAAGGAGGCACTTCCGGTGGGTCCGAGATGACAGCGGGGGGAACGTTTTGTTTCACGAAATACGGTGGCCCGTCTGGTGGGTCCCAGCAGTCAGGGGGGAAACGTTTTTTCCGCCAAATACAGTGGCCCGTCCGGTGGGTCCCTACTGTCAGGTGGAGGAATAATTATTTTTTCGCGCAATAAGGAGCCAATTCCTTGCGGCTGTCGTGGACCCAGCTGTCAGCCTCTCCACATAGAGTACTCTTCCGATGGAAGTTGGTCGTTGACCACATTGACCACGCCACGCCGATAGCACCGCAGTGGTGGACGACGGCGAGGCCTAGGAAGGGGACGACGCGGGGCCGGGGAAGACGCGGCAGTGGATGCCCACGCGGAGAGGAGTACGAGGGTTCACTGGTTCGGCTGCGGTGTGAGGCTGTCGTTGCTGCAGAATTATAGGGGGTGTGGGTGAGTGGAGGGATGGCCTAGAGAGCGGTGGAGTAGTATGGGGGCGATGAGGCCTCCGCGGCAGCACAGCCGGCCACGGGAGTTAGGAGCATGCGGCACGACCGGTGCTGCTTTGGGCGGCTGGAGCAAGAAGACCAGAGGTTGAAGAAGCATTATGGCCGTTGGATGGACATCGTACGGTCACTTGAGCTAGAATCGTTCATATTGACTAAGTTGACAAAGCCCTCCGTCCCCGTCAACTTAGTAGGCCCACAAGTCAGCCACCCACTATGGTGGGTCCCAGCTAGCAGGGGGTATTCATTTTTTGTGCCTAATAAGGAGGCACTACCTTGCGTGCGAAGATATAGCTGGGGGGTCCGACCTGTCAGCGGGGTGGGGGGGGCTTTTTTTTCCGCGGAATACAGAAGCCCGTCCCATGGGTCCTAGTTGTCAGGTGGAGGAATCATTATTTTGCACGTAATAAGGAGGCATTTCCTTTCGTGCGGCTGTGGACCCAGCTGTCAGCCTCTCCACGTACAGTGCACTTCCGATGGATGTCGTTCATTGACCATGTTGACGAGTCCGTGCCGAGAGCACCAGGGCGGTGGACGACGGCGAGGCCTAGGAAGCGAACGACACGGAGCCAGGGAAGACTTGGCAGTTGTTTCCCACGCGGAGGAGTACGAGGGTTTACTGCTCCGTCTGCCGTCCCCGGAGAATAACAGCAGGTGTGGGTGAGTAGAGGGATGGCTAGGCCAGCAATGGGAGTACGGAGGGGCAGTGAGCCCTGCGCGGCAACATAGCAGGCCACAGGAGGAGGGAGCAGGCAGTCCCGCTGGCGCTTGTTTGAGCGGCTAGAGCAGGAAGAGCAGAGATTGAAGAAGCACGACAGCCGTTGGATGGACATCCAACAGTCACTACTCTCGTGTGTGGACTAAGTTGACACGGCGTTGCTTGTGTGTCAACCTTTTTTTAGGAAAGCATATGCGTCAACCTGTAGTAGGCGCACAAGTCAGCCTCAAATCTATGGAAAACAGCATAGAACCCATCTGCCATTATTTATAATAATGTACAACCCATTTGCTAATTCTTAAGAATTTTTTTGGAGCCCATCTTCTTTTTCTTAGCACTACACCCCATATTGTGGCCACGGTTAAAAAGTATACAAATTTTTGCAAATTTCGGTGCGGTCAACTGTTTTTAATCCCAAAATATCGATTCACATTCAAACTCTTTTGAAAAATAATTTACATACATATAAAATCCAAATAATTGTCCATCCATAAAAATCAATGGAATTTAAAATCTTGTAATGAAAAAATTGAAACTAATTCCCGGTTTGATGTGTTTTAAAAATGTACATCCCATTTCTGGGCAAACCGAATGAAACTCTCGTCGTCTTGAAAGATTTGCAGCCCAGCAGGGCTGATAAAGCAAGTAGGCCTTGTTTGGGTATTTCTTTAAAAAAATAGAACTGGGCTAGCCATTTTCAGCAAGAAAAAACACAACTGGGCTCATGATGTGGTAAACATAAATAAAACCCTGGCTAGACGGGCCACAGCCCCTGCTGTCGGGGGTTGGGTGCGACATATGCCAAAGGATGGCTTATCATGCTGGGAGCGAGTAGAACGTCGCCGGTGCCCGGAAGCGGGATGAGGCGTAGACACGAACGCCGGCGAACTTTACCCAGGTTCGGGGCTTTCCTAGGAGATAACACCCTTAGTCCTGCTCTGCGGGGTCTCCGCATGATCACTAAAGCAAAGTGAGTACAAGGTTGCTCCTTGAGCTGTTTTCTGGAGGTAGGAGAAGGCAAGGCTAGCTTTCTCCTCCCTATAGGATCTGGTATCATGCTAATGGATTCGAACCCTTTGCATGGGTACCCTGGGGGGTTTATATAGGCCTACCCCCCAGGGGTACAAGGGTAATCCAGCTGGGCGCAGGGCCCAGCCGTCAGTCTCTTTGGTCGCAGTCTTCTCCGCCGACTGCTGGGGCCCGCCAACTGGTCCGGTACGGAGCCGACAGGCCGTGTCCGCCGCAGGCGGGTCTTGCCGGCTGCTGATTACTGTAGCCGTGCCTCTAATGACGCAGGCTCGGTCATGGGGTCATGGCAACAGCACCGCCGTCTGGCGGGTGATCACTGTTGCCACTCCCGTCTCATCTAGTTAATGGCGCGTGGGGCCCATAGGAGGGGCTGGCCGACTCCTGGGGGCCGACTCCCAACGGGTCCGACTGGTGGCGCTCTTGCCGTCTTCTGGACTCCCGTTGACTGGTGGGACTCGTCGTCCTAGGCCGTGTAGACAGGCCGTCGTGGGTGCAGGACTCCGCCTACTGGTGCTGATGTCAGGGCCAGCAGGGCAACAATGCTGCACCGGACGGAGATCTCCGTGGGTACGGCGTACTGTGGCCATGCCTGCCCTGGGAAAGGGGAGGGAGTGGGCTTCACTGTAGCCACTCCCCGTCCCGTCCCTCTTGATGAGGGCGCGGGTATTCGTTGGAGCCAGGGGCCGACTCCTGGTGGCCGGGTTCTCTGGAAGCCGCCAGATTGGAGTCGGCGTGTCTTGAACTCGTCTTCTGGACTCGGTCGTCTTCGGGAAGTCGGTCGTTCCTTCAGCCGACCTCTAGAAGGCGGCCTCTCATCTTGGCGTCCTGAGGGGCGTAGTCAGCCCCGATGTCTTGAAAGGTTCTGGGCCCAGGGTTAGCCTACCCGTGGACCATTACTCCGACAGTAGTCCCCGAAGCTGGTGAGGCGCCGCGGATGATCAGCCGAGGAGCCTCAGCAGTTTCTCTCTCCGGGTGCTCGAGGTTAGAACCTCGTCTGACTTCTTCCGAGACGACTGGTAGGAGTCGGACTCGCCCAAATTTTCTTACCCAATATTTCGAACGGTTCGGCGGGATCCAAGTGGCGTGCTAGCTAAGCTTCCAGGGCGCCGCCCGATTCGAGCCTGTCACGTGGCAGCGCGCGGCCGGGCCAGTCTGCCCACCCACGTGCATGACGGGACAGGCCCTTGGGCGGGGCCCGCCACTAACGCGCCTTGGTGCTCGTGCGGATCCGCTGCAGCCGTGGCAGACGGTTGAGGTTCCCATGGAGTTACTGCGCGCAGTAACTCCGTGCGATAAACGTGGGGGGTCATGGGGTCGTGGCGCAGTAAATCCCACGACCACCCTCTCGGCTTCGCAGCCCATGAGGCTATAAGTAGGGGGAGGAGGGGGGAGCGGCAGAGCACGCGCGCCCCTCCTCCATGCTACTTATCGCTCTTCTTCTTCTTCCTCGCACCGCCGCGCCCCAAGCTTTGCCGAGCGCCGCAGCGATCCGCTCACGATGAGCTCTTCCTCCACCGCCGCGCCCCCCTCGGTGCACTCCGGCACCTGGGATGGCTCAGAGGTCCACGACGACCACGTCGAGTTCCTCCGGAAGACGCGTCGGCTCCCCGGCAAGGACTATGTGCGGGTCCGCCTTGCGCCACCGGAGGAAATCTCGCCGGTGCCGCAGGAGGGCGAGCGGGTCATCTTCCGCTCGCATTGCCTGCGTGGCCTAGGCCTGCCGGCGAGCGGCTTTTTCCGCTCCTTTCTTGAGTTCTACGGCCTTCAGCCGCACCACCTTACGCCCAACACGGTGGTGCTGCTATCCGCCTTCGTCACCCTGTGCGAAGGCTTCCTCGGAGTCCTCACCACCATCGAGCTCTGGGGGAGTTCTTCTTCTCCAAGCTCGACACCCAGGCCGCAGGCGTGCCGGCTCAATGCGGCGCGTTCATCGTCGTGAGGAGGTTGGGGGCCGACAACCCCTTCCCCACCATCAAGCTGATAAAGTCGGTGAAGATGCGGCAGCGATCGTACTTCTACATGAAGAGCGTCTTCGCGGAGGGCGATTGGGTCAATCTGCCGGCTTTTGTAGCCGGCCCTCTGGCTGGGAGGCTACCCAACTGGTCGTATCGGGCCAAGTCGGTGACGCCTGCAGGAGCCGGCGCCATCACGTAACTCCGAGTGCTGACGCAGTCGGAGGGCCTGACTGGCCCAGATCAGCTGGCCGCCTTCGTGGCGCGCCGAGTTCTCCCGCTCCAAGGTCGCCCCCACATGATATGCCAAATGAGCGGGCACCGAGACCCGAGCCGAATGTGCACCAAGGACATGCCTCACGAGGAGGTGGCCTACATGGTGAACTACCTCTCGGACAGCAAGCTCCTGGAAGATTGGCAGTTCGGCAAAGAGCCGTACTCTCGCGCCAACCCCCCGCCTATAGTGAGTTGCCTCTTTCCTTCTTTCTTTAACTTGTCTTCTTTCTTGCCGAGTTTGTCTTGTCCGACCTAACAAGTCGGCCTTGGTCAGAATCCCCTCCTCCATCCATCAGCCGGCACCGCAAGGCCAGCCCGCGAGTTCCTCGCCGATCGGGCAGAGAGCGACGTTGACGACCTCGATCTGGGGGCGGCGGCTTTGGAAGATGACGCCAAGGGAGGAGGCGGCCCATGGCTTGGGGCCAGTCTCGAGGACTGGCTTGACGATGACGAGGAGGTCGCCCCCCGCCATCAGCCAGGAGTTGGCCAGCCCGGCGTGAGCTCTTCCGCCGTGCCGGACGCTCAAGGCGGCGCAAGGAAGCGCAGGGCCGCGCCGAGTAAGTTCGGCAGCCGGCCGAAGAAGCCCAAGGGTTCGGCCGCGGCGACCAAGCGGGACGAGGCGGCTGCTAAGGCCATCCGCTTCCGCAAGGAGGTGAAGAAGCCACCGCTGGTCTCCGCGTGAGTGCTCCCACTTTTGCCTTTATTCTTTCTTTGTAGATCTTGTCTGAGTCCCTACTGGTTTCCCTTGCTCCAGGGCCCCCCTCACTCTTGAGAGGGTCGCCGCCGCCTCCGTCATGGGGTCGGCGGAGACGTCCGCCACCACTCGGCGGGTAGACCCCGCCGCCGACCTCCGGGAGGCGACGGAGCGGAACGCGCGAGAAAAGCGCCAGGAGGAAGAGGCCGCCCGTCTGGAGAAGGCGGAGGCCGACATCAAGAAAAAGCTGGCAGAGGCCGAGGCCGCCGTCGCGGCGGGAAGGCAGGCTGAAGAAGCCGCGTGCCGCCAATCAGCGGTGTTCGTCACCCCCCTGAACTCTGCGCCGCCGCAACCGGGGTTCACGGGGCAGACTGGGGGAGTCGGTGGCGAGTACCCGATCATGGAGAGGGAAGGCGGCGATGCCTCCGTGCCGGACATGGTTGTGCCACCGCCACCGCCAGCTGGAGTCGCGCAAGGTGAGCAGCCGGCGGGCCCGCCGGTGCCGCCGACTGAAGACGAGGTTGAGGCGAGCCTGCTTCTTCAAGTCGGCACGCCAACGCGTCGCCGCCTCGCAAAGGCGACTTCAGCACCGCGCCCTTTGGACACCGGCGCCGCAAGCTCCACGATCCCAGACGCTGAGGCGGGACAGGCCCGTTGAACCAGGAGCTTCTGGACGTCCAGGCCAAGCTCCGAGCTGAGAACGACGCCATCCAAAACTGCTCCAAGGCGCATCTGGCGTCGCGGACAACCATCCGGGTACGTCTCCTCCTACTTGCTTTGTCTGTTTTTTCCTTTTCCTCTCTGAGGGGGCGCGCCAGCGCACCCACTGGGTGTAGTCCCCGAGTTCCGGGCCGGCTGCTGAGCAGGCGGCTTGGAACTCTACACGGCGAGTTCCAAGTACTAATCGTTTGGCTGAAATTTTTGTCACAGGACTATCACAATATTCGCGCGACCGCCTTCAACCGCAACGTCGAGGAGTTGGGCAAGTGGATCGCCGACTTGTTGGAGAGCCGGAGTGAGTCTTCTTTCTTCTTTGCGGGGGCGCGCTCGTGCTCCCGCGGTCTGTAGTCCCCGAGATTCGGGCCGACTGCTGAGCAATCGTGCCGGATCTTCCTGGCGACCTTCTTTTTGTTGACGACTGATGCCTTCTTTCTTCTTTTCTTCGGAGGCCAACGCCACCCTGCAGCAGCAGTTGGGCGAGGCCAACACCGCGCTGCGTGCCAAGGAGGAGTGCAGCAAGCTGGCCGCGGAGCGTGACCTGCTGGTTGCGCAACTGGCGGAGCAGAAGGAGCTTCTCAAGAAGACCCGGGATGAGGCGGAAGAAAAGGAGACCGCGCTCATGGCCGAGTTCGCGAGCGAACGCTCCTCCTAGACCGACAAGGAGGCGTTGCTGACCTCCGGCTTCCATGAGATCGAGGATCTCGTCAACGGTGAGTTTCCTCATTTTTCTTCTTTGAGTTGCCGACTATAGGTCGAGCCGTTTTCTAGTTTTTGACTTGTTCTTTGCTATTTCGTCTTGGCATACTTTTTCCCAGGCCACTGGCAGGCCGCAAATCAAGCCATCGAGGTTGATCGCGAGGGGTGGAGGGTGGATGGCGTGGAAATCGCCGCCGACGCCCCCCCGAACCCTTGATGAGAAGATCCTGAGCATTGAGGCTCGCCTGCGGCCGGCCCACCGGATGCTGCGCCAGCTTCAGCGTGTTGGCGATCAGGCGATCGCCGCCTTGTGGCCGGACATGCAGGCTCCGCGCACTCCCAGTCAGACTGCCGACTGGCTGGAGATCGCGGCTGGCCGTCTTGAGGCCTGGAAGGGTTCCTCGGCCCGGGCTGGAGCGCGCCGGGCCTTAGAGTTCGTGAAGGCGTGGTATCCGGGGCTGGACCTAGACCGGCTAGCCACACTCCGGTCAGAGGCCCAGGCGGAGCTGGCAGCTGCGGAAGACGCCCTCGTCAAGCGCGCGGCGGCGATCACCGAGTACACCGACACCAACGTCTTCATCCCCGAGCGGGCTGAAGACGGCGAGGAGGCGCCGCCGGAGTGGTTCGGGATGAATCCAGACTACGGCAAGGACTCGGCGGAGGTGATCGGCTCCAGCGTCGAGGAGGAAGGCGAGGCGGAGGACGGAGGCGAGATGGAGGCACCAGAAGACGGAGCGGACAGCCAGCCTCAGCTCGACCGCGCCTCCAGGAATGAGCCGCGCCTGTCCGAGCCGGCTGCCGCTGGAGGTGATTAAGCCGAGACCAACCAGCCGGCCGCCCCAACACCTGGCACCGCCGTCTCCTCCGATCCTCCGAACCCATCTGCCGCCTCCTAGGCTGCCGCCTTATCTTTGTTTTATCTGCTTAATAGTCTTTGAAGAACTTGTTAATTCTTGGCAGACGGCTTGAGGAGGCGTTGAAGGGCGACGCCGGATGGTATTGCTTGACGGGTAGAGCCGATTCATGCCAGAGCGTCTGCTTGGTCGTTGTCGTTTCTTGGCACATGGAGAAACTCGCACCCCTCGAAATATCCACTGAGTTGCTGCACGAGGAAACGATAGCTCGCCATGTTTGCGTCTTTGGCGTCCCAGTCGCCGGACGACTATTGGACCACCAAGTCGGAGTCACCATAGCACAGGATCCGGCGGATACCGAGATCCTTGGCAAGCCGGAGCCCATGAATGAGTGCCTCGTATTCGGCGACGTTGTTGGAGGCGGCAAAATGGATTTGCAGCACATATTTGAGCTTGTTGCCTTTGGGAGAGGTGAGGATGATGCCGGCTCGCAAGCCGGTGCGCATTTTGGAGCCGTCGAAATGCATCCGCCAATGGGTGGAGTCGGGCGCTGGCGGCAGGTACTGGGTCTCGGCCCAATCGACAAGAAAGTCGTCCAGTGCTTGCGACTTGATGGCGGTGCGAGGCTGGTAGTAGATGGTGTAGGGGGCCAACTCTATGGCCCATTTGGCCACTCGGCCAGAAGCATCTCGGCTTCTGATGATTTCGGCTAGTGGAGCTGTGCAGACCATAGTGATTGGATGCCCTTGAAAGTAAGGCTTCAATTTCTTGGCGGCAAAGTGCACGCCATAGCACATCTTCTGGTAGTGGGGGTAGTTTTGCTTGGAGGTCGACAGTACTTCGCTCAGGTAATACACCGGTCTCTGGACAGGTAGTGCCTTGCCTTCCTCCTTGCGTTCTACCACAATGACTGTGCTGACTACTCGGCTGGTGGCGGCGATGTATAGGAGCATGGGCTCCTTAGGAGTCGGAGCCGCTAGAACAGATGGAGTAGTCAACATCTTCTTCAACTGGAGAAAATCTTCGTCCGCTTTGTGGTTCCACTCGAAAAAAGTGGTCTTCTTCATGAGCTGGTATAGGGGGAGAGCCTTCTCGCCCAGCCGACTGATGAATCGGCTGATGGAAGCCAAGCAGCCAGTGAACTTCTGCACGTTCAGCAGTCGGCTGGGTACTTCCATCCTCTCAATGGCCTTGATCTTCACAGGGTTGCACTCTATGCCGCGTTTGGGGACCAGGATGCCAAGAAGCTGGCCCGCTGGTACTCCGAAGACGCACTTCTCAGGGTTGAGCTTGATCTAAAATTAGCGCAGGTTCTCAAAGGTCTCCTTGAGGTCTTCCAGCAGTGTTCCACGCTTCTGCGTCTTCACCACCACATCATCCACGTAAACATGGGCATTTCTGCCAAGTTGCTTGAGGAGACACTTCTGCATGCAACGTTGGAAGGTGGCGCCGGCATTTCTCAAGCCGAAAGTCATGGTCAAGTAGCAGAAGGCTCCAAACGGCGTGATGAAGGTAGTCTTCAGTCTGTCAGCTGGGTTCAACTTGATCTGATGATATACTGAATATGCATCTAAGAAACTCAACAGCTCGCATCCGGCTGTGGAGTCTATCACCTGATCGATCCTTGGCAAAGCGAACGGGTCCTTGGGGCATGCTTTGTTGAGGCTTGTGTTGTAGATACACATTCGCCACTGCTTGTTCTTCTTCAGCACCAAGACCGGGTTGGCCAGCCACTCTGGAAAGAATACCTCCATGATGAAGCCGGCTGCTAGAAGCCGGGCTATCTCTTCTCCAACAACTCTTCTTTTTTCTTCTGACAGACGACGCAAGGGCTGCCTGACTAGCTCCACATCAGATCGGACATGTAACTTGTGCTTGGCGAATTCCGTCGGAACACCTGGCATGTCTTTGGGGGACCATGCGAAAATGTCCCGATTCTCATGGAGGAAATCGACGAGCTCGCCTTCCTATTTGTTGTCGAGGTTCGCACCTATAACAGCGTACCTCTCTGGGTGCTCCGGGTCCAAGGGTATCTTCTTCGTCTCTTTGGCCGGCTTGAACGAACCCTCAGCTTCCGACTCCTTGGGCTTGGACGACATCTCCGGCTGCTTGCCGGCCCTCGCCACAACCCGGTCAAGGAGCCGCTTCTCAGCCGCGATCACCAGGGACTCGGCCAGCCGACTGCTCTCAGCTGTGCAGGCGGACGACTTTCTGTAGTCGCCGGCTATGGTCAGAATCCCCTTGGAACTCGGCATCTTCATCTTGAGGTAGGCGTAGTGGGGGACGGCCATGAACTTGGCCAGGGCAGGCCGGCCAAGCAACGCATGGTATGGGCTTTCAAGGTCCACCACTTCAAACCAAACTGACTCTCGGTGAAAATGGTCCTTGTCTCCGACGAGGTCATCTATGAGGATCTTGCCGATTGGTGAGAAGGAAAGGCCAGGAACTATGCCATGGAATACAGTCCGGCCGTTTTGAAGCTGTCTTTGCTTGATTCCTAACTTCTCCATGGTGTCCTTATACAGGATGTTGATGCTGCTGCCGCCGTCTATCAGGACTCGGGAGAAGCGAGCAGCTCGCTTGTCTATGGCAAAGGTGGCATCCAATACCAAGGCGTAGGAGCCTGGACTCGGCATCACCTCTGGGTGGTTAGCTCTGCTCCATCTGATGGGTTTTTTAGATCAATGCATGAACTCTAGTGTCTCTAACGCTACTGCATTCATCTCTTATTGCAGCAACCGCCTGCTGCGTCGATCATTGGCCACACTGGTGAACACCACGTAGGCCCCGTGCTCTTCTGGGTACTCGTCTTGTACTGCGCCGACTGGTCTGACAGCCGGCTGCTGGGGCTGAGGAGGAGGCGGCTGCCCAGCAGGCGGGGGAGGCAGGAGGCCATCTCCCTTGGCGATCCTGGTGAGCCAGTAGCACTTCCGAGTAGTGTGGTTGGACGGCTTCACACCGCTGTGGAACTTGCAGGGACCATCCAAAGTCTGATCGTAGGAGAAAGCCGGCAACCTGTTTGACTTGCCGCCCTTGTGTCTTTTGGCCGAAGGCTGCCCCTCCGGCTGCTGGTCTTCGACTGTCGCCATCTGCCGGCTGTTGGAAGCCGGCTGTGGGGCCTTGCGCTTGTGGTCGCTCTGCTACTGTCGCCGACTGGCGTCTCCAGCCGGGGTTCTAGGAGCCCGAGGAGCCACTTTGCCAGTCGCACCAACTTGAATCTCCGCCTTCATGGAGGAGTCGGCCATGGCATACTTGTCTGCTATGATCAGCAGCTCGTCGAGGGTCTCTGGCTCATCACAGAGGAGCTTGTGCTTGAGGAGGGTGCCTTCTCTGCACCCGACGGTGAAGTACTCGATAGCCTGCACCTCGTGCACGCCCTCACAAGACTTCCAGAGCTCGGCCCAACGCGTGAGGTAGTCGCGAGTTGACTCGTTGGGGCCTTACACGCACAAGGAGAGCTGGCGAGGCTTAGGAGGTAGCTTGTATGTGTTGGTGAAGTTGCGGACGAAGGCGTCGGTGAAGTCGACCCAGCTGTTGATGCTGCGGGGCTTCAGGCTATTCAGCCATGTCCGAGCCGTGCCCTGGAGCATGAGCGGAACGTATTTCACGGCAACACGCTTGTTGCCGTTCGCGATGTTGACGGCGGTGGAGTAGTCAACTAGCCAGTCCTCCGGCTTCACGGAGCCGGTGTACTTGGGCGTGTCTCTTGGGAGCGTGAACCCTTTGGGATAGGGCTCGTCTCGAATGCGGGGACCGAAACACGGCGGGCCCAGCTCGTCTTCTTCTTTGAGTGCCAGGGATCGATGGAGTCGGTCGATCCGGTGGCGAGCGTCATTTTCTCCGACTCCTTCTCGACGGCCAAGGCGGTCACCGAGAGTCGGGTGATCAACAGGCGGCGGGGAGACTCGCCTTTCCCTGCGAGGGGGAGGAGGCGGATAGTCGTGCCGCCGTTCCACTGCTCTTGGGCGGCCGTCTTGGTCGCGCTCGATGGTGACGCGAGTCCGACTGCGGCTGGCAGCCGGCTCCTTATCTTTTCTTCCGCAGACACCGCCAGTCGGCGTCCGAGACGTCGCGCCTTGGTCTCAACGAGGAGGCGGGTCGTTGTTCTGCCGCTGCGGCGCATCAGTGCGGCAGCCTGCCTCGTTCTGCTCGGCAGCTGCGTCAAGGAGTCGCTGGATGCGCTCCGTCATCAGGCGACGCTCTTCGCCCTCAAAATTGTCCAGCTCGTCTGCCGCTGCCTGGGCGGCCTGGATGTTCTCCGCAGGCGTGGGGTAAACGGGGCGATTTTCCCCAAACAGGTTGGCGATGGCTACGCCGCGCTACTGGACTGCGCCAAGGTGGCTAGGCCCGGTTGGAGCCGGCGAGCCACCCACAGCGCGATCCATCTCGCGTTGGTAGGCTTCTGACAGGCGTCTCATGCTAGCCTGCTTCTTCGCGCCTTCGATGAGCTGGAGGCGGGGCGCCTCCAGCGTCTCGGCGTCGGCGCCTTCGGGAATGGGCGCGGTCAGGTCTTGTAGCACCGCGTCGAGTGGGTTATGAGCTCCTCCGCCGGAATGCTCGCCATGACCGATGACGAGCACCTCTATGACGGTGCTTCCGTCGCTCTCCGCGCGAGGGAGCAACTCATCGTAGACCACCACATTGGTGGGGAAGGCGTCGCGCGACGCGGTGTCGGAATCGACCAACATCGGGTCAGTGGAGCCTACGGACTCCAAGTCCACAGCTGGCTCGCTGGTGACGTGGAGTTGATCAAGGAGGCCCACGAGGAGGCTCTCGGGGCCGCCCGTGCCCGCATCGGATGCGGGCTCGTCGGAGAGGCGAACCTCGCTGACAAGATCGGCGAGGCAGCTGGCCGGGCAGGCGATCTCAGCGCCATGCAGCGCGTCGGCACAGACTCCGTCTGGCATGCCGGGCTGGCTACGCTCGCCAGGGAGGAAAAGGGTTCCCGTCCAGAGCAGGTCTCCGGACGACGGTGCACTTGGACCCACGGTGGGCGCCAAATGTCGGGGGTTGGGTGCGACATATGCCAAAGGATGGCTTATCATGGTGGGAGTGAGTAGAACGTCGCCGGTGCCCGGAAGCAGGATGAGGCGTAGACACGAACGCCGGCGAACTGTACCCAGGTTCGGGGCTCTCCTAGGAGATAACACCCCTAGTCCTGCTCTGCGGGGTCTCCGCATGATCACTAAAGCAAAGTGAGTACAAGGTTGCTCCTTGAGCTGTTTTCTGGAGGTAGGAGAAGGCAAGGCTAGCTTTCTCCTCCCTATAGGATCTGGTCTCGTGCTAATAGATTCGAACCCTTTGCACAGGTGCCTAGGGGGGTTTATATAGGCCTACTCCCAGGGGTTCAAGGGTAATCCGGCTGGGTGCAGGGCCCAGCCGTCAGTCTCTTTGGTCGCCGTCTTCTCCGCCGACTGCTGGGGCCCGCCGACTGGTCCGGTACGGAGCCGACAGGCTGTGTCCGCCGCAGGCGGGTCTTGCTGGTTGTTGATTACTGTAGCCGTGCCTCTAATGACGCAGGCTCGGTCATGGGGTCATGGCAACAGCATCGCCGTCTGGCGGGCGATCACTGTTGCCACTCCCTGTCTCGTATGGTTAATGGCGCGTGGGGCCCGTAGGAGGGGCTGGCCGACTCCTGGGGGCCGACTCCCAACGGGTCCGACTTGGGGCGCTCTTGCCGTCTTCTGGACTACCGCTGACTGGTGGGACCCGTCGTCCTAGGGCATACAGACAGGCCATCGTTGGTGCAGGACTCCGCCCACTGGTGCTGATGTCAGGGCCAGCAGGGCAACAGTGATGCGCCGGACGGAGATCTCCATGGGTACGGCGTACTGTGGCCATGCCTGCCCTGGGAAAGGGGAGGGAGTGGGCTTCACTGTCGCCACTCCCCGTCCCGTCCCTCTTGATGAGGGCGCGGGTATTCGTTGGAGCCGGGGGCCGACTCCTAGTGGCCGGCTTCACTGGAAGCCGCCAGATTGGAGTCGGCTTGTCTTGAACTCGTCTTCTGGACTCGGCCATCTTCGGGAAGTCGGCTGTTCCTTCAGCCGGCCTCTAGAAGGCGGCCTCTCATCTTGGCGTCCTGAGGGGCGTAGTCAGCCCCGATGTCTTGAAAGGTTCTGGGCCCAGGGTTAGCCTACCCGTGGCCCATTACTCCGACACCCGCACAACCCCGTTGTTACCCTGATCCGTCGCTAAAACTAGTATAAATAACAACTGCTTGTTCCTCAAAAAAAAAACTATACGACCTGCTGGGTCCCTCGTGTCAGCCGCTCGTAGTGTAATTCTCTCGTTTATTGACTACGTTGACAATGGCGTGATCCCCAGATGTCCAACCATTAAGAGGAACCATATTTTTGGGCTTGTAATATAGAGGCACTTGCTTGCGTACTGCCATGACGCTGGTGGGTCCCTACTGTCATCCTCTTCATGTAAAGTCATCTCCTTGTTCCTCTCAGTTGTTGACGACGTTGACAACGCAAGAGGGCGGCACACTGCGCACGGCGAGCGAACCAGGGCCGCAAGGCAGAGGACGACAACGAGGCCTCAGATGGAACGAACAGGAGCCGTGGAAGATGCGCCGGTCCAGTCGCAAGCGGAGGGGAGTACGAGGGTTGACTGGTTCGGGTGCGGGTGCGTGTTGGGGCTGACGTCGCTTAAGAATAACAGGACGTGTGGGGGAATAGAGGGAGGGACTGGCCAACGTTGGAGGGTACGTACGATAGGGCGGCGGAGGCGCAACCATCCATGGGAGGCGGGAGTAGGCGGAGCCGACGGGGTGGTTTTGTTTGGGTGGCTGGAAGAAGAAGAAGACAAGAGATAGAAGATACACGACAGATGTTGGATGTCAATCCAACGGCTGGTAGGCAGAATCGTTTGTTGACTGGCTAGTAAGTCGACACCACCTTGGATAGGCTATTTCCTCATGGGTCCCAAATGTCAGAATCCAAATCTGTCACGGTCATGCAGCCTTTCCTATGAAAATTTACAGCCCATATTATGTGCTAGTTCGAAATAAGTTTGTGGGTGCTGGTGGGGGCTAATCACTTGGCTTTTGTAATGCACAGTGAACTCAAGCAGCTGGCGAGAGTGATGTTATTTCCCTTGGTTGGGATTTGTTAGTTGTTACAATATTTCACTCTAAATTAAACGACTAGCAAGCCATTTTCCTTGTCTCAAAGAAAATATGACAGTCACAGCCGAGTTGAAAAGGGCAAGAATATCTAACTCCAGCTTACAAACTACACAAAAGCACGAGGGTTAATTGTTCATCAGGTTTACAAAAAAACCCAGGTTGAAAAGGGCAACAACATTTAACTCCAGCACTATTTTCGGCAGGCATAGTCAAATGGATTGGTCAAGTTCGTAGAATGAACATCCTGGGTCGTAAAATTTATTGGATTATGACCACAATATGTTGTAAATAGAAGCCCGAAACGTTCAGAAGTTCTTTTGCCCACCTGAAACTCCTTTTTTTTGCTCTTCCACATACCCATCCGTCAAAACCATGCTATTGATAAACTTAAGCCTGATGGACAATAGTAACCTCGCATTCAGCAGGAAGAATGTGGCAAATCTAGTGTTTGCACGGTTGGCTACATATCGTTCTAGCATTATTATCTTCAATCGAATCTCATGATAAGTGAGAAAATCCCGATGCTTACGAATCCACCGATTGGTTATAACTTTCTTACCCCGTCCTGTTGCCTAAATAGACATGGAGACTGAAAACAATTAAGGTCTACAAAAGGAGTGTCGAAAGAGCAATAGCTGGACGGTTAATTCTAGTACACTATATGAGGGATTCCAATGTGCGTGAAATTATCACCTTTATATACAACTTCTCCAGACATGGAAAGCATTGCAACAAGCCAATAATCTTGTTCAGATCAAAACTATTCATTTGGATATATAAGATCTTGACAGAATCCAGCACCATTGATAGGCCATCCATGGAGAAACTCTAATTGAGCATAGAACATAATATTAGTACAAGATGATATATAACTTATGCGCAGAAATTTAAAATGGAGCCTATGGTTACGAGTGTAGATGACAATACAAAGTACCTGAAGAACTGTGGAGCCAAACACCATATTGAAATGAGCACAGAGATTTGAAAGTGCAACTATCCCTAGGTGGTTTTGGTAATTCATAACAACATATAGCTCATTGAGCTAATGCTATTCCAAAATGATTATTTCATGAAAGATCAATGATTGGCATGGCATGGATGATGAAAGTGGATCCCTCAAAATGCTAAGGACAAAGGATTGGCTCAAGCTCAAAAGCTCAAGACTCTTCATTTTATATTTTAGTGATCCAAGATCACATTGAGTCTTTAGGAAAAGCCAATACTATCAAGGAGGGATGAGATGTTGCTTAATGAGCCTCTTGCTTCATGTGCTTAGTGATATGCTCCAAAACCCTCAGCCACTTTCCTATATCCACACTTGACCTAAACCCAAAGCCAAACTTGGACTTACCGATTCTTTCAATCCGGCGCCACCGAGTTTCACAAGTCATAGCCACTGCCAAACCCTAAGCAAATCGGTTCTATCGATAGGGATCTCGGTCTCACCGGGATGGGATTGTAATTTCTCTGTTTCCTTTTTGTAACTTTTCGGTCTCACCAAAAGAGCGGATCGGTCCCACCGAGATTGCTATGTAAACTCTCTGTTTCCTCTTTGTAACATTTCGGTCTCACCGAAAGAGCAAATCGGTTCCACCGAGTTTACCTGACCAACTCTCTAGTTAGCTTATTACCAAATCGGTCGCACTGAGTTTGTGTAATCGGTCTCACCGAGATTACGTTATACCCTAACCCTAACCATATCGGTCCTACCGAGTTGCATGTCAGTCCCACCAAAAATCACTAACGGTAACTAGGTTTACCAAATCGGTCCGACCGAGTTTGTTGATTCGGTCCCACCAAGATTGGTAAATTGTGTGTAACAGTTAGATTTTGTGTGGAGGCTATATATACCCCTCCACCTCCTCTTCATTCACGGAGAGAGCCATCAGAACACATCTACACTTCCAACTCACATGTTCTGAGAGAGAACCACCTACCCTTGTGTTGAGCTCAAGATATTCCATTCCTACCATATGAATCTTGATCTCTAGCCTTCCCCAAGTTGCTTTCCACTCAAATCTTCTTTCCACCAGATCCAAATCCTATGAGAGAGAGTTGAGTGTTGGGGAGACTATCATTTGAGGCACAAGAGCAAGGAGTTCATTATCAACACACCATTTGTTACTTCTTGGAGAGTGGTGTCTCCTAGATTGGCTAGGTGTCACTTGGGAGCCTCCGACAAGATTGTGGAGTTGAACCAAGGAGTTTGTAAGGGCAAGGAGATCACCTACTTCGTGAAGATCTACCGCTAGTGAGGCAAGTCCTTCGTGGGCGCCGGCCATGGTGGGATAGACAAGGTTGCTTCTTCGTGGACCCTTCGTGGGTGGAGCCCTCCGTGGACTCGCGCAACCGTTACCCTTCGTGGGTTGAAGTCTCCATCAACGTGGATGTAGGATAGCACCACCTATCCGAACCACGCCAAAAACATTCATGTCTCCAATTGTGTTTGAATTCTCCAAACCCTTCCCTTTACATTCTTGCAAGTTGCATGCTTTACTTTCCGCTGCCTATATACTATTTGCATGCTTACTTGAATTGTGTGATGATTGCTTGACTTGTCCTAAAGTACCTAAAATCTGCCAAACTCTAAAATTGGGAAAAGGTTAAGTTTTTATTGGTCAAGTAGTCTAATCACCCCCCTCTAGACATACTTCAAGGTCCTACAAGTGGTACCAGAGCTTTGGTTTCCATTTGCTTTGATTTCCATAGCTTTTGGTGGTCATAGCCTTGGTTTCCCAACCTAGGAGAGTATGGCGTCAAGCGAGGCAAATTATCACCGTAGAGGTCCTTACTTTGATGGTACTAATTTTGCTAGTTGGAAGCATAAGATGAAAATGCATATTCTCGGACATAACCCCGCCGTTTGGGCTATTGTGTGTGTTGGTTTGCAAGGTGACTTCTTTGATGGGAAAGAACCAAACCGTGAAGCTACCACGGAAGAGTTGAAGATGCTGCAATACAACGCTCAAGCTTGTGATATTCTCTTCAACAGATTGTGCCCCGAAGAATTCAACAAAATCAGCCGTCTTGAGAATGCAAAGGAAATTTGGGATACTTTGATTGATATGCACGAAGGTACTCTCAAGGAATCCAAATTGGATGTGCTTCAAAGTCAACTTGACAAGTTCAAAATGAAGGATGGTGAAGGTGTCCCTGAAATGTACTCTAGGCTTGCTCTCATCACAAATGAGATTGCCGGCTTAGGGAGTGAAGAGATGACCGATAGATTCATCATCAAGAAGATCCTAAGAGCCTTGGATGGAAAATATTATACCGTGTGCACATTGATCCAAATGATGCCCAATTACAAAGATCTCAAGCCAACGAAGGTCACTGGAAGAATTGTTTCTCATGAGATGTCACTCAAGGATAAAGAGGAACTTCACAACAAATCAAGTGGAGCTTACAAAGCCTCATGTGAAGCCCCCACATCATCAAGTGAGAAACAAACCTTCAATGAAGAACTGAGCTTAATGGTGAAGAACTTCAACAAGTTCTACGAGAGTAGAAGCAAAGATAGAAGCTCCAAGTTAAGGTCCTACAATAACAAAAGATCTTCTAGTCGAGAGCGAAACTGCTACAATTGTGGAAGACCCAGACACTATTCCAGTGAGTGTACGGCTCCCTACAAGAGAAGAGAAGACTCTCCCAAAATAAGAAGCAAAAGAGAAGAATCACCACCAAGAGAGAGAAGGAGTAGAGATGATCGTTATGAACGAAGATACTCACGGAGAAGCAAGGATTCAGAAAGAAAGGAAAAGTCATCAAGGAGCTACACAAAACGAAGACATCAAGCTCATGTTGGTGAATGGGTATCCGGCTCCGACTCCGACAACCACTCCGAGAGAAGTTATCACTCCGATTCTGAATATACTCAAGATGAAGGTGTTTCCGGTCTAGCACTTGTGTCAACCAACTCCTACGACATATTTGAGTCACCAAATGAAGGAATTGGAAGATGCTTCATGGCCAAAGGTCCTAAGGTAACACACCCCGAGTATGTTGATTTCAATAATGATGAAGATGACTTGTTAGGTGATGATGATTTACTTGTTGACAACTCTAGTGATGAATAATATGATGAAACATCAATTAATCATGCTAATCAAGATAAAACAAATGACAATGATAAGGAGAAGATTGAGGCTCTAACTAAAGAACTAAACACTCTTAAGTTAGCTCATGAAACTATCTTCGAACATCATCGAGAACTTTTAAGAGCTCATGAGAAGTTACGCTTTGAAAAGCTCAACTTGAGCAAGAGCATGAGTTTTTAAAGGCAATCAATGATGATCTCCACAAGAAAAGTTCTTCTTACATTGCCAAGCGTTTACTCTTATCCACTTACATGCCTCAAGTCAAATCTAGTAACAATATCAAGAAAGATTCTTCCTCTAGTAGTAATAATGATCATACTAAATCCAATATTGTTGCTTCTAGTAGTTCTCTTGATTCCACTAATGATTCTCTTAGCCAAGTTACACTTGAGCAAGAAAATAGCTTATTGAAGGGAATTATAGAGAAAGGAGTCTACAAGAGCCTTGCCGGAAGTAAGCAATTCGAGGAAATTGTACGCAAGCAAGGAAGGCACCGGAAGGATCAAGGTGTTGGTTTTGAACGAAAGTTCAACGCCAATGGAGTTGAGTGGGAAGAAGATCAATACCCCAAGACGAAGTTCGTTCCTCAACAAGAGAAGTATGATCCTACTTCCTTCAAGGGGACACAAGCTCAAGATGATCTTTCACCACAAGACTACAAGCAAAAAGGCAAGGACAAGCTTCAAGAGGAAATTGATGCATTTGAAGAAGCTCCTAAGACCTTAGTCAAGTGGATTCCCAAGACTACTTCAAGTTCCACTTCATCAAGTACGACTACAAATCCAAGGAATCCCATCAAGATGGTGTGGATCCAAAAGAAGAAGAACTAGAGAGTTCTTGAGGGTGACTCCGCCAACATACTTCATTCTTATCATTTTGGCAAGAACAAGTGCAATCAACCTCCACATCTTGCACTAGTTCAAGGAGTCACAAACCCTCTTGTTGGTAAGTCAAGGGACAAGGTAACCTAAAAGCTTTCATGGACATCATCTTGTGTGTGAATCACTCTATGTCTATGGATATTCTTGTTTGTTACTTGTGGGACTAACCCATGTAGGTATTGAAACTGCAATTCACTCCAATGGATAGCTCCAATTGTTCTACATCAACATTGAGCATTCACATCTTCAACATCTACATGAAGTCCTCATCGACAAAACCCAAGGTTAGTTCATCCCTCTTAGGGGGATATCACATCTAGGGGGAGCTTTACTCTAAAACTTGAGCTAAAGCAACTCTAATGATGTGAACACAACAATGCTTTATGTAAAAGTGGTAAACCCACTTGTGCTTAAACGATGAGTATGACCTATGATCAAATGTTCTCATTTGACTCCTATGTCAATATACTCATATATAGATGACCTAGTCATCGCAAATTGCTTGATAGATGCTAGAATTGGTTGTGCATGCTTTGCCACATATTTCAATTGCCATTTTATTGTGTGAGCATGTTGGTTGCATATTTTACTCATTCGAGGACATCCACTTTTTGTTTTGATTGATTGGTTTTCTTTTCTCTTGCCAAGTGGATGGACAAGAATGCCTAAGAACCTTCTCTAGCTATCTATGCTTTTCTTATCTCAAACTCTATTCATGCTACATCACAAAATTTGATCAAGTCAGATTCGAACCACTCTGTGTGAGGAGCACTCGGAGTCCCCGATTCGTCATAGACTTAAACTTCCAAAACTTCTTTGTGATTCTCGGTCTGACCGATATCTTCTTTCCGGTCTTACCGAGATCATCAAGTCGATCTATGTTTTTGATCTTGGTGCAACCGATTTGAACCATTCGGTCACATCGAGTTGCAATAACTGTATACATTTTTGCATGTCAGTGCCACCGAGTTGTTCCACTCGGTCACACCGACATGGTCGGGCTATATATAGACACGGGCAAAAATTTGGAAATTTCTCCGAACCCCTTCACCCGCGCAATAGCTCGCTCTGCCTACGTGGTCTCAAGATCGTCTTCTCGCCACCAGCCGCCTCCAGTCGCTGTTCTCCATCGCCGTCAACGGAAGTCAACCCCGCCGTTGCCGCTGTAGCGAGTCTCCGCCGAACTAGGGTATGGACTCGATCTTTGTGCTATTCCCCATCTGATTCCTAGCACATTGTGATCTTATTGATTGTAGCCACGATTGAAACACTCCTATCCAGTCAATGCAATTCGTAGAATAGGTTTGATTTGAAAATTTTAGGGTTAGGTTTCCGCCGAAACCATCTTGGACCCACCGAGTTGAAAAACTCGGTCCCACCGATTTGGCTCATGCCATTGCACAAGTGAGACTCAGTCTGACCGAGAATTACTAATCGGTGTGACCGATTTTGGAACTTTGTGAAACCCTAGCAGTCTTGGTGCCACCGAACTGTGACTCGGTCTGACCAAGTTCACTAGTTTAGGTTCCAAAACTGCTTCGGTATCACCGAGTTTAAAAATCGGTAGATCCGAAATGATTTCTGTGGGAAACTAAAACTAAGATTTTGAATCATTCTTTTGCAAAAATCTCTACATTTTGTGATGCTCATCTACTCTACCTCATCTATAAACTCTTCACAGGGTCAGCAGTCAGCTTTTACATCATGTCTGATCAGAGTGACAGCCAGAACATGTCAGAAGAGCAAGTGCACATGAGTGAGGGCACTAGTCCCTCCAGTTCTTCAGATGAAGGCAATAGGAGCACCCCTAGCAATTTTCCAAAAGCTGCCACCAGACAAAGGACAAAGAGAACCTCAGACTCAGAGTATAAGGATTATGTGGCAGAGGAAGAGGAAGCTACCTCAAAGAAAGTAGTGCTCAAGAAGGAGTATGGCTCAGCACAGAGCACAAAGCCAGGCTTGAAAGTCAAAAGGCCAGCAGGTAGGCAGCCTATGCCAAAGTCCAGAGCTTCAACTCTGATTCCTGAAAAGCCTGCACCCAAAGGGCCAGTTGCTGCTAAAGGGAAGAAGGAAAGGAAAAGGGGCAGATGGTGCAACAAAGTTGATCCAATGGCTGAGTTTGAAAAGCATTCTTCTTCTTCTGAAGAAGAAGAGGTTGCTGCACCAGCACCTAAGGCACCAAAGCTTATGGGTGATGCTATAAAATCAGGGGCTACTGCATCCCAGCCCAAAGAAGCACCCAAAGCTGCCTCCAAGGCCAAGTCAGCTCCAAAGAGAAATACAAGGAGCATACCAGCTGCTGAGAAGACCAAGGCCCCAGTGCCTGAAGCTGTTGGAGAAGATGAAGAAGGACAAGTTCTGAGAAAGCTCAAGACCAAGATTCCAGACCATAATGATGCTCATCCTGTGACTGAGAACATGAAAATCAGAAGAGTCTCAGGGTTAAGAAAGTGGAGAGAAGCAGATCCATATGCTTCAAGGAGAAGAACTGTTGTTGACTATAGGTTCCACACAAAGGAACAACAGGACTTCTATGAGACAGTTTTGTTGGATAAGAAGCCTATCGTTTGTGACATGAGGTGGGTCGACTGGACCTACATCAAGGAGAATGAGCAACACTATCCTGGAGTGCAAGACAGCTTCAGTGCTTGTGGAGTTGCTGACTTTGTTGGGCAGAAGCTCACAAAGTGGAACGAGGAGCTCATTATGCAATTCTACTCCACAGCACACTTCTACCTAGATGGAAGGATAACATGGATGTCTGAAGGTACAAGGTGTTAGGGAACGTGGTAATTTCAAAAAATTTCCTACGCACACGCAAGATCATGGTGATGCATAGCAACGAGAGGGGAGAGTGTTGTATACGTACCCTCATAGACCGAAGCGGAAGCGTTGACACAACGTAGAGGAAGTAGTCGTACGTTCTCCTCGCGATCCAACCGATCACAGCACCGTTACTCCGGCACCTCCGAGTTCTTGGCACACGTTCAGCTCGATGACGATCCCCGGGCTCTGATCCAGCAAAGCGTCGGGGAAGAGTTCCGTCAGCACAACGGCGTGGTGACGATCTTGATGTGTTACCGGCGCAGGGCTTCGCCTAAGCACTGCAACGATATGACCGAGGTGGAATTTGGTGGAAGGGGGCACCGCACACGGCTAAGGAAAGATCTCAATGATCAATTGTGTGTCCATGGGGTGCCCCCTGCCCCCGTATATAAAGGAGCCAAGGGGGAGGGGCTGGCCGGCCAAGCCTGGCGCGCCAGGAGAGTCCTACTCCCTCTGGGAGTAGGATTCCCCCCCCCCAATCCTAGTTGGACTAGGATTCTCCAAGGGGGAGAGAGAGAGAGAGGGGCCGGCCACCTCTCCTAGTCCTAATAGGACTAGGGGAAGGGGGGAGGCGCGCAGCCCATGAGGGCAGCCCTCTCACCTCTCCTCCAAGGCCCATGTTGGCCCATTATGCTCCCGGGGGGTTCCGGTAACCCTCCCGGTATTCCGGTAAAATCCTGATTTCACCTGGAACACATCCGATGTCCAAACATAGGCTTCCAATATATCATTCTTTACGTCTCGACCATTTCGAGACTCCTCGTCATGTCCATGATCACATCCGGGACTCTGAAATCCTTCGGTACATCAAAATGCATAAACTCATAATAATTGTCATCGTAACGTTAAGCGTGCGGACCCTACGGTTCGAGAACAATGTAGACATGACCGAGACACGTCTCCGGTCAATAACCAATAGCGGGACCTGGATGCCCATATTGGCTCCTACATATTCTACGAAGATCTTTATCGGTCAGACCGCATAACAACATACGTTGTTCCCTTTGTCATCGGTATTTTACTTGCCCGAGATTCGATCGTCGGTATCCAATACCTAGTTCAATCTCGTTACCGGCAAGTCTCTTTACTCGTTCCGTAATACATCATCTCGCAACTAACTCATTGGTTGCAATGCTTGCAAGGCTTATGTGATGTGCATTACCGAGAAGGCCCTGAGATACCTCTCCGACATTCGGAGTGACAAATCCTAATCTCGAAATACGCCAACCCAACAAATACTTTCGGAGACACCTGTAGAGCACCTTTATAATCACTCAGTTATGTTGTGACGTTTGGTAGCACACAAAGTGTTCCTACGGTAAACGGGAGTTGCATAATCTCATAGTTAAAGGAACATGTATAAGTCATGGATAAAAGCAATAGCAACATACTAAACGATCGGGTGCTATGCTAATGGAATGGGTCATGTCAATCAGATCATTCAACTAATGATGTGATCTCATTAATCAAATAACAACTCTTTGTTCATGGTTAGGAAACATAACCATCTTTGATTAATGAGCTAGTCAAGTAGAGGCATACTAGTGACACTCTGGTTGCCTATGTATTCACACATGTATTATGTTTCCAGTTAATACAATTCTAGCATGAATAATAAACATTTATCATGATATGTAAGGAAATAAATAATAACTTTATTATTGCCTCTAGGGCATATTTCCTTCACAAGGTACCAATCAACTGTTGAGGAATGGGCAAAGTTGATCAATGCCCCAGAGGAAAATGAAGATGACTTGGATGTCTATGCCCAGAAAAAGATGGATCATAACTCAATGGCAAATATGTACAAGGAGATTCCAGTAGATGATCTTGACACTCATCAGCTTGGGTCCGTAAAACACTTGTTGTCAGGACTGCCTACGATCAACTGGATCCTTAGGCACACACTCTTGCCCAAGTCTGGAGATCACAGAATGATCAGAGTTCATGCCATTAACTTGCTACATATATTTGATGTGCCTCAGAAATTCAAGGTCATGAGCCTCATAGTAGAGACTATCAAGAGGACTGCAGTAGATCAGAAGAGGAGTTGTGGTTATGCCCCTCAGATCCAAGAGTTGATTAACTAAAAAATGGGCACATGCACATACTTTTTGGACAAGGAACACTTGCCTATTCATCCAGATTTCGAGGACAATCAAGTTGTGATGAATGAGAATGAACCATCATCAGCTCAAGCTCAAGCAAAGAAGGAGAAGGCAAGGAAGGAGAAAGCTGCCAAGATGCCAACTCAAGAGGAAGCATCTGAGTATTTCTTGAAAACCAAGCAGGAGCAGCTTAGTTACTTGATTGCATCTACACTGAGGATTGAGAAAGGACTGGCCACCCTCACTCAGAATCAGGAGAGCTTAGAGAGAATCGTGGAACAAAAGTTCTATGACTTGGATGTAAAAGTAACAAAGATTCAGTCTGCAGTTGAGCAACTTCAAGATGACATGCAGGAGAGGAAGGGGAAGACTACAACTGATGCATTTTCCAGAGTGCCACGAGCTCAGAGGTCAACTGCAGTGCCAGTTCCTAACACCAGAGCCACCACCTCAGCTCCAGCTACAGCACCAGCCCAACCAGCTCCAGCATTCACCTCAGCTCCAGCTCTGACCACTTCTACAGAAGCCTTCGTCCTTGGAGTGATCCAGACTCCACCACCACCAGAAGATCAAGCCTGAGAGTCGATCTAGCACTATGCATTTTCTAGGAACTTTTTGGTAACTTGTTCCCAAAGGGGGAGAAAAATGTATAGATCATAGGCTTCGAGAGAGAGAGTGTTGCCTTTATTCTCTCTTGCCTTATTTGGTGGTTTTTCAAACTTTGTTTGCTTTTGGTTGAGATACTATGATATGCTTGTGAGACATTGATGATCATGTGTTTGATCATAAGCTACACTTATGCATGCTTGATATTATCCTATCTATTTTATGTGATAATTCACTTTTCTTGGTGATGAGTGCATGTATTCAATTCTTATCATTTTGAGCGCTCCACGAAGATGTATGTGACATGGAAGAGTAACCTATGATTCTAACTCTTTGTGCATTTGCAATCCAAAGCAAATTTTAAAATATGCACAAATATGGGGAGCTCTTGCTTTTCACATACCTCTCAAAGCGACGATGTTCTAAAATCTTATTATCATTTAACGAAGCTTTGATCTATATGTTGTCATCAATTACCAAAAAGGGGGACATTGAAAGTGCAACTATCCCTAGGTGGTTTTGGTAATTCATCACAACATATAGCTCATTGAGCTAATGCTATTCCAAGATGATTATTTCAGGAAAGCTCAATAATTGGCATGGCATGGATGATGAAAGTGGATCCATCAAAATGCTAAGGATAAAGGATTGGCTCAAGCTCAAAAGCTCAAGACTCTACATTTTATATTTTAGTGATCCAAGATCACATTGAGTCTATAGGAAAAGCCAATACTATCAAGGAGGGATGAGGTGTTGTTTAATGAGCCTCTTGCTTCATGTGCTTAGTGATATGCTCCAAAATCCTCAACTACCTTCCCACATCCACATATGACCTAATCCAAAAGTCAAATTCGGCCTCACCGATTCTTTCTATCTGGCGCCACCGAGTTTCACATGTCATAGCCACTGCCACAAACCCTAGTAATTCGGTTTCACCGATAGGGATCTCGGTCTCACCGAGATGGGATTGCAATTTCTCTGTTTCCTTTTCGTAACTTTTCGGTCTCACCGAAAGAGCGGATCAGTCCCACCGAGATTGCAATGTAAACTCTCTGTTTCCTCTTTGTAACATTTCGGTCTCACCGAAAGAGCAAATCGGTCCCACCGAGTCTACCTGACCAACTCTCTAGTTAGCTTATTACCAAATCGGTCGCATCGAGTTTGTGTAATCGGTCTCACCGAGATTACGTTATGCCCTAACCCTAACCATATCGGTCCTACCGAGTTGCATCTCAGTCCCACCGAAAATCACTAACGGTCACTAGGTATACTAAATCGGTCCGACCGAGTTTGTTGATTCGGTCCCACCGAGATTGGTAAATTGTGTGTAACGGTTAGATTTTGTGTGGAGGCTATATATACCCCTCCACCTCCTCTTCATTCGCGGAGAGAGCCATCAGAACACATCTACACTTCCAACTCACATGTTCTGAGAGAGAACCACCTACCCTTGTGTTGAGCTCAAGATATTCCATTCCTACCATATGAATCTTGATCTCTAGCCTTCCCCAAGTTGCTTTCCACTCAAATCTTCTTTCCACCAGATCCAAATCCTATGAGAGAGAGTTGAGTGTTGGGGAGACTATCATTTGAAGCACAAGAGCAAGGAGTTCATTATCAACACACCATTTGTTACTTCTTGGAGAGTGGTGTCTCCTAGATTGGCTAGGTGTCACTTGGGAGCCTCCGACAAGATTGTGGAGTTGAACGAAGGAGTTTGTAAGGGCAAGGAGATCGCCTACTTCGTGAAGATCTACCGCTAGTGAGGCAAGTCCTTCTTGGGTGAAGGCCATGGTGGGATAGAAAAGGTTGCTTCTTCGTGGACCCTTCGTGGGAGGAGCCCTCCGTGGACTCGCGCAACCGTTACCCTTCGTGGGTTGAAGTCTTCATCAACGTGGATGTAGGGTAGCACCACCTATCTGAACCACGCCAAAAACATCCGTGTCTCCAATTGCGTTTGAATTCTCCAAACCCTTCCCTTTACATTCTTGCAAGTTGCATGCTTTACTTTCCGCTGCCTATATACTATTTGCATGCTTGCTTGAATTGTGTGATGATTGCTTGACTTGTCCTAAAGTAGCTAAAATCAGCCAAACTCTAAAATTGGGAAAAGGTTAAGTTTTTATTGGTCAAGTACTCTAATCACCCCCCATCTAGACATACTTCAAGGTCCTACAAGATCATGTATTACACCCAAGGTCTCCAGTTTAGGCGCAGAGAGGACGGTTATTTGCAACGGTGAATAACTAGAATCAAGGATCAACCTTTGAAGTGAAGGGGCATCTTGGATGATGAGCTGCCTTCCGTCAAAAGAAATTCCAATTCTTACAAGGTTAGGCGACTTTATTTGGAGAAAACCGATTCTAACTGTGAAAACAAGAACCAAGCACTCTAGGGCAGGGCAACTGGAGTGGATGATGTTGTGCCATGAGGCCTCCGATATACGAACCCGCACAAGTGAAAGTTTCTTGAGAAATGGGAGTCGAAGGTTTAGTACCAGATTGTCTGGTAGGTAGCACAACGCAAAGGTGGCGGTGTGGATAGAGGAGGAAAACCGCAAGATGGACATTGGTGCTGAGGGCACAAGTACATGGCGTTCGGTATGTGGTATGTGATTTCAAGGGGAATAGTAGAACTCAAACAACTGTAGTTCTGTGAATTCAGGGGATTTCAGCCAGGCGTCCACCATGTAGGGCATGGTATGCTTGCTCAGGTAGCATGCCGGGATGCAGAGGCTTTGAACGGAGCCCTGGTGGGAGGAGATGATGGCTCTAGGGATTTCAAAATCATTGAAGAGAGATAGCTGACGACAATCGAGATTAAGGGGCACGGCGTGCCATAGAGGAAGCCAGCGAATTGAGAGGACTTGGGTGCGACAACAATCATTGGTGGGGAGAAGCGAGATGATCTCCCCAAGGACGGCGTCCGGGTCGCTGATGTGGTCCACCTGAGATCCTACGGGTTCCTGGGATCCGGTGGGGGCGGGGTTGCCGCTTATCCCCGCGCTGCCGGGTGCGGGATCTAGAACAAGCGTCGCCGATGGCGGGAGCCTCATCTTCTTGGCGCTGGGGGTCAGCCAACTCCATTTTCCTCGAGGGCGCCGCGTCACGCTCACGGATTTGAAGGGGAGCTGAGGTTTTCTGTAGGAGTGAGGTGAGGAATTTGGGGGTACAAGTGGAGCGAGCTGACGTTAGGTGGGTGGGAGTGAGGAGGAAGAAGAGCACCTAGGTTTTTTTGGGGGGCGGTGTGCTGGGTGTGGGTAGCGCCTCTCATTCAGTAAATATATGGGCTTTTGAATTGATTTTACTATTTACTAGGGTGGATGGGCTGTTTTGTCTTGGGCCTAGAGAAACACTTACTACTAGTACAGTGAAGACACTCTAGAGTTACCCAGAAAAACAATTACTACTAGTACAGTGGATACAATACGCTTCTGGCTCCTCCTAGGTCATCGAAACATCTCCCTCTATTGAATGTCGTTATGCTTTTGTTCACCAACATGTGGGCCATGCAGCGCGCGGGTCCAAATGCCATCCACCAAATTAGAGGGCAGTATGCAGGAAGAGAGTCACCCCGGTTGTAGCGCGGTAGTAACGAGCTGTCGTATCACAAAACCCCACCTCCCCGCAGTCTAAGTTTGACGGACGAAGCAACCATCATTTCACTCTTCGCTGAATCCCCTTCTCCCTCACCGTCTTCAAGAAAGGCAACACTCGCATCTGCCAATGTTCTTCTCTCCCAACGAAGGGAAGGTAAGCGGACCCGTGATGTTGGTATATTTTCGTTCAGAGAAAAAAAGAACTTTTGAAAAGCAGTAACCGATCGCCACTCTCATTTTTGTTTCATTGTCATTGAGATTGTGTTTTCCTTTCAGTGGTCTCCTAGTATTCGTCAGTTTCATGATGGACCAAGGAGAACCAGGCAAAGATCTGCCGATATTGGAGCAGACGCGGGAGGCTGATCCCCACGGGACAGAGAGCTCCAAGAAGATGGAGGCAGCCACCGAGCCGACCCCAGATACGCTCATTGGCACTACTGAGATGGTCAACGCCCCGTTTGAGGTTACATCCCCCGTGCCACTGCAGGAGCAGTTTTCCCCCTCGAGGATGTGTCCCCCCCGCTGAGCTGCACAAGGTGATTTTCTTCCTTGCCTATCTCAATTGTGGTTTTTCATCTAAGTATGTGGTGATGCATAATGCAAAATTTTATTAGCTTCGATGCCATGCTATACATAGTGGTTTAAATAACTTGTGTTTCTTTTACTGGAAAGTAATTCAAAATTAGTTTCTGTTTCAATTAGAGCCCTGATGCAGACAAGGATTGTGTGGTTGTACATGTCACTCACTATGAGGCGGATGACCTGAATATACGCACTGGGAAAATAGAGTTTTTAGGCTGTTGGATCCTGGAAGCCATTTGCGCTTATACCAATGAAGAGTTGTATTCCAGCCTCACTGTTGTCAGGCGTGTTGTCCATGGTGTACTGAAGCACAAGAAGTTCAAAGCTACTCCTTCGTTTGTGAGGCATACTGTTCTTGTCAAGCTTACATAGGAAGATGATGTGGCATGCCTCCACAAACAAGTTTATGAGTGGCAAGGCCACAAGGTTGTCTTCATGAAGGTTCACAGGATTGAGCTACTACCGGACATCCTCGATGATGTTCATGGCAAGGTCCGTCTTGTGTCTAGCCCAAATTAGATCGAGGCATGAAATAGTTGCCCCTTCTAGTGTTTAATAGTAGTTTGGATTGTGTCTAATTATCCGAACCTTGCCTGTTATCGAGACCTCTGGGCTAGTACTCTGTTTGAATCCATCTATGGGAACTGCTACTAATTTTGTGTGCCCGTGAATCATGTGAGAACCATCGTAATTGTTGCTGAAACAAATGCGTCCTCACTAGTTTTTTCATGAATATGGCATGGTAAGACATAAGTTGTCACGGTTTATCATACGAGCAGTGTGTGTTTTGATGAATAGAGTACTCGTTCGAGAACTGTGCACCGACGTGTACATAAGTACTTGTAAACACTGTTGGTGCTACCCCACTTGTAAGCAGTTGTGCAAAACACGGCACATTGGCTCAACTCGCTCTAGGCTATCGACCAGCTAACAATCAACAATCTGCTGTCTCACATATAAGAAACTATGTATCTTGTTACAGTGGTTCATGTATTTAACCGAGGCCACAATGTAAATTCCGAACGTTCACACGCTAGTCCAACGTTCATGTGGAACACTCACATTATACTCGGCTTCATAAAAAACTTGAAAAGCATAAGTTAAGCAATTTTATACATCTCAATGATTCATAGAACATAACAAACATATACTAGTTCACAACAAAAGACAAAGTTGTGAGAAGGTTTACAAATCCGGAGAAACAAGCAAGGCTTCTCTGAGCAAAGGGCCTCTCGGCAGGCTTAAATTTCCTGGAGTTCACTCTGGTTTTTTCTTGTTGCCACCATCCAGGGTTAGGTTCTCTCATTCCAGAATAACCAATTATAATTGTGGTCTCAGCTAGAATGCTAGACTGAACCATGCAGTGTAGTGACCAGCTGAAATGCTTGTGCATTCCACTAAATTTAAGCACCGCTATTTGCAGAAATAGGCAGACCACAATGCCTCTTGTCCGCGCACCTGTCCAAAAAACCGCCATGCGGCCGTGCCAGCTAGTCCTTGGTCCATGGATGAAATGGTAGAGAGTGCATTCCAGACTAGGATGCAGTTGTTTTCGCTCGTCCCTACACTGCAATCAGGAAGTAAAACATACGAATCAACTTCTTTTATATTGCGTTGGTCATTCTACCTAGTAACTACCAATGTAGGAATACCTGGAAGACGGGTGGTTAGACGACGACAGTGAGGGATAGCCATCTCATTTTGCGTAGTTCTACTAAAACTGAGGTGTGTGCTTTTGATTGTGCGGATAGAAACGATACGGAGACAGACATCCCGAAACGATATGGAGACAGACATCCCTGTTTGCGCAAATACGAAATACAGTTATTTAAACAGTGACAGATATTCGCAGTGCCGTATGATTAACAGCAGCATCTATTGTGTTATAATTGGCACTAGATTGACAGTATGAAAGTGTCCTTAATTAAGTAGCATCACATCACATCAACACTCCACTAGATTAACATGCAGAACAATAGCATTAGTATTAATGTCATGAGAGTAGCACATGGTCAGTAAGTGTGCAATCAAATTTGTGCAGTTCCACTGGGATGAAGCAATGTTAGCGGTGTGAGATTTAAGTGTAACTGCAAAAACACAATTCATGGGAAATAAAGCAAGACATAAGCACTTCATAAAATGGTGGTGGCATTGATTCAATTTATCGACGACACTAGACCATTACTTATAGTGACATTATGTGGCATTACTTGATGCTTCATGTGATTTTACATTAACGGTAGCGATATGGGTGTAGGGACAACATGGGCATAAAGTGGTGAGGCAGATGTGGTTGCCGACAGCGGCAAACACTCAGGCAGCATGTTTGCATTTATCCCATTTTTTATCTCCTCGGCGACATTTTCCTATGTGAGCACACGAAATCTAGACCCGCTCATTCTCATTTGCGTTGTCCCCCAACACCCGTCACTTTCTTTCCTTTTTCAACCAAGAGATAGGTCCACTTCCACCCACCCTTCGCCATCCACCATGCTTTCTTCGTCTTTTCAACCAAGTGACCGGTTGGGTAGCCAGTATCTACTACTTTCCCCCGTTTCCTCTTAGAACCAAGTCCTAGATTCATGCTACAACTTTCCCACTTTCTTCCCTGTTCGAACCAACTCTTAGAGTCGACTCTATGAACTAGCTTTACCTCTAATAATAGTAAAAGTCTAGGTGGCTTTGGAACAGCGGACGGAAGTAGAAAAAGATCCACATGAAGCCAAGTGGGGAGCTGGGGTAGTAGAGCAAGGCAGGTTTCGAAGGAATACATACCTGAGGGTCGTGGGCATGTGGCAAAGACGGCATCGGGAGGACGCATCTTTGCCACAATACCGCAGGGAGGAAGAAGGGGTCGGAGGCTCTCCCGAGCCGGTGCTCTCTTGAAGAGAAAGGCACGGCCGCCGATCGGGACGCACGGGCAGCCGTTGGTCTCCTCCCTCGCTGCCGACGACAACGTGAACGATGCACCTACACCCCTGCCCCGGTCGAGGTTGTCCGGCCAGATTTGTGACCAGTCGTGAGCTGAGAGAGAGTGTGTCCACCTATGTCTTTCTTAGATTTAGAGAGCATGAGAGAGTGAACGAGAGGAACCCTAGTAAAGCAAGCGCTAAGGCTCCTGCTTATATATATAGTGGAGTGATTTTGTTGTACTAGCGTAAAAAATGCGCTCCTACGTGTACCCGCGAGTGGGTGTGAGAGAACTAGTGTGTGCGTGCACCGCTTCTCTTTGTGAGAGTACAATATACTATGCCCAAAGAACGTTCGCCACAAGAGTAATAGTATAAGTGTGTGACGTGTGAGCTAAAACAAAATGTGTGCGACGTCTTTTGTTTTTTAGAAGTTCTGAGGGTAGGGTGTGAAGAGCACATATGTGTGTGACGTCTACCTGCAGATAGACGGTGGGTGCGAGAGGACTCGAGAGAGTCGTGACTCGTGAGGGTGCATGTGCATGAGAGGGGGGCATGTATCAATGCAATGCATGTGTCCGTAAATCATTATCCAACAAACGTTTGCCACAAGCCTTTTCTCGATGAACGCCGTAAGAACTGTTAGATCGGCATCCGACAGTGTCAGTTTTGCCATGTCATTTAACAGAACAGCCACTCCTCCTACAGACAAATCTTCTATGTGAGTGTTAGCAACTGCCGTATGCTCCCTCCGTTCCAAAATACAGTGCATATAGCTTTATTGAAAATTCGAACCTCGCAAACTTTTACCGAGTTTTCGTGTACCAAATTGCACATGTAGAATACCCTGTATATATCATTTCATTCATCTTTGAGAGGTAACTATAAAGATGGGGGAGGAGTCTACAAAGAAAGACCATCGTATCAGCTGCAGCAATTTCAACCATCCTTTGGTGTGGAGGAATATCATAGGAACTCTATATGATATGATTTTATAGGATTTTTTTCCTTTAGAGCCAATTGGTTCATAGGAATAGATTCATATACTCCACATTTAAAAGGAAATAAACATGATATCATTTCTATAGCTTTAGAGCCACTTGGTTCATATGAATGGATTCCTATACTCACATAATTTCAAAGGAAAATAAACATTAGCGTATATTCAATAGAAAAGTTCCTATGATATGAACCAAATTACATCTCTTTTCTAATCCCTCCTCATAGGAATTGAGATACATGTCATCTCTAGATTCAATAGAAAAGTTTCTGTGATATGAACCAAATGACATCTCTTTTCCAATCCCTACTCATAGGAATTGAGATACTCCATGTCATCTCTTTCCCTACAACTTCCATGTATACATCTTCTATTCCTAAATAGTTAGTACAACCCACTAGTAGCTTTTTTCCAAGACATGCAACTATGGCACAAGAACTATATAGTGTGCGAATAACTTTGAAAGATGGTCACTGGATGAAGCTAATCCGACAGTGCAGAGATGGCAAATCCGAGCACTACTGGCTGTTGGATATCATCAACATTCGACCAGATCTACCACATGTACAATTTAGAAGACTCCATGGTTGAACTTAAGCATAATGCACAAACCTCAAAGCACAAGCACTTCTCCTTTGTTCTAGAATCTTCCGTATCATAATTGAATTTTTTTTCTAAATGAATTGCCATTATTTGTTTTTTACTTTATGCTTTACAATGCACAGCCCCATGAATCTTAACATTTTTATAAAACTAATTGATTTTGAATGAGATGAACTATAAGAACTAAACGAACATCTACATCATGCATATATGACTCAAAGCTTTACATGCTATAGTGTGTATTTATTCCTAATTTGGTTTCGAAATCTCATGCGTTCAATGCATGTGTACCTTACTAGTTTTGAGTAGAGTAGCAACTTTCACGTGGCCCCGGGTATATCAAAATGCGGGGCCCATGCATCATTGCCTTTCGGTCGAACCTACGTCCACAATTTTTTGTACGTACTATATCTCCACTGGTCCCCGAACCCAAAATGCTGCCTCGTTCCCCTAAAACCAAGCGGCCCACACATATTTAAGGCGTCGATTCAAACTCAATCCCTCTCCTGTTTACTATGACATGGCCCCGCACACCGTAGTAGTACTCCTACAAACCCTACCACCTCACACATCATTGGTTTTCTTCAAGAGGATGAGGGAGAAGCCGATTTGTAGTGGAGGCGCTTTAAAAAAAGGATTTATAGTGGAGACCCCTACCCTAGGGTGCCCTAGGTAGCTGCCGCACACATCATTGGTTTTCTCTTTTCTTTATGCTCTTGCGCCCTAGAGTGAAATGATGGTTGCTTCGTCCGTCCAGCTTAATGCGGGAAAGGTGGGGCTTTGTGATTTGACTCCTCATCGCTCATTTTCTACTACTGCGGCGCTACAACCGGGGTGCCTCCAATTCCAACCGCTGCTCCAAACTGTAATTCGGTGCATCACACGTGGAACATGACGGTGGATGAGCCACATGTTGGCCAAAGGGGTCCTGTTAAGTGTGTCGCCATTTTGTGTGCGGACTGACCCTGCTTGAGTTGCTACGCCAACACGACAGGAGCAGCCTACCACTTGGTTTTGCTCCTTGGTGAATCCCGACTATATTGATCTAAAAAGATATGTACCAAACTACCCACTCCGTCTTGATTTTTTAGGCATCTCAGTTTATAGGGCGTGCACGTAGTTCTAGGTCATCCATTTGACTAACTAAATATGAGTTACTATGTCACAAAAAGTATATCATTGGATTCTTAAGCGGATGTTGTTTCTAAATATATATTGTTCATCACATATATAGCCAGTTAAATTCTCAACCTAGAACGACGTGCTTGCCATTTAAACTGATACGGAGGAAGTATAGTAAAAATGAGGTGATTTTATCGTGCAATCGGCGGGGGAGCATGTCCTGTTATGCGGTCCCACTAGTCATGATGTACCAAGGCGATGCGCGTGTCCCTCTTGAGGTAGAAGCAATACTACGTGGTTTGAGATGATGGCGAACCGAAGTGTGAAATGATGGTTGCTTCGTTCGTCTTGGAAGGTGCAGCATTGTGATTTGATGCCTCATTACTCATTACTACTACTGGGGCGGTACGACTGGGGTACGTCCCCGTGCTCTCTGCACTGTTATTTGGTGCTTGACACGTCGACCCGGTTGCTATATGTCCCACATGTCGGTGACAGGAAGTACAAAATTCATGAAAGCGAGCGTCGACGGAGGAGTACAAGACACGACTTGGGTTTTTGCTGCTTCGCACGATCGATCGATACAAACCCGGACTAAAAAAAGGCAAGGGCGGGTCTTTTCCCGCGCGGCAGGCAGGGGAGTTTGGCATAGTCTGTTCGAGGCAAGGAGGCAGGAAGGGAAACAAGCAAATAAAGGTTGAGCGAATTAGTTTTGGGAAAATCTGATTTTACGGAGTACGTACCCACTAGGGTTTATAGGGATCATCTAAAAAACATCTGTTTTTCCGTTTTATAAGTCTCAATTCTACTACTACTAGTAGTACCATCACATGTTGGATTTCGAGGTGCGTTAGATCACCCGATGCAAGCAGTGTCAAGAGAAAACTCACCAATGCATGTAGAAGTTCATGGAAATTTGGTGGTCATTCATGCATTCATTCTAATTAATGCCTCGATAAATATAATTTCTTGAGAAAAACGAGCATAATAATTACTTGTGCAAACTAGGAGTACGAAATTAATTCGACCACTCACCGTCTACCTTGGTTGGAGATATTTTAAATTGAGCCATAAACTGGAAAGGAGGGAGTAGTAACTTTTGTCTCGATTACTATTTGTGGCCTTGTATAGATGCAAAATGTATTTTTTTATAGTGGCCTTGTATAAGTAAATGGAGGGAGTACTAAAGGACATATATATTCCAAACAATATGATAATCTCTCTAACCAAGGTAGTAGGGATGAGGAGTAAACGGAGGGAGTAGTAAAATTTTCTCCTCGTCCCGTGAGCCACCGCGCGCGTGGGCGAGGGAGCGGGCGTAAGGCATACAATACTACTACTAGTAAGCAAGCTTCACCTCATCCTGCGAGCCACCGCGCCCGTGGGCGGGGGATACGACGTACTAAGCAAGCTTCTCCTTGTTCTGCGAGTTGACAAGACACATCAAAAGTACTCCAGTGTATAGAGCCTTGCCTCTAAGTTAGGCCCCACATGGTTTGCCTCTTTTTTAACATAACGCGTCAAGTCGCAATTTGTTTGTTCACCCATGGTAGACAATCCTCCCTCCACCAAGTGGACAACCAGTACGCGTGTTAAAGTATCAGGTGCGCTGTCAAAGACCGCTGCAAACATCAATGTTCTGCTTATGTGAAAGTGCAACTATCCCTGGGTGGTTTTGGTAATTCCTAACAACATATAGCTCATTGAGCTAACATTATTCCAAGATTAATATTCAGGAAAAGCTCAATGGATGGCATGGCATGGATGAGGAAAGTAGATCCCTCAAAATTATAAGGACAAAAGATTGGCTCAAGCTTCAAGATCAAGACTCTACATTTTATATTTTAGTGATCCAAGATCACATTGAGTCTATAGGAAAAGCCAATACTATCACGGAGGGATGAGGTGTTGTTTAATGAGCCTCTTGCTTCATGTGCTTAGTGATATGATCCAAAATCCTCAAATACCTTCCCACATCCACATATGACCTAATCCAAAAGTCAAACTCGGCCTCACCGATTCTTTCTATCCGACGCCACCGAGTTTCACATGTCATAGCCACTGCCACAAACCCTAGTAATTCGGTTTCACCGATAGGGATCTCGGTCTCACCGAGATGGGATTGAAATTTCTCTGTTTCCCTTTGTAACGTTTCGGTCTAACTGAAGTGAGCGATCGGTCCCACCGAGATTGCAATGAAACTCTTTGTTTCCATTTCGTAACATTTCGGTCTCACCAAAAAGAGCGAACCGGTCCCACCGAGTTTACGTGACCAACTCTCTGGTCAGCTTATTACCAAAATCGGTCCCACCGAGTTTGTGTAATCGGTCACACCGAGATTACGTTATGCCCGAACCCTAACCATATCGGTCCTACCGAGTTGCATCTCAGTCCCACCGAAAATCCTAACGGTCACTAGGTTTGCTAAATCGGTCCGACCGTGTTTAACCATTCGGTCCCACCGAGTTTGGCAGATTGTGTGTAACGGTTAGATTTTGTGTGGAGGCTATATATACCCATCCACCCACTCTTCATTCGTGGAGAGAGCCATCAGAACACATCTACACTTCCAATACACATGTTCTGAGAGAGAACCACCTACACTTGTGTTGAGGTCAAGATATTCCATTCCTACCATATGAATCTTGAACTCTAGCCTTCCCCAAGTTGCTTTCCACTCAAATATTCTTTCCACCAAATCCAAATCCTATGAGAGAGAGTTGAGTGTTGGGGAGACTATCATTTGAAGCACAAGAGCAAGGAGTTCATCATCAACACACCATTTGTTACTTCTTGGAGAGTGGTGTCTCCTAGATTGGCTAGGTGTCACTTGGGAGCCTCCGACAAGATTGTGGAGTTGAACCAAGGAGTTTGTAAGGGCAAGGAGATCGCCTACTTCGTGAAGATCTACCGCTAGTGAGGCAAGTCCTTCGTGGGCGACGGTCGTGATGGAATAGACAAGGTTGCTTCTTCGTGGACCCTTCGTGGGTGGAGCCCTCAGTGGACTCGCGCAACCGTTACCATCCGTGGGTTGAAGTCTCCATCAACATGGATGTACGATAGCACCACCTATTGGAACCACGCCAAAAACATCCGTGTCTCCAATTGCGTTTGAATTCTCCAAACCCTTCCCTTTACATTTTTGCAAGTTGCATGCTTTACTTTCCGCTGCTCATATACTCTTTTGCATGCTTGCTTGAATTATGTGGAGATTGCTTGACTTGTGCTAAGATAGCTAAAATCTGCCAAGAACTAAAATTGGGAAAAGGCTAGATTTTTATTTGGTCAAGTAGTCTAATCACCCCCCCTCTAGACATACTTCCGATCCTACAAGTGGTATCAGAGATTTGGTCTCCATTTGCTTTGATTTCCATAGCTTTTGGTGGTCATAGCCTTGGTTTCACAACCTAGGAGAGTATGGCGTCTAGCGAGGGAAATTATCACCGTAGAGGTCCTTACTTTGATGGAACTAATTTTGCTAGTTGGAAGCATAAGATGAAAATGCATATTCTTGTACATAACCTCGCCGTTTGGGCTATCGTGTGTGTTGTCTTGCAAGCTGACTTCTTTAGTGGGAAAGAACCAAACCGTGAAGCTACCGCGGAAGAGTTGAAGATGCTGCAATACAACGCTCAAGATTGTGATATCCTCTTCAACGGATTGTGCCCCGAAGAATTCAACAAAATCAGTCGTCTTGAGAATGCAAAGGAAATTTGGGATACTTTGATTGATATGCACAAAGGTACCGACTCTGTCAAGGAATCCAAATTGGATGTGCTTCAAAGTCAACTTGACAAGTTCAAAATGAAGGATGGTGAAGGTGTCGCTGAAATGTACTCTAGGCTTGCTCTTATCACAAATGAGATTGTCGGCTTAGGGAGTGAAGAGATGACCGATAGATTCGTCATCAAGAAGATCCTAAGAGCCTTGGATGGAAAATATGACACCGTGTCCACATTGATCCAAATGATGCCTAATTACAAAGATCTCAAGCCAACAGAAGTCATTGGAAGAATTGTTGCTCATGAGATATCACTCAAGGATAAAGAGGAACTTCACAACAAATCAAGTGGTGCTTACAAAGCCTCATGTGAAGCCCCCACATCATCAAGTGAGAAACAAACCTTCAATGAAGAATTGAGCTTAATGGTGAAGAACTTCAACAAGCTCTACAAGAGTAGAAGCAAAGATAGAAGCTCCAAGTCAAGGTCCAACAATGACAAAAGATCTTCTAGTCGAGAGCGAAACTGCTACAATTGTGGAAGGCCCAGACACTATTCCAATGAGTGTACGGCTCCCTACAAGAGAAGAGAAGATTCTCCCAAGAGAGGAAGTAGAAGAGAAGAATCACCATCTAGAGAAAGAAGGAGTAGAGATGATCGTTATGAACGAAGACACTCACGGAGAAGCAAGGATTCGGAAAGAAAGGTCAAGTCATCAAGGAGCTACACAAAACGAAGACATCAAGCTCATGTTGGTGAATGGGTATCCGGCTCCGACTCCGACAACCACTCTGAGAGAAGCTATCACTCCGATTCCGAATATACTCAAGATGAAGGTGTTGCCGGTCTAGCACTTGTGTCAACCAACTCCTACGACATATTTTACTCACCAAATGAAGGAGTTGGAACATGCTTCATGGCTAAAGGCCCAAAGGTATCACATCCGGAGTATGTTGATTTCAATAGTGATGAAGATGACTTGTTAGGTGATGATGATTTACTTGTTGACAACTCTAGTGATGAATACTATGATGTAACACCCCGGATGTAACTTGCCATATTTGTAACTCCAACTCTTGCCATTTTCGGCAATGTGATATGATATTCCCTCCGTGGTTGGGTTTCCCGTCTTTTTGCATTTTTTCCTTGTCATGCATTTCTTATCATGTCATTATGTGCATCGCATTTGCATACGTGTTCGTCTCATGCATCCGAGCATTTTCCCCGTTGCCCGTTTTGCAATCCGGCACTCCTATGTTCCCCGGCACCCCTTTTGCCTCTTTTCGTGTGCGGATGTTAAACTCTCTCGGAATGGACCGAGGTTTGTCAAGTGGCCTTGGTATAGTACCGGTAGACCGCCTGTCAAGTTTCGGGTCATTCAGAGGTCGTTTGATACTCCAACGGTTAACCGGGTAACCGTGAAGGCCTCTTTTGCGTGCAGCCCAACACCCCCTACAAAGTGGCCCAAAACCCATCTAAGTCACTCCCATTTCCATCGCCGTTCGATCACGTTCGTGTGGCCGTGAACCGCACTCCATTTGGAGCTTCCTAGCTCCCTCTACCTATAAATATGTGCACCCCGTCCAAATCTCGCAGTCCAAACCCTAGCAAACTTCCCACTCCGCCGCCGGACATGTCCGCCCGCGCCGGACTCGTCCACCGGCCGCGTCACTCCAGCCAATCAGCGCCCGCCACGTCGCCTTCCCCGCCGCCACAGCCAACCAGGCGCCGCCACCTCACCCGCCGTCGCCCTCTCTCTCCTCCAGCCCCGCCGCCGGCCCGCGTGGCCCGGATCGGGCCCGCGGGGCCCATCTTGCCGCCGCGCGAGCCCGGCTCCGCCGCCGCCCGCGCCCGTCTCGTCGGTGCGCCGCTCCGCCCGCAGCCCCGCCGCCACGGCGCCCGCCGGCGCCGCCCTCCGCCGCCCTTGCGCCGCTGCGCGCCGCGCGCCGGCCCCGCTCGCCGACCTCCCCGCGCCTGTCCCGCACGCGCCGGCCGCCCTCGCCGGCGACCGCGCCGCCGCCCGCCCGCCCGCGGCTGCTCCTCCCTGCCGCCGCCGCCGCCGTTCAGTCCGCGCCCGGCCGCGCCTCCCCGACCCCCCCGCGCCCCGAGCCCCACCGGCCGCCGTCATCTTCCCCGTCTCCGGCGATGCCCCGTTCTAGATCTGGATCTCAGCAGGTTGACCCCCCCCCCCCCGAATTATTTCCAAGTCCCTGTTTATTTGGCAAATCATGCCATGTTCATTGCATCATAGCTCTCTGCCTACTTCTCCGTTTCATGCGTGTAATATGTCAGATTGTTCGTATAGATGAGTACATCATTTCATCTCATTGCATCATTTTCATTTGAGCTCATATTGATGCCCGAAATGCTGTTGGAAGAGGGCTATGTGATGTTAGTTTCAGATCTGTTTCAGTAGATGCACTTTTGTCATTTTTGCCATGATTGATGTGTGCATCCTATGAAGTTGAGTCCTACATGTGTTTTGTAATATGCCATTCCATCTTTCCAAGGGTGTATGCCATGTATTTTTGTGATCTTTGTGGTGACTAGCACAAGCATGCAAAGTAGGGATCATATTGTTGCTGATTTCAGAGACTGTAATTTCACTAAGTCATTCCCTGCTGTTATTTTTATGCCATGTTTTCATGTTGTTTAAGAGAGATCTATGCCCATTTTGAGCATGATAATTAAGGGTGTTTTGAACATATGTATTTGCTATATCCATCCATGCCTTTGTTAGTAATTATGGAGTGTCATAGCTTGAGTCAATCGAGCCCTACTTTTGCTATAAAATGTTACTGGCAGATTGTTTACATGTTATTCGATTTTTCCAAGCTTGTTGTAGTTGATCCTTAAATGCTATGTTGCTGTTCTTGCCATGTATAGCTTCTATGCCATGTCTAGTTGCTGGGTGTATGCTTAGTTTGTCATTTAATGCTCTGTAGTGAGTGCATCGAGCTCGTAAACATGCCTACTTGTTATCTGTTTTTGACATGTCCAGTTTTTCTGCCAACTCTGAAAACTGTAACGAAACTTGCTTAATTGACATGGGTGCTATTATATTTTCTAGTCATTTTTGGCTCATGGTCAGTAATGGACTTTTGTTCTATGATTTGAGTAGATTAATGCCATGCCTTGCTTTGCTATATTGTGTTTGTGTAGCATGTTGTTTTCTTGCTCTAAACATGTCATCCTGATGTTAATTTCTGGCATGTTATTTTCACTAAGTCTGTGAACCTGGTATCTCTTGCACTTTTGCCATGCTTGTTTGAACCTGTGATGGTGTAATTTAGTCGTAGCTCAGTGTTCATCTTTTGTCAAGCATCTTGAGTAGTTCACTGCCATATGATTTGCTGATATGTTTGGATGCAGTAGCTTAATTTCTTGTTGCATGCTAAGTGGCATCATGCTGTTAATCGCAGAAATATGCCATTCTTGTTTTGCTTGTCATTTTCAAACCGTGCATCCGATTCCGGTGATCTTTATAACGATTTCAACCGAAATCACCTCACCTTTCCAGTGGCATACTTGGTTTGCCAAGATTATGCATTGTTCATCTTTTCCTTCCGGAGCTCGCATATGCACTGCATACCACATCTCGCATATCATGCCATGTTTTGCATCATGTTGATTGCGCATTGCATCGTGGTTGATAGTTGTTCCTTTGCTTGTGTTCTTGCCTTGGGTAGAGCCAGGAGACGAGTACGTGAATGAGGAACCTGTTGAGAACATTTACGAGGATCAAGCTTTCGACAACCCTGAGAACTTTGCAGGCAAGATGACCATACCCTCGAAATTACTTCTATCTTTGCTTGCTAGTTGCTCGCTCTTTTGCTATGCCTATGCTGCGATACCTACCACTTGCTTATCGTGCCTCCCGTATTGTCAAACCAAGCCCCTAACCCACCTTGTCCTAGCAAACCCTTGTTTGGCTATGTTACCGCTTTGCTCAGCCCCTCTTATAGCGTTGTTAGTTGCAGGTGAAGATGAAGTTTGTTCCTTGTTGGAACATGGAGTTGTTGTTCCTTGTTGGAACATGTTTACTTGTTGGGATATCACAATACCTCTTATATTATTAACGCATCTATATACTTGGTAAAGGGTGGAAGGCTCGGCCTTATGCCTGGTGTTTTGTTCCACTCTTGCCGCCCTAGTTTCCGTCATATCGGTATTATGTTCCCGGATTTTGCGTCCCCAACGCGGTCGGGTGATTTATGGGACCCCCTTGACAGTTCGCTTTGAATAAAGCTTTTCCAGATGGGCCCAACCTTGCTTTTACCATTTGCCTCACCACCACCTACTTTTCCCTTGGGAGTAATTAACCCAAGGGTCATCTTTATTTAGCCCCCCCGGGCCAATGCTTGTCTAAGTGTTGGCCCGAAACGAGTAGACTGCGGGGTCACCTTGGGGAAACTTGAGGATTGGTTTTACTCGTAGGATGTCTAATCCGGTGTTGCCCTGAGAACGAGATATGTGCAGCTCCTATCGGGATGTCGGTGCATCGGGCGGCTTTGCTAGACTTGTTTTCTTACTGTCAAAATGTCTTGTAGACGGGATTCCGAGACTGATCGGGTCTTCCCGGGGAGAAGGAATATCCTTCGTTGATCGCCAGAGGTTATCATGGGCTAAGTTGGGACACCCCTGCAGGGTTTGAACTTTCGAAAGCCGTGCCCGCGGTTATGTGGCAGATGGGAATTTGTTAATGTCCGGTTGTAGAAAACCCGAAGTTGATCTTAATTAAAATACACCAACCGCGTGTGTAACCATGATGGTCTCTTCTCGGCGGAGTCCGGGAAGTGAACACGGTGTTGGAGTTATGCTTGACGTAAGGAGTTTCAGGATCACTTCTTGATCATAGTTGTTCGACCGTGCTTTTGCCTTCTCTTCTCGCTCTCTTTTGCGTATGTTAGACACCAGATATGCTAGTCGCTTGCTGCAGCTCCACCTCACTACCATGTCCTACCTTTAAGCTTAAATAGTCTTGATCTCGTGGGTGGGAGATTTGTGAGTCCCCGTGACTCACAGATACTTCCAAAACCAGGTTGCAGGTGCCGATGAAACCGTGCAGGTGACGCACCCGAGCTCAGGGCGGAGCTCGATGAAGATCGTGTTCGTTATGTTGTTTCTTTTCAGTTGATCAGTAGTGGAGCCCAGTCGGGACGATCGGGGATCTATGTAGCATTTGGGGTAGTCTTCTTTTATTTTGGTTCCGTAGTCGGACCTTGATTGTATCTGTTTGATGTAATGCTTTACTCATGTATTGTGTGAAGTGGCGATTGTAAGCCAACTATGTATCTCTTTCCCTTATGTATTACATGGGTTGTGTGAAGATTACCTCACTTGCGACATTGCTTTCAATGCGGTTATGCCTCTAAGTCGTGCTTCGACACATGGGAGATATAGCCGCATCGAGGGCGTTACATATGATGAAACGTCAATTAATCATGCTAATCAAGATAAAACGAATGACAATGATAAGGAGAAGATTGAGTCTCTAACTAAAGAACTAAATACTCTTAAGTTAGCTCATGAAACTATCTTAGGAGATCATCGAGAACTTTTAAGGGCGCATGAGAAATTACGCTTCGAAAAGCTCAACCTTGAGCAAGAGCATGGGTTCTTAAAAGAAATCAATGATTATCTTCGTAAGAAAAGTTCTTCTTACATTGCCAAGCGTTTACTTTTATCCACTTACATGCCTCAAGTCAAGTCTAGTAACAAGAACAAGAAAGATTCTTCCTCTAGTAGTAACAATGATCATGCTAAATCCAATATTGTTGCTTCTAGTAGTTCTCCTGATTCCACTAATGATTCTCTTAGCCAAGTTACACTTGAGCAAGAAAATAGCTTATTGAAGGGAATTATAGAAAAAGGAGTTTACAAGAGCTTTGCCGGAAGTAAGCAATTCGAGGAAATTGTACGCAAGCAAGGAAGGCACCGGAAGAATCAAGGTGTTGGTTTTGAACGAAAGTTCAATGCCAATGGAGTTGAGTGGGAAGAATATCAATACCACAAGACGAAGTTTGTTCCTCAACAAGAGAAGTATGATCCCACTTCTTTCAAAGGGACACAAGCTCAAGATGATATTCCACCACAAGACTACAAGCAAAAAGGCAAGGACAAAATTCAAGAGGAAATTGATGCATTTGAAGAAGCTCCTAAGACCTTAGTCAAGTGGATTCCCAAGACTACTTCAAGTTCCACTTCATCAAGTACAACTACAACACTAAGGATTCCCATCAAGATGGTGTGGATCCAAAAGAAGAAGAACTAGAGAGTTCTTGAGGGTGACTCCGCCAACATACTTCACTCTCATCATCTTGGCAAGAACAAGTGCAATCAACTTCCACATCTTGCACTAGTTCAAGGAGTAACAAACCCTCTTGTTGGTAAGACAAGGGACAAGGTAATCTAAAAGCTTTCATAGACATCATCTTGTGTGTGCATCACTCTATGTCTATGGATATCCTTGTTTGTTCCTTGTGGGACTAACCCATGTAGGTATTGAAAGTGCAACTCACTCCAATGGATAGCTTTAAATGATGTACATCGACATTGAGCATCCACATCTTCAACATCTACATGAAGTCATCATCGACAAAACCCAAGGTTAGTTCATCCCTCTTAGGTGGGATATCACATCTAGGGGGAGCTTTACTCTAAGAATTGAGCTAAAGCAACTCTAATGGTGTGAACACAACAATGCTTTATGTAAAAGTGGTAACCCCACTTGTGCTTAAACAATGAGTATGACCTATGATCAAATGTTCTCATTTGACTCCTAAGTCAATATACTCATATATAGATGACCTAGTCATCGCCAATTGCTTGATAGATGCTAGAATTGGTTGTGCATGCTTTGCAACATATTTCAATTGCCATTTTATTGTGTGAGCATGTTGATTGCATATTTTACTCATTCGAGGACATCCACTTGTTGTTTTGATTGATTGATTTTCTTTTCTTTTGCCAAGTGGATGGACAAGAATGCCTAAGAACCCTCTCTAGCTATCTATGCTTTTCTCGTCTCAAACTCTATTCATGCTACATCACAAAATTTGATCAAGTCATATTCAAACCACACTGTGTGAGGAGCACTTGGAGTTCCCGATTTGTCATAGACTTAAACTTCCAAAACTTCTTTGTGCTTTTCAGTCTGACCAATTCCTCCATTTCGGTCATACCGAGATCACTAAGTCGATCTAGGTTTTCACCTCGGTGCAACCGACTTGAACTTTTCGGTCACACCGAGTTGCTATAACTGTCAAGAGTTATGCATCTTGGTGCCACCGAGTTGTTCCACTCGGTCACACCGACAGGGTCGGGCTATATACACTCACGGGCAAAATTTTGGAATTTTTTCTGAAACCTCTTCACCCGCGCATAGCTCCCTCTGCATACTGGGTCTCCGGATCGTCCTCCTCGTCGCCAGCCGCCTCCTGTCGCTGGTCTCCGCCGCCATCAACAGATTTCGTCTCCGCCGTTGCCGCCGTAGCGAGTTCACCGCCAAACTAGGGTATGGACTCGATTAGAGTGCTATCCCCGTCTGATTCCTAGCACATTGTGTTAATTATGATTCTTGCTACAATTGAAACACTTCTATGCAGTCAAAACAATCCTTAGAATAGATGCGATTTGAAAATTTAGGTTTAGGTTTCCGCCGAAACCATCTCGGACCCACTGGGTTGCGGAACTTGGTTCCACCAATACGGCCACGACCATTCCACATGTGGTTCTCGGTCTGACCGAGAATTGCAAATCGGTGTGACCGAGTTCAGAACTTTGTGAAACCCTAGCAGTCTTGGTGCCATCGAACTGTGACTCGGTCTGACCGAGTTCACTAGTTTTGGTTCCAAAAGCTGCTTCGGTATCACCGAGTTTGCAAATCGGTTGATCCGAAATGCTTTCTGTGGAAAACTAAAACTATGTTTTTGACTCATTCTTTTGCAAAAATCTCTGCATTTTGTGATGCTCATCCACTCTATCTCATCTACAATCTATTCACAGGGTCTGCAGTCAGTGTTTGCAACATGTCTGATCAGAGTGACAGCTAGAACAAATCAGAGGAGCAGGTTCACATGAGTGAGGGCACTAGTCCCTCTAGTAGCTCTGATGAGGGTAGCAGAAGCACCCCAAGCAACTTGCCCAAGGCTGCCACTAGAGCAAGCAAGAAAAGAACTTCTGAATCTGAGGATGAAGATTATGTGGCAGAAGAGGAAGCCACTTCTAAGAAGAAAGAATATGGCTCAGCTGCAGCCACAAAACCAGGTATGCATAAAAATGCACCTGCAAGGAGAGTTCCTACTTCCAAGCCTAGGAAGGTTGCCACTGGAGAAACCTTGAAATTTACCATGGAGTCTGAAGAAGAAGCAGGTGGACAAGACAAGAAGAAAAAGAGAGTCAGAACCACTACTGCCAGAGTTCTTGGCAAACCCTCCATGAGGAGAGACTCTGAGGGAGAAGAAGAGGAAGAAGAGGTTGTTGCACCAGCACCCAGGGCACAAAAGCTTATGGGTGATGATATAAGGTCAGGGGCTGCATCATCAAAGCCCAAATAAGCACCCAAAGCTGCCTCCAAGCCTAAGAGTGCACCTAAGAGGAACACTAGGAACATATCTGCTGCTGAGAAGAACAAGGCCCCAGTGCCTGATGTTGCTGCTGAAGAAGAAGAAGAAGGACAAGTTCTCAGGAAGCTCAAGCCCAAGATTCCAGACCACAACGATGCTCATCATGTGGCTGAGGGCATGAAAATCAGGAGAGATTCAGGGCTGAGGAAATGGAGAGAGGCAGATCCATATGCTTCAAGGAGAAGAACTGCTGTTGATTACAGATTTCACACCAACGAACAACAAGACTTCTATGAGACAGTGCTGCTGGACAAGAAACCCATAGTGTGTGACATGAGATGGGTTGACTGGGAGTATATCAAGGAAAATGAAGAACACTATCCTGGAGTGCTTGACAGCTTCAAAGCTTGTGGAGTTGCAGACTTTGTTGGACAGAAGCTCACAAAGTGGAATGAGGAGCTCATAATGCAATTCTACTGCACAACACATTTCTATCCAGATGGCAGGATAGTATGGATGACTGAAGGCACTAGATACCAATCTACAGTTGTAGAATGGGCTCAGTTGATCAATGCCCCAGAAGAGCTAGAAGATGACTTGGATGTCTATGCCAAGAAGAAGATGGATCACAATTCCATGTCAAACATGTACAAGGAGATCCCAGACAAAGCTCTTGAGACTTTCAAGTTTGGGTCGGTTCACTTCCTTCTGTCAGGGCTGCCTACAATCAACTGGATTCTAAGGCACACTCTCTTGCCCAAGTCAGGTGATCAAAAAATGATCAGAGGCCATGCAATAAACTTGCTTCACATATTTGATGTGCCACAGAAGTTCAAGGTAATGAGCCTCATAGTTGAGACCATCAAGAGGACATCAGCTGATCAAAAGAGGAGCTGTGGATATGCCCCACATATTCAGGAGTTGATTAACTTGAAGATGGGCACAGGCACATATCTGTTGGCTAAGGAACACCTGCCCATCCATCTACATTTTGAGGACAATCAAGTTGTGATGAATGAGAATGAACCATCATCTGCACAAGCTCAAGCAAAGAAGAAGAAAGCAAAGATGGAGAAAGCTGCCAGGATGCCAACTCAAGAGGAGGCATCTGAGTACTTTTTGAAGAACAAGCAGGAGCAGCTCGGTTACCTGATAGCATCAACTCTGAGAATTGAGAAAGGACTGGCCACCCTGACTCAAAACCAAGAGAGCCTGGAAAGAATCATGGAACAAAAGTTCTATGACCTAGATGTGAAAGTAACTGAGATTCAGTCTACTGTGGAGCAACTACAGGACGATATGCAGGAGAGGAAGGGCAAGACCACAACTAATGCATTTGCCAGAGTGCCTAGAGCTCAGAGATCATCTGCAGTGCCAGTTCCTGACACCAGAGCTACTACTTCTGCACTAGCTACATCCTCAGTTCCACCAGCTCCAGCTCCTACCCTAGCAGCTCCAACTACTTCTACTGAAGCTTTCGTCCTTGGCGTCATCCGGACTCCACCACCTGAAGACCAAGCCTGAGAGTCGTTTTAGTGCTATGCATTTTCTATGAACTTTTTGGTAACTTGTTGCCAAAGGGGGAGAAAAGTGTATAGATCATAGGCTTCGAGAGAGAGAGTTTGCATTTGTTCTCTCTTGTCTTCTTGGTTGAACTTTATTTGCTTTTGAGTGCTTGAGATACTATGCTTTTATCTGTGAGACATTGATAATCATGTTTTTGATCATAAGCTACACTTAATGCTTGTTGGATGTTACTATCAGTTTATCTTTATTTTGATCATTCACTTTGTTTGGTGATGAGTGCATGTATTTAATTCTTATCATTTTGAGTGCTCCACCAAGATGTATATGACATGGAAGAGTAACCCATGATCCTAACTCATTGTGCATTTGCAGTCCAAAGAAAATATTAAAATATGCACAAATTTAGGGGGAGCTCTTGTGTAACGCCCTCGATGCGGCTATATCTCCCACGTGTCGAAGCACGACTTAGAGGCATAACCGCATTGAAAGCGATGTCGCAAATGAGGTAATCTTCTACAACCCATGTAATACATAAGGGAACGAGATACATAGTTGGCTTACAATCGCCACTTCGTACAATACATGAGTAAAGCATTACATCATACAGATACAATCAAGGTCCGACTACGGAACCAAAATAAAAGAAGACTACCCCAAATGCTACACAGATCCCCGATCGTCCCGACTGGGCTCCACTACTGATCAACTGAAACGAAACAACACAATGAACAAGATCTTCATCGAGCTCCTCCTTGAGCTGGGGTGGGCCACCTGCACGGTTTCATCGGCACCTGCAAACTGGTTTTGGAAGTATCTGTGAGTCACGGGGACTCAGCAATCTCACACCCGCGAGATCAAGACTATTTAAGCTTATAGGTAGGGTAAAAGGTATGATGTAGAGCTGCAGCAAGCGACTAGCATATCTGGTGGCTAACATACGCAAATGAGAGCGAGAAGAGAAGGCAAAAGCACGGTCGAACAACTATGATCAAGAAGTGATCCTGAACTACTTACGTCAAGCATAACTCCAACACCGTGTTCACTTCCCGGACCCCGCCGAGAAGAGACCATCACGGTTACACACGCGGTTGGTGTATTTTAATTAAGATCAACTTTGGGTTTTCTACAACCGGACATCAACAAATTCCCATCTGCCACATAACCGCGGGCACGGCTTTTGAAAGTTCAAACCCTGCAGGGGTGTCCCAACTTAGCCCATCATAAGCTCTCGCGATCAACGAAGGATAATCCTTCTCCCCGGGAAGACCCGATCAGTCTTGGAATCCCGGCTACAAGACATTTCGACAGCAATAAAACAAGTCCAGCAAAGCCGCCCGATGCGCCGACATCCTGATAGGAGCTGCACATATCTCGTTCTCAGGGCAACACCAGATGAGCAGTCCGTACAGCTAAAACCAAGTCTCAAGTTGCCCCGAGGTGGCGCTGCAAAGGGCTCTAGTTCGAACCAGCACTTAGAGAAGCACTGGCCCGGGGGGGCTAAATAAAGATGACCCTCGGGCTGGCTGACCCAAGGGAAAGGGATAGGTGGTGGTGAGGCAAATGGTAAAACCAATGTTGGGCCTTGCTGGAAAAGTCTTATTCAAAGCGAACTGTCAAGGGGGTCCCATAAATCACCCGACCGCATTAGGGACGCAAAATCCGGGAACATAACACCGATATGACGGAAACTAGGGCGGCAAGAGTGGAACAAAACACCAGGCATAAGGCCGAGCCTTCCACCCTTTACCAAGTATATATATGCATTAATTAAATAAGATATATTGTGATATCCCAACAAGTAAACATGTTCCAACAAGGAACCACATCTCCATGTTCCAACAAGGAACAAACTTCATCTTCACCTGCAACTAACAACGCTATAAGAGGGGCTGAGCAAAGCGGTAACATAGCCAATCAACGGTTTGCTAGGACAAGGTGGGTTAGAGGCTTGGTTTAACAATATGGGAGGCATGATAAGCAAGTGGTAGGTATCGCAGCATAGGCATAGCAAAAGAGCGAGCAACTAGCAAGCAAAGATAGAAGTGATTTCGAGGGTATGGTCATCTTGCCTGAAATCCCGCAAGGAAGAAGAACGAGTCCATGAAGAAGACAAATGGACGTAGACGAACAGATCCTCACAATCGCAACGCTATCAGAACTAACCTGAAGAAGCAACACCGGAAAGAAACAAACAACAAAGTAAACAACCACCACATAAACATGGCATGATATGCGAGATGTGGTATGCAATGCATATGCATGCTTCGGAAGGAAAAGATGAACCAGGCATAATCTTGGCAAACCAAGTATGCCACTGGAAAGGTGAGGTGATTTCGGTTGAAATCGATATAAAGATCACTGGAATCGGATGCACAGTTTGCAAATGACAAGCAAAACAAGAATGACAAGATTCTGCCATTAACAGCATGATGCCATTTAGCATGCAACAAGAAATTAAGCTACTGCACCCAAACATATCAACAAAGCATATGACAGTGATCTAATCAAGATCTTGACAAAGGATGAACACTGAGATACGGCTAATTCACAACATAACAGGTTCAAACAAGCATGGCAAAAGTGCAAAAGATAACAGGTTCACAGACTTAGAGAAATTAACAACATACCAGAAATTAACATCAGGATGACATGTTTAGAGCAAGCACACAACATGCTACAGGAACAGGACATAGCAAAACAAGGCATGGCATGAATCTACTCAAAGAACTTAACAAAAGTCCCTTACTGACCATAAGCCAAAAGGGATCAGAAAATATAATAACACCCATGTCAATTAAGCAAGTTTCATTACAGGTTTCAGACTTAGCAGAAAACTGGACATGTCAAAAACAGATAACAAGTGGCATGTTTACGAGCTAGATGCACTCACTACAGAGCATTGCATGATAAACTAAGCATACAACCATCAAGAAGACATGGCATATAAGTTATACATGGTAAGAACAACATCATAGCATGCAAGGATCAACTACACCAAGCTTGGCAAAATCGAATAACATGTAAACAATCTGCCAGTAACATTTTATAGCAAAAGTAGAGCTCGATTTGCTCACGCTATGGCACTCCATAATTACAAACAAAGGCATGGATGGATAGAGCAAATCCATATGCTCAAAACACTCTTACTGATCATGCTCAAAAGAGGCATAGATCTCTCTGAAACAACATGAACACATGGCATAAAAATAACAGCAGGGCATGACTTGGTGAAATTACAAAGTCCCTGAAATCAGCAACATTATGTACCCTAGTTTGCATGCTTGTGCTAGTAACCACATAGATCACAAAAAAACATGGCAGAAACCCCTGTAAACATGGCATGTCATGTTACAAAACACATGTAGAGCTCAAGTTCATAGGGTGCACACATCAATCATGGCGAAAATGACAAAAGTGCACGTTCTGATAAGAATCTGAAGCTAACATCACATAGCCCCTTTCCAACAGCATTTCGGGCATCAATATCAGCTCAAATGAAAATGATTCAATTGTATGAAATGATGTACTCATCAAGGCGAACAATTAGACATATTACACGCATGAAACGGAGCAGTATGCAACAAGTTATGATGCGATGAACATGCATAAAACTACTGCCAGGAAATGACTTAGAGAAAAACGAGGGGGGGGGGAAGTCAACCTAGTGTTGCACGCGAACCGAGGATGGCCGGGGTTCATGCGGCGGCGGCCGGAGAGGCGAGATCCGGCGAGGCTGGGACCGGATCTGGGCGCGGGCAGCGGAGGAGGCCGGCGAACGAAGCCGCGGGACGGCGGCGCGGCGCGGGGTGCCGGCGACGCACTCGGGGCGGCGGAGCCGCGGCGGCCGCCGGGCGGGAAGCTCGACGGCGGCGGGGCTGGAGCTCGACGGGGCGCGGGCGCGCGGCAGGGCGGGGGCGCGACGAGGCGCTCGGGCCCGCGGGGGCGGGCGCGGCGGCGGCGGGCTGTCGGGGCCGGCCGCGGGCCTGGCGGGCCGGCGGCGCGCGCGGTGGCCGGGTGCCACGTGGCAGGCGCGGGCTGGCTGGGCGCGGCGGCGGACGGTGTCCGGCGCGCGGACGGACGCGTCCGGCGCGCGGAGGAAGAACGGGGCTAGGGTTAGGGGGGAATTGATCCGCAATTTCGGAGGGGGAGGTGTTTTTATAGGTAGAAGGAGCTAGGAAGCTCCAAATGGAGTGCGGTTTTCGGCCACGCGATCGTGATCGAACGGCGATGGTCGTGGGAGTGACTTAGATGGGTTATTGGGCTGTTTGAAGGGGTTTTGGGCTGCAACACACACGAGGCCTTCACGGTTACCCGGTTAACCGTTGGAGTATCAAACGACCTCCGAATGACCCAAAACTTGACAGGCGGTCTACCGGTGCTATACCAAGGCCGCTTGACAAACCTCGGTCCATTCCGAGAAGGTTTAACACCCGCTCACGGAAAAAGGTAAAAGCAGACGCCGGGGAACATAGGAGTGCCGGATTGCAAAACGGACAACGGGAAAATGCTCGGATGCATGAGACGAACACGGATGCAAATGCGATGCACATGATGACATGATATGAAATGCAGATGATGACATGGCAAAGTGCAACACGCAAGCAAATGACATGGCAACGCTGACGAATAACTGGCGGACACCTGGCGCAACAGATCCGGGGCGTTACAACACTCCACCACTACGAGAGGATCTCGTCCCGAGATCTAAGGATGGCACCGGAGAGAAACGGAAGAGGAAGAGAAGAGGTAAAACTAAGTTGCTTCTTTGGCAAAAGAGTGAAACCAACTAATCTTGAGAGGTTGCAAAGCTTGAAGAAATGGCACGACGGAGGTGAACAAAGTTTAAAACACTCCGTTAGATAAGAGGAACATGGGATACGGCGAGAACTAAGAGGTTAAGTGACAAGGAAGATATTGAAACCACTCCGGTTAAAACAAGATAGAGAAGGAATAGGAATGATATAATTTGGCAGCACTCCGACTGAAAATGGAAGGAATTAGAATCATGAACTTGGCAAGATGAGAGGATACTTGATGAGATCAACAACACTCTGCCTCCGAAACTATTGGAAGAATGGCACAATGGGTAAGAAAGATTTCAGACAGCACTTCGGTTGACAAGAGGAACAAACTTGATAAGATGAAAAGAAGTTGAAGAGAAGACACAACACTACAGTTAAATGGCTAAGCAATAAAAGAACAAGATCTTGAGAAAACGAGATGATTGGTCGACGAGAGTAACATCACAATGCCTCCGGGACGAATGAACAGAAGATAGATCGTCGGAATAAGAGAACGGAGAAGGAAATGATAACTTCTATCACAATTGAATTTGGGAAAGCATCCTTCCAAGAAGGTTAAAACGGAGTTGTCGGAAAACCAACAACGAAAAGAATAAGCTTGTAGTGGGCTTATGGCAAACATCTCAAAATTATGAGGTGAGCTTCTGCCACCAACGGAAACAAATGATTGGATTGATATCAACAAGGAGACGAGAAACTTATCTCACCGGGAGGACAAATGAAGAATTTGGGTCATTTATAAGCACCATAAATAGCAACAATCCTTAGGGAAAGCTTTAGGTGAAATATAGCCCAAGATAACTCCAATGAAGAGATTGATGGATTTAAAATACCTCATTCTTGACAACATGTGAATCATGAAGCATGAAGGGAAATTATCAAGAAGGACATAACACCACCTCAAAAGATAAGGTAGAAAGAATTGCACTTCGAAATGCAAGAAGAAGAATACTTGAACTCCTCAAAACAAAACATGTATTGAGCACCATGTTTAATTTAGAGTATAGCTTGGCGGATCTTAACTCCAAGAGAAAACTTGAAGAACAATTTAATAATGAAAAGGGTCCTTGATAAACCATCATGTAGCCTCCATGAAGAACTTCGGCAAACAAAAGGATGATAGAAAGAAAGAGAAGTTGAGAAAACAAGGTGAAACCTTGCAATGATAAGATGAAGCTTTGAAATGATATAAACGAGAAAACTTGGAACTCCGGAAAGAAAAAAAATAACAAATGAGATCAAGAATTTTGATGAATCTCCGGAATAAGGAATAGAATTTACTCGATGAAGCAAGAATAAGAATTACATTATGCTTATCCTTCACCAATTTAAATTGATGACAAGCAACGGACTTGGCATACTACTTATTCTCGTAGAAAGGATCAAGAGATATAGCACAAACTTGGGAAGGTCTTCAACGAACCACCGGTAGGATTTAGAAAGAACGAATGAATTGATATGATAACAGAGAAAGAGAACTCTTGAACGAACACTCTAAGAATTTAAAATGGACGAAGAAAAGATAAAGAAACACCGGGAAGAATTAGCAAATGAACAAAGATGCTTGCTAGGATTTAGATACACGAGAACGAAGAGATCATGAACTGATTAGAGAATATTGAAAGATGCACCGGTAAGATTTGGAGAACGAGAGCCGAAAGCTTGAATGAATAATTCTGAGATGAAAGGCTCCGGAGAATCAAACTGAAAGACTCCTGAATTGCTCCGGATGGGTGAAAAATTATTCTCACTATCGAAAACAATTATGAGAGGATGGCAACAAGCTAGAACAATGAATCTTGAGGAGAATGGGGCAAGATTTAAGAGAAACTCTTCTTCGGTCTTCAAATGTTGAGAATGACGATGAGAAACACCACCATGAATTGTTGAGGCAATCCGGAATGAAAATTGGAAAGGTTGAACCAATGATGAAAAGAATTTGAAAGATCTTGGAGAAAGACATATGACTGATGAAAATTCATTCTTACGTCAAACTTGGAAAAGAATTTGAGAGTAACTTTAGGATAATTAGAAGAGTCAGGTAAGATCCTGGGAAAAGACCTGTGGGTTAGGGCCCACTCAAAAGAAACACTGTTGAACGATTACTTGAAAGGGAGATTGCCCCGGTTGAATTAAATGGCCTGACTGAGGTAACATCCTCAAAAGAACTTGAGGGAATTGAGAATGGAAACTTGAATCTTCTGAGATATCTTCAGCACTCCGGAACAAATGAATATCGAGAGGTGAATGATTAAGAGATACACCGGCATTAGAAAACATTTGAAACAAGGAAAGATATGATCGACAAAGCTTGAATTGAGTCCACCGGAGAAGAAAAGAATGAAGAATGATGAACTTGAAGCTCTGTTAGAATCTTCATGAGAATCACCAGACAAGAAACATTGACGGAAAAGAATGGAGAGACTTCGCAAGAATACAATGGATACTTGATTAAGAAATCCGCGTCCTTGAAGAAATAAGGGTGGGAGGGTGGGAAAACAAAGACAATTTGGAACGGATGAAGCAAACACCGTTGAGAATACTTAGAGTTGATCTTGCGGATGTTGAAGTGATCGGATCCACTTGACGATTGACACGCCGGTTGAAAAAGCATTAAGATGGCAACCTCGATGATAAAAAAGGATTAGTATCCACATAGGAATATGAGAACACCACTTAGAAAAGGAATGGAATCAACACTTGACTTCGAAGCAACTCGAATACCACAAATAAAACAACGGGTTCGCTTGCGGAATAAGCTGGAAACAAACATATGATAGATCCCATATCGTATCATGTGTCTGTTGGAAAGAATCCCTACGTGATACTTGAATTCCCACCTATAAACTCCCGAAACATTCTGGTTATGCAATCAGGTGTTGGGGATACAGGGGACACAAAATATACCACCCAAACTAACAATACCTAGATCCAGCTGTATCCATCCTTCAACACATAACCAAGAAACCTTCGGAAATCGTCTACCTCAACCTTCGAAAAGCATCCGTTATACGAGTTATGGCAATACTCCCGCACTCGCCTCAGTACTTGGCTATCAGGGTTATCTCACCAACAATTATACAAAAGAGATTTTCGATGTTGGTGTACTAAACTCAGGTATTCCAGAACTGCAACGATAAAATTATGACGACAACACCTCGGAGCTCAACTCCCCAGGACACCTCCACTAAACCCCTGCTGACAGGAGGCACCAAGACAATGTTGTCATCACAAAACCATCGGAACGATTCTAAGATACCCGCGTGATCCTAAAATTTTTTTTAGTGAAATTTGAGAAGAGAAGAGTCAAAACTCTACGTCAGGATGCCTTACCAGAGCGATGAGGAGACTGGGAAGTAAAAAGAATTCCTAAACTCTCCGATATATAATTCCTAAATGACTCGAAACATTTTTCTAGACACAACTCGGCCGCTAAAAACGATCAATAAGAGGGGGCTCCTAAAGTCGGGGAAGGCTCTGATTACCAACTTGTAACGCCCTCGATGCGGCTATATCTCCCACGTGTTGAAGCACGACTTAGAGGCATAACCGCATTGAAAGCGATGTCGCAAATGAGGTAATCTTCACACAACCCATGTAATACATAAGGGAAAGAGATACATAGTTCGCTTACAATCGCCACTTCATACAATACATGAGTAAAGCATTACATCATACAGATACAATCAAGGTCCGACTATGGAACCAAAATAAAAGAAGACTACCCCAAATGCTACACAGATCCCCGATCATCCCGACTGGGCTCCACTACCGATCAACTGAAATGAAACAACACAATGAACAAGATCTTCATCGAGCTCCTCCTTGAGCTCGGGTGCGTCACCTGCACGGTTTCATCGGCACCTGCAAACTGGTTTTGGAAGTATCTGTGAGTCACGGGGACTCAGCAATCTCACACCCGCGAGATCAAGACTATTTAAGCTTATAGGTAGGGTAAAAGGTATGAGGTAGAGCTGCAGCAAGCGACTAGCATATCTGGAGGCTAACATACGCAAATGAGAGCGAGAAGAGAAGGCAAAAGCACGGTCGAACAACTATGATCAAGAAGTGATCCTGAACTACTTACGTCAAGCATAACTCCAACATCGTGTTCACTTCCCGGACCCCGCCGAGAAGAGACCATCACAGTTACACACGCGATTGGTATATTTTAATTAAGATCAACTTCGGGTTTTCTACAACCGGACATTAACAAATTCCCATCTGCCACATAACCGTGGGCACGGCTTTCAAAAGTTCAAACCCTGCAGGGGTGTCCCAACTTAGCCCATGATAAGCTCTCACGATCAACGAAGGATAATCCTTCTCCTTGGGAAGACCCGATCAGTCTCGGAATCCCGGCTACAAGACATTTCGACAGCAATAAAACAAGTCCAGCAAAGCCGCCCGATGCGCCGACATCCTGATAGGAGCTGCACATATCTCGTTCTCAGGGCAACACCGGATGAGCAGTCCGTACAGCTAAAACCAAGTCTCAAGTTGCCCCGAGGTGGCGCTGCAAAGGGCTCTAGTTCGAACCAGCACTTAGAGAAGCACTGGCCCTGGGGACTAAATAAAGATGACCCTCGGGCTGGCCGACCCAAGGGAAAGGGATAGGTGGTGGTGAGGCAAATGGTAAAACCAATGTTGGGCCTTGCTGGAAAAGTCTTATTCAAAGCGAACTGTCAAGGGGGTCCCATAAATCACCCGACCGCGTTAGGGACGCAAAATCCGGGAACATAACACCGATATGACGGAAACTAGGGCGGCAAGAGTGGAACAAAACACCAGGCATAAGGCCGAGCCTTCCACCCTTTACCAAGTATATAGATGCATTAATTAAATAAGATATATTGTGATATCCCAGCAAGTAAACATGTTCCAACAAGGAATAACATCTCCATGTTCCAACAAGGAACAAACTTCATCTTCACCTGCAACTAACAACGCTATAAGAGGGGCTGAGCAAAGCGGTAACATAGCCAATCAACGGTTTGCTAGGACAAGGTGGGTTAGAGGCTTGGTTTAACAATATGGGAGGCATGATAAGCAAGTGGTAGGTATCATAGCATAGGCATAGCAAAAGAGCGAGCAACTAGCAAGCAAAGATAGAAGTGATTTCGAGGGTATGGTCATCTTTCCTTAAATCCCGCAAGGGAGAAGAACGAGTCCATGAAGAAGACAAACGGACGTAGACGAACGGATCCTCACAATCGCAACGCTATCGGAACTAACCCGAAGAAGCAACACCGGAAAGAAGCAAACAACAAAGTAAACAACCACCACATAAACATGGCATGATATGCGAGATGTGGTATGCAATGCATATGCATGCTTCGGAAGGAAAAGATGAACCAGGCATAATCTTGGCAAACCAAGTATGCCACTAGAAAAGGTGAGGTGATTTTGGTTGAAATCGATATAAAGATCACTGGAATCGGATGCACGGTTTGCAAATGACAAGCAAAACAAGAATGACAAGATTCTGCCATTAACAGCATGATGCCATTTAGCATGCAACAAGAAATTAAGCTACTGCACCCAAACATATCAACAAAGCATATGACAGTGATCTAATCAAGATGCTTGACAAAAGATGAACACTGAGCTATGGCTAATTCACATCATAGCAGGTTCAAACAAACATGGCAAAAGTGCAAAAGATAACAGGTTCACAGACTTGGAGAAATAAACAACATACCAGAAATTAACATCAGGATGACATGTTTAGAGCAAGCACACAACATGCTATAGGAACAGGACATAGAAAAACAAGGCATGGCATGAATATACTCAAAGCACTTAACAAAAGTCCCTTACTGACCATAACCCAAAAGGGATCAGAAAATATAATAACACCCATGTCAATTAAGCAAGTTTCGTTACAGGTTTCAGACTTGGCAGAAAACTGGACATGTCAAAAACAGATAACAAGTAGGCATGTTTACGAGCTCGATGCGCTCACTACAGAGTTTTGCATGATAAACTAAGCATACACCCATCAAGAATACATGGCATAGAAGTTATACATGGCAAGAACAACATCATAGCATGCAAGGATCAACTACACCAAGCTTGGCAAAATCGAATAACACGTAAACAATCTGCTAGTAACATTTTATAGCAAAAGTAGGGATCGATTGGCTCAAGCTATGGCACACCATAATTACAAACAAAGGCATGGATGGATATATCAAATCCATATGCTCAAAACACTCTTACTGATCATGCTCAAAAGAGGCATAGATCTCTCTGAAACAACATGAACACATGGCATAAAAATAACAGCAGGGCATGACTTAGTGAAATAACTAAGTCTCTCAAATCAGCAACAATATGATCCCTAGTTTGCATGCTTGTGCTAGTAACCACATAGATCACAAAAATACATGGCATAAACCCCTGTAAAGATGGCATGTCATATTACAAAACACATGTAGAGCTCAAGTTCATAGGGTGCACACATCAATCATGGCGAAAATGACAAAAGTGCACGTTCTGATAAGAATCTGAAGCTAACATCACAGAGCCCCCTTCCAACAGCATTTCGGGCATCAATATGAGCTCAAATGAAAATGATGCAATTGGATGACTCATCGAGACGAACAATTTGACATATTACACGCACGAAACGGAGCAGTATGCAGCAAGTTATGATGCGATGAACATGCATAAAACTACTGACAGGAAATGACTTGGAGAAAAACGAGGGGGGGGGAAGTCAACCTAGTGTTGCACGCGAACCGAGGATGGCCGGGGTTCGTGCGGCGGCGGCCGGAGAGGTGAGATCCGGCGAGGCCGGGGCCGGATCTGGGCGCGGGCGGCCGAGGAGGCCGGTGGGCGAGGCCACGGGACGGCGGCGCGGTGCGGGGTGCCGGCGACGCGCTCGGGGCGGCGGAGCCGCGGCGGCTAGCGGGCGGAAAGCTCAACGGCGGCGGGGCTGGAGCTCAGCGGGGCGCGGGCGCGCGGCAGGGCGGGGGCACGACGAGGCGCTCGGGCCCGCGGGGGCGGGCGCGGCGGCGGCGGGCTGCGGGGGCCGGCCGCGGGCCTAGCGGGCCGGCGGCGCGCGCGGTGGCAGGGTGCCACGTGGCAGGCGCGGGCTGGCTGGGCGCGGCGGCGGACGGTGTCCAGCGCGCGGACGGACGCGTCCGGCGCGCGGAGGAAGAACGGGGCTAGGGTTAGGGGGGAATTGATCCGCAATTTCGGAGGGGAAGGTGTTTTTATAGGTAGAAGGAGGTAGGAAGCTCCAAATGGAGTGCGGTTTTCGGCCACGCGATCGTGATCGAACGGCGATGGTCATGGGAGTGACTTAGATGGGTTATTGGGCTGTTTGAAGGGGTTTTGGGCTGCAACACACACGAGGCCTTCACGGTTACCCGGTTAACCGTTGGAGTATCAAACGACCTCCGAATGACCCGAAACTTGACAGACGGTCTACCGGTGCTATACCAAGGCCGCTTGACAAACCTCGGTCCATTCCGAGAAGGTTTAACACCCTCTCACAGAAAAAGGTAAAAGGGGACGCCGGGGAACATAGGAGTGCCGGATTGCAAAACGGACAACAGGGAAAATGCTCGGATGCATGAGACGAACACGTATGCAAATGCGATGCACATGATGACATGATATGAAATGCAGATGATGACATGGCAAAGTGCAACACGCAAGCAAATGACATGGCAACGCTGACGAATAACTGGCGGACACCTGGCGCAACAGATCCGGGGCGTTACATCTTGCTTATCACATACTTCTCAAAGCGACGATATCTTTCACTTTTATTATCATTTGTCGAAGCTTTGATCTATATGTTGTCATCAATTACCAAAAAGGGGGAGATTGAAAGTGCAACTATCCCTGGGTGGTTTTGGTAATTCCTAACAACATATAGCTCATTGAGCTAACATTATTTCAAGATTAATATTTCAGGAAAAGCTCAATGGATGGCATGGCATGGATAAGGAAAGTAGATCCCTCAAAATTATAAGGACAAAAGATTGGCTCAAGCTTCAAGATCAAGACTCTACATTTTATATTTTAGTGATCCAAGATCACATTGAGTCTATAGGAAAAGCCAATACTATCAAGGAGGGATGAGGTGTTGTTTAATGAGCCTCTTGCTTCATGTGCTTAGTGATATGCTCCAAAATCCTCAACTACCTTCCCACATCCACATATGACCTAATCCAAAAGTCAAATTCGGCCTCACCGATTCTTTCTATCTGGCGCCACCGAGTTTCACATGTCATAGCCACTGCCACAAACCCTAGTAATTCGGTTTCACCGATAGGGATCTCGGTCTCACCGAGATGGGATTGCAATTTCTCTGTTTCCCTTCCTAACTTTTTGGTCTAACCGAAGTGAGCGATCGGTCCCACTGAGATTGCAATGTAAACTCTCTGTTTCCCTTTCGTAACATTTCGGTCTCACCGAAAAGAGCGAATCGGTCCCACCGAGTTTACCTGACCAACTCTCTGGTTAGCTTATTACCAAAATCAGTCCCACCGAGTTTGTGTAATCGGTCACAGCGAGATTACGTTATGCCCGAACCCTAACCATATTGGTCCTACCGAGTTGCATCTCAGTCCCACCCAAAATCCTAACGGTCACTAGGTCTAAATCGGTCCGACCGAGTTTAACCATTCGGTCCCACCGAGTTTGGCAGATTGTGTGTAACGGTTAGATTTTGTGTGGAGGCTATGTATACCCATCCACCCACTCTTCATTCGTGTAGAGAGCCATCAAAACACATCTACACTTCCAATACACATGTTCTGAGAGAGAACCACATACACTTTTGTTGAGGTCAAGATATTCCATTCCTACCATATGAATTTTGATCTCTAGCCTTCCCCAAGTTGCTTTCCACTCAAATCTTCTTTCCACCAAATCCAAATCCTGTGAGAGAGAGTTGAGTGTTGGGGAGACTATCATTTGAAGCACAAGAGCAAGGAGTTCATCATCAACACACCATTTGTTACTTCTTGGATAGTGGTGTCTCCTAGATTGGCTAGGTGTCACTTGGGAGCCTCCGACAAGATTGTGGAGTTGAACCAAGGAGTTTGTAAGGGCAAGGAGATCGCCTACTTCGTGAAGATCTACCGCTAGTGAGGAAAGTCCTTCGTGGGCGACGGCCGTGATGGAATAGACAAGGTTGCTTCTTCGTGGACCCTTCGTGGGTGGAGCCCTCCATGGACTCGCGCAACCGTTACCCTGCGTGGGTTGAAGTCTCCATCAACATGGATGCACGATAACACCACCTATCGGAACCATGCCAAAAACATCCGTGTCTCCAATTGCGTTTGAATTCTCCAAACCCTTCCCTTTACATTCTTGCAAGTTGCATCCTTTACTTTCCGCTGCTCATATAATCTTTTGCATGCTTGCTTGAATTGTGTGGAGATTGCTTGACTTGTGCTAAGATAGCTAAAATCTGCCAAGAACTAAAATTGGGAAAAGGCTAGATTTTTATTTAGTCAAGTAGTCTAATCACCCCCTCTAGACATACTTCCGATCCTACATTATGACAGATAAGATTGATTAATACCCGTGACAATCCATGTCCTTAACAAAGGGTGCATGCACGTATAGGTTGAGCGTGTGTCTTGCATCGTGTGTTGTGTGCATGCAGGCGTGCGAGTGTTGCGTGCATGCAAGGGTATGTTTCAGTGTTGCATGCATGTGTGCGTGCGTGCATGTGTTCGTGAGTGCATGTGTACGTGTCAGTGTTGCACGCCTGCATGCGTGCGTGTGTTCGTTATGTGTACGTGTTAGTGTTGCATGCCTGCATGCGTGCGTGCATGTGTACGTGCGGGGTGAGGCTACACGTCAGTCGACTGACTTTTTCATCTCTGGTCATTACATTTTCTAGTTGTTGGATACGAAACCAAGGGCCTGCAGTTTATCATCAAACTCCACCCCCGTGAGCCGCCAGCCACCACCGGCCGAACCGCCGGCCCCCGTCGCCCGCGGCCGGCCCGCGCCGCCACGCCGCCCTGCCCGCCCCGAAACCACTCCCCACCGCCGGTCCGCAGCCGCACCGGCCATCCCTCTAGCCCCCCCCCATGCCGAGCTTTTTCTCCGGCGATCCCCACCCCACCGCCCAATCAACGCGCCCCCACCGCCGGCGACTGCCAACCATAGGTCTCACGACTTTGAGTACCCACCAACCACTAATCTATTACCATTTATGTCCTTCATATACGCGCTGACGGGTGGCCCCTATGGTAATGTGCGCTGCTGAATGTGGATCGTTTGACTGGTCAATTGATCCTGTCATCAACAAATTACGAAGTTGTATGGTGAGCCAGTGACCGTATGATCACCCTAAAATGTACTCCTATTTTATTAACACAGTACAGACTCAAACTACCATTTCTTTCTTTCATATACGGGCTGACAGGTGGGCCCCACGGTTACGCGCCCGATGGTGCAACACTAGTTGCGCCACATGGAACGTTTGACTGGTCAATTGATTGTGTCATCAACAAAATACAGAGTTGTACGGGTGAGCGAGTGACCATATAATAATGACATGTATTTTTTTTAACACAGTACAGACTCAAGGGCTCATATATACACGCAAGCACTCACCGCTATAAGTGCACACACGCAGACCCTACCCCTATGAGCACCTTCGAGAGAGTGAGCCAGCATATGATCTTGAGATTTTACGAAGTCACCATAGGTGCTCGTAGTCAAGTGGAACGTCTCCTCCCACTGAACGCACATCGCCGGAAAATACTAAAATTAACCCACAATAAATGCGAGCACCGGGACTTTAACCCTGGTGGGCTGGAGAAACCACTCTCCTCCTAACCATCCAACCACATGTTGGTTAGCACGACAAAATGTATGTGGTGACCGTGATAGCTTATTCTGAAGTCCAGTGACCATATCGTGCTTTCGCTTCAAATACAATGACCGTACGTGTCGTCAACAAAATACGGAGCACGCATCAAATGCAAAGGCCGTCAGTGTCATCACCAAAATATGGAGACGTATCGTGAGCTAGATACCGTTGTACTATTGTATATGCTTATATTCTTAGTGGACGATTGCCTGTATCATGAGCTAGATACCGTATGTTCACCACGAAAATGTATTGACCGTAATGAGCATATTCTGAAGTCCAGTGACCGTATAGTGCTTTAGCTTGAAATATAGTGACCATCACGCGAGAATGTGTCGTGGGCATGCATACTTTTAGAGGGCCGAGAGATAGTTTGTGTGCATACGTGAAAGTGGTGTAGAAAGAGGGGGTGTCCGGTGGAGACAAGGAGAGATATGCCCTTCGTTTCTCTTTCCCGTGACTAATATTTTAGGATAATATATAAACATTCACAATGCAGAACAAATATTTTTGGATGCACCATGCAATTAACTTTCACGTATAACCTTGTACTATTGTATATGCTTATTTACTTAGTGCCTGATTGCGTGTGTGGTATGGTGGGCACATCATCTCTAGTTGCGGTGGGTCAACATGAGGACTCATGGGTCGGTTCCATCCTGCGCCACATAGGTTGGACCAAGACACATTATACGAAGACCCATGTGGAGGAATCGGCGTACAACACGAAGATAGCTACCAGAGTCGCGGAGGACTCTATTCCCACTGGTCATAAGCCGACTATATATGATTTGTAACCCTAGGACCCCAGTATGTTATAGAAGCTTGGGGGCTAGTTCGTCGATAGTATACACACACGCACAATGCCTGGTATTCATGTGTACTTTGCACACACCCCTATCACTAATATATAGCACCATGAGTAGGCTTTTTCCTCAACTGCAAGGGTCCGAACTAGGGTAAAACTTCGCCTCGTATTACCATCCAGCCTAACAGTCAGGGATATCCTACCGAATGATATGATGGAATCATATCTGCCAACTACTAAATGAGAGGTGTGTCTGGGGGGGGGCAATGTGTGCGAGAGAGGCCTAAAGATAATGTTCGTGCGGGAGATACGCAGGCACATATATGTGCGTATAGAGGGCTAGTACAGACCGTGCGTGTGTATATATGCATGTGAGAGAAATAGTGTTTTCCAACTGAGATTAGTGAAAAGAGTGGTACATAGTAGTCAGAAAGAGAGAGAGATACAGAGAGAGCATGTGCGTGAGACACCCCGACACCCCGAGAGAGATTGTGAGCATGTGTGAAAGAGAAATGCCGATACATATAAAGTGTGTGCACTTATGCGTTAGATAGAGAGATATATAGTGCGTTTGTGAGAACGGGCCGAGGCATAGTGCATCTACGTGTAAAAGGCGGTTCTCCGCATTAAATTAAAATATAAATAGCATTATTATTTTTGGATGAGATCATGAATTTTGCAAATTGCACATGGACGAAAATCGGTCTATCAGACACCCATACTCTATTGAGTTCTAGCATGTGCATGTGTTTATTTCATATTATCGATCCATAGAGTGAGAGCGGTTTGAAATACAGGCAATGGATGCTTTTGCAATTCATATATAAACATTAATTAGTGCACTCCATGTTGTTAGTGTGAAGCACTTTATACATTTGTCACTTGCATGGATACATTCCAAATTGCTAGCTACGAAATAGAATACATGTCGAATTCAACATAAAGGGGGTTTCGAAGATTCGAATTCAGAGGAAGTGCATTCATCTATTTGAACCCGAGATAATGGCATTTGTAAATCAGATGTAAAAGGGGGCATCAATCTTTGTTGTGCGTTTGAACATGCTATATATATTCATACGCATGTCTAACTTTTTTTTGCAACCAAGGAGATTATATCTGGAACCATGCATGAACTGAGGCAAGTTGCATATTTTTTAATATATATACTCGTGTACAATGTATATTTAAATGCACCCCCTCCATTCCAAAATAATCGTAGCTTTAGGATTTTCAATAGTAAAGACTTGTGAAGTTTGACAAATCCTGAAAGTTCAATTCAAGAGAACTGAAAACTTTAATGATTCTGCTCCCAAATATTGAACGAAGCGCCAAATAGGCCTCTGCTCACCCGGAACCACGCGAGACTAATGTTTGGTGGTATGAAATTACTGTCCTGACTCTGTCCCGCGTAGCCTATCGGCCCGATGTCCAAAGGTATAAACCGAGGTAGGTTTGTAACTTCACCAAGACGCCAATCTCAACCGCCTCTGAGAAGCATTCATACGCCGTTGGCGCCTAAACACCCATGCGCTCGGCCAAAATCTATCCCGCCCACATTTGGGACACCTGAGATTACTGTCCTACCCCCAACCCGGAATATGTCCGAAATTTTAGATGGGGAAAGTTTGTTTCCCCAAATTTCAAACAAGCGCGTCCCAAACCGAAACATTGTTCCCCTTAGTTCCCCGTCTCCCTCTGTTTCCCCATTCATACTCCATGGGCGCCAAAACGCCCTCTCCACCAGCCGAGAAACCCCAGCCTCCTCCGTCCTCCACCCCATAGCGCCCAATCCACCGCTGTCCTCCTCCATCACGCCGAAGCCGCTACCCCGACGTCGTCGTCCAACACAACCGCAACTGCAACACCCTCAAGGACTTAGAAGCTGAAGCTGAGGCAGAGCTGCCTCCACGACGTCGATGCCGACGTGCGCCGTACCAGAACCTCTCCAACCATGCCGTCCTATGCCTCACTGCTGCCGCTCCACTGTCGCAACCGTCCACCGCACCGGAGCTGTTCCCACTACGCCGTCGTTCGCCGCCTCGGATCTGGTTCCCCTCCGCCGACAGACGGCCATCGCACCACACTCAACAACTTGGCCATGGGTTCGTCCAAGGCTCCACCGTCCTCCACAACTTCTCGTTTCCAGCGAACCACAAGAAGAACATTGAAAAAACAGAAGGAGGACACAACACTGCCAGCAGAAAGAGGTACTCCTCTTCCCTTATTCAGGCAAACCTTACGTCTCTGCTCACACCGTATTAATCCCACGAAAGAAACTAGTTGAGAACTTCTTACTGCATCTTCATCGTGATACTAAATGCACAAGGTTTCCTCCCTTTACTATTTCACCTTTGCTAGAGCTGAGTAGCCCGCCTGGATTTCAATTCAGGGTCAGTCGAACCGCAATTAAAATAAGCAGCACCCGCTTAGGCGCACGAAGCACCTAGTCCGCCTGTTCGCTGGGGAAGCGGCGCATCGGTGTCTATCATAGGGGTGTGGGGTGCAGGAGCTGCTTGCGCCCGATCTGGAGGTCGGCGGGGCTTGAATGGATGGCCGGGGGGCGGTGCCAAACACAGCGGTGCGCTGAGGTCGAGGGGAGGGCGCAGGCAGGGGACTGGGCCGGTGGTCGCTAGCGTTTCAAGGAAGATCGTCAACACTGACTGGCTGGAGGTAGATGAAGGCGATCTACCCATTCTTTGTACATCGGACGGTGCAGAAAAAATGGACTGACCTATTTTTTTCAGTCAACTGTTATTTTCATAGAATCCTGTAGTAATTTAGTGTGCCATGCATGTTGTAGATCTATCATATGTCTCCCTTCATTTATTTCTCACCGACCTGCTATCTGTTACCTTTACACTGTACTAATTGTGCACACACTTCACCCATACTCACACTATTGTACTTTTATGCATGGGTATTTCAGACTCTGACGCAGTGTTGATGAATGCAGAAAAGAAAAGACAGAAGTCGCTCCAGTGTAATTCGAAGATAAGCACTAAGCATTTCAGCGCTCTAAAGGGTGCAGTGTCAGTAGTTGGGGACAGTAAACGTAGCTCTGCAGTTGATGATCTCAATTGCCACACACAACCATCCCAGGTGCTTGCTTTAACTTCGCGCTATCAAATGTGGTTGCATGTTGCATATGGTGTCTAGCTTGTATTGCTTCCAATTTGGTTAAATTGCATCTGCTTACTTTACACATTATACCTTTGATAATGACATGCCTTCTTGTTTTTGATACATACTACATATGTCTATTAACCATGTTCATACATCAAACTAATGCTCTTTTGTATCCCTCGTCAATCACTTATGATGAGACAGTCACCCCAGTGGGTTACTCTGAGACGCCCTACTCGTTTAAAGAGTGCAGTGTCATCCTCCCCACATGATTCTCAAGAAACAGCAAGGCTAAATGAAGATAGTCAACGTATCTGTGATGCCCCGAGACCGACGCTCCAGAAGACTTCCATATATTTCGTGTTCGCCATGTGTTTTATTTTGTTTGCTACATTCATCATGTCATCTTCCGCATTGCATCGTCACTCGTTGCCGTCATTGTTTTTTAACTTGCATCCGCTCGTAGTTGCCGCGTTTCCCCATTTCTTTCATTGACCGTTCCGGGTCCCATCGGGTTTTCGCTTCCCTCTTGTCCGTGACCGCCTTACCCCCTTTTGCGTGCGTGTCCGAAACTTCCCCGAACTCAACCCAGACAGTTGTCACCGTTGGGTCCGGATCATCTCCAAGTATCCCTAAGATATATTCGTTTTATTTATTGGACTCCCTAACATATTTATTTTGGACTATCCGATTACAAACGGAGGGACGAGATAACCCTACCCACACCCACCTACTATAAATAGCAGTGCAATCATCAGACAAATCCCTAATTTCTAGGGATCCTCCTCCCCGCCGCCAGTCTCTGGTTCCCTCGGGCCAACCCACAACCGCCACTCCTCTCCTGGATCTCCCCTGTCCTCCAGATCATGCCTCAACCAACCTTCGCACAGCCAGCCAGAGCTCGGTCCCGATTGGATCGAGGCCCTTCCTCCACCCTCGTCTCAGCATGAGCCCGAGCCTTCGCCTCGTGCCACGTCACCGCCGGCAAGCTTCGCCGGAGATGAGCACCGACGCCCCTTCTTCTACTTCCCATGCTCCTCCCGTTTTCCTCTCTGAACCCTTTGCTTTCTGCCCGTCTGCTGCAGGAGCAGCTACGCCCTGGCCAGGAGCACGCCAGGCGCCATGGCCGCCGAAGGAACTCCGCCGCCTCGCCGAATCCACGCCTCCACCTATCCCCTGCGTCAAGGTCGCCACCCCTGTCAGACCTGTAGGATGCCAAGTCCAACGCCATAGGTGCCTCCTCTGCCCGACCCCGCCTCTGTCTCGACTTCGCCATGCTCCTCATCTGCCCCGAGCCTCTGCCGCGACCGGCATCCGACCAACAGGTCGCCAGCGCGCCCGATGCCTCCTCCTCGTGTATGCCCGGCCATGCCACCTGAGCCCTGCAGGTCACGCCCCCGTCGCCCTCGCCTTCTCGCTTCTTCCCCTTTCCGTTCTGCTTCTCTGAATATCTCTCTCTCTATCCTTGCCTCGAACAGGAGCACTAGCCAGCGCCACCATCATCAGAGATGGGCTCCCCCCGGCCGGATCCGACGCCCTGGAGTCCCGCGCCCCCGCCGGACCTCCTTCCTCCGCGCCAAGTCCGCTCGTCATCCCCTGTTTCGCCTCGGCCTCGGCCAAGGAGGACGAGCAGCGCTGCTGCCTGCTCGATCCGCCCGCATGCGCGCCTCACGCGTTGACCGCTTCCACTTCACGCGCTTGTGCCTCATCCACAACCGCGCCAGCCCAGCGAGCCCCTCCTTCTACCTCTCCACAGTGCTGGGCAAGGCCCATGGTGAGAACAGATCCGGCCCGACACGTTTTTTCCCAGTTCTGGACGATTTTCCTAATTATCCAGAGATTGTTGTTTTACAGAAAAACCCCTATTGTTCATGCATCTAATAACTAATTAATCATGCATCATATGTAAATAATTATATATGAAAAATGCTTAGAATTTCATCTAGTTTCAAATTATGCTACTTTCATCCATGTTAAAAAAATTTAACTTGCTGTTTGATTTAATTTGCTCAAATGCCATGCTAAAATGATTTATTTCATAACTACATAACCGTAGCTCCGAATTAAATTAAATTTATATGTAAATGGGGTAGAAAAAGGCCTAGTTTAACATGGTGCACTTCATTTTTCTGTTTAACAAAATTAAAATTGTGTTTAGGGCAGAACAGTAGCAAATTCGAAATATGCATATGAGGATTTTCCGGATTTGTTGTTTGTTGTTCCGGCCTCATTTAAACTTGCCTAAATAGTTAGTTTACTTATGCTTCACCTCTTTCCATGTTTAATAACATTTAATATTGTTGGGTGCATAAACGAGAGGGAACTAAATAATTGATGTGGTGTTTCGTCAATATGCAACTCGTTGCATATTGAGCTCCACTTAACTTGTAGTATTGTTTGTGCACTTTGCCATGCCACGCCTCTTTAAACCAGACATGCATCATCTTTGGTTGTGCATCATGCCATGTTTATGCTTGTGCGTTTACCATGTTGCTTGCTTCTTTCTGGTTTGCTTCTCTCGTTAGCTTCGATTTCGTTCCGGAGGTGTGACGATTCGTTCGACTATGTCCGTTTGTCTTCTTCGTGGACTCGTTCTTCTTCCTGGCGGGATCTCAGGCAAGATGACCATACCCTCGAAATCACTTCTATCTTTGCTTGCCAGTTGTTCGCTCTATTGCTATGCCGCGCTACCTACCACTTGCTATATCATGCCTCCCATATTGGCATGTCAAGCCTCTAACCCACCTTTCCAAGCAAACCGTTGTTTGGCTATGTTACCGCTTTTGCTCAGCCCCTTTTATAGCGTTGCTAGTTGCAAGTGAAGATGTAGTTGGTTCCATGTAGAATCATGGATATTTTGGGTTATCACGATATCTCTTATTTAATTAATGCATCTATATACTTGGTAATGGGTGGAAGGCTCGGCCTTATGCCTGGTGTTTTGTTCCACTCTTGTCGCCCTAGTTTCCATCATACCGGTGTTATGTTCCTTGATTTTGCGTTTCTTACGCGGTTGGGTGATAATGGGAACCCCTTTACAATTCGCCTTGAATAAAACTCCTCCAGCAAGGCCCAACCTTGGTTTTACCATTTGCCACCTAAGCCTTTTTCCCTTGGGTTCCGCGGACTCAAGGGTCATCTTTATTTTAAACCCCCGGGCCAGTGCTCCTCTGAGTGTTGGTCCAAACTAGAGCACCATGCGGGACCGTCCCTTGGCAACTTGGGTTACGTTGGTACCTGTACGCTTAGCTTATCTGGTGTGCCCTGAGAACGAGATATGTGCAACTCCTATCGGGATTTGTCGGCACAGTCGGGTGGTCTTGCTGGTCTTGTTTTACCATTCTCGAAATGTCTTGTAACCGGGATTCCGAGACTGATCGGGTCTTCCCGGAAGAAGGAATATCCTTCGTTGACCGTGAGAGCTTGTGATGGGCTAAGTTGGGACACCCCTGCAGGGTATAAACTTTCGAGAGCCGTGCCCGCGGTTATGTGGCGGATGGGAATTTGTTAATATCCGGTTGTAGAGAACTTGACACTTGACTTAATTAAAATACACCAACCGCATGTGTAGCTGTGATGGTCTCTTCATGGCGGAGTCCGGGAGGTGAACACGGACTTGTGTTATGCTTGAACGTAAGTAGCATCAAGATCACTTCTTAATCATTTCTAGCTTCTCAACCGTGCGTTGCTTCTCTTCCCGCTCTCATATGCGTATGTTAGCCACCATATATGCTTAGTGCTTGCTGCAGCTCCACCACTTTCCCCCTTTCCTACCCATAAGCTTAAATAGTCTTGGTCTCGCGGGTGTGAGATTGCTGAGTCCTCGTGACTCACAGATTCTACCAAAACAGTTGCAGGTGCCGACGATACCAGTGCAGGTGATGCAACCGAGCTCAAATGGGAGTTCGACGAGGACCTTGGTTGTTACTATGTTTCGTTTCCTGATGATCAGTAGTGGAGCCCAGTTGGGACGATCGGGGATCTAGCATTTGGGGTTGTCTTCTTTTATTTTGGGTTCCGCTCGGACCTCGATTGTACCCTGAATGATGCATGTTTAATTTATGTATTGTGTGAAGTGGCGATTGCAAGCCAACTCTTTATCCCATTCTTCTTCTTTACATGGGATTGTGTGAAGATGACCCTTCTTGCGACAAAACCACCATGCGGTTATGCCTCCAAGTCGTGCCTCGACACGTGGGAGATATAGCCGCATCGTGGGCGTTACAATATCTCTCTAGTTGATGACGGCAATTCCCCCACACCACCATCTTAGGTGCTTGCTCTTACTTGGCAGTGTGATATGTGGTTGCATGCTGCATATGGTGTCTACCTTGTAATGCTTCTCATTAGGGTAAATTGCATCTGCTTAGTTAACACATTATACCTGTGAATATGACATGCCTTCCTGTTTTTGGTACATACTACATCTTTCTATTAACCATGTTCTTAAATGAAACTACTTTTCTTATGTATCCCTCATCAATCACTTCTAATGATACACCTTCAAGTTGACAATGTAATATTGGTTGCATCTTGCATATCATTTCAAACATGTATTGCCTCTAATTTGTTGAAGTGCCACTTCTAATGAGACACATCTAACTTGGTAGAGTGATTTTTGTTGGATCTTTCATATGGTGTCTAGATTGCATTGCTTCCAATTTGTTGAAATGCCTTCTGCTTAGCGTTTTTCATACATATTCCATCCTCCTACAATGTGGTTGCCATACATAAAAGTTGTGTTCGTGAGTATCATGCATCAATGAATTTGGAAGTGCGAATTTCATTCCTTTTCCTTGTGTGTTTACTTGACAAGGCAAAATCTGAAAGGACGAAGGCACGAAATGATGGCGGTCCTCTGGAGCAACTTAAACAGATGATCTCTGCAGATTCTCCTGCTACTTGTACTGCAGTGCTAGTTCCAAATCTCATCTCCCCTACTCCACAACCCAAGGTGCTTGCTCTAACATGGTAGTGTGATATCTGGTTGCATGTTGCATATGGTGCCTAGCTTGTATTGCTCCTAATTTGTTAAATTGCATCTCCTTAGCTTACACATTATACATGTGAATATGACACGCCTTCCTCTTTTTGGTACATACTACATCTGCTATCACACCATGTTCTTACATCAAACTACTGTTCTTGTGTATCCTACATCTATCTCTTATGATGAGATAGTCACAGCCGTGGGTTAATATGAGACGCGCTACTCTTATAAAGAATACAATTTCATCCTCGCTTATAAAGAAGCTTGCATTGATTCTAACAAGTTCAAGCACCTTGTGCTTAGTTTACACTTTGTACATCATACATGTCAATATGTCACGCCGTCCTGTTTTTCATACATATTCCATCCTCCTATCATGCGTCTGCCTTACATGAAAGTAGTGTTCATCAGTATCATGCATCAATGAGTTCTGAAGAGCAATTTTTATTGGTTTTTCTTGTGGGTTTGACTTGACAAGGCAAAATCAAGAAAGAGGAAGGAAAAGAGTAAGGAAGGCGATGATGGTGGTCCTCTGCACAACATAAACGGAGCATCTGTACCATTTCTCCTTGTACTGATAGTGCATTACAAGGTCCAAGTCTCCGTTCCCCTACTCCACCATCCAAGGTGCTTGCTCTAACTTGGCAGTGTGATATCTGGTTGCATGTTGCATATGGTGTCTAGCTTGTATTGCTCCTAATTAGTGTAAACTACATCTGCTTAGCTTACACATGATACGTGTGAATATGACACGCTTTCCTGTTTTTGGTACATACTATATCTGTCTATCACACCATGTTCTTACATGAAACTACTCTTCTTGTGTATCCTGCATCAGTCACTTATGATGGGACACCTTTAAGTTGGTAGTGTGATATTGGTTTGCATCTTGAATATGATTTCTAGCATGTATTGCTTCTAGTTTGATGAACGCCACCTATGACGAGACAGTTTTAACTTGGCAAAGTGATATTGATTGCACCTTCCATATGGTGTCTAGTTTGCAGTGCTTCTAATTTGTTGAAGTGCCTTCTACTTAGTTACCACATCATAGGTGTGAATATGTCAAGCCGTCCATTTTTTCGTACATATTCCATCCTTGTATCATGACTTTTCCTTTCATCAGAGCAGTGTTCGTCAGTGTCATGCATGAATGAGTTCTGAAGAGTGAATTATATTCCTTTTTCTGGTTGGTTTGACCTCACAATGCAAAATCAATAAAGCTGAAGGAAATTGGCAAGGCATTGGATGATGGTGGTCCTTCCGAGCAACTGAAACGGAGGTTCTCTACAGATTCTACTCCGCCATCCTCCCAACAAGATTCACAAGACAACGCAAGGCTAGACAGTCAATATAGCTGTGTAGATGATGAGCACATCTCCCCTACTCCACCATCACATGTGCTTGCTCTAACCTGGCACTATTATATGTGGTTGTATGTTGCATATGATGTCTAGCTTGTATTGCTTCTAACTTTGTTGAATTGCATCTGCTTACTTTACACATAATGCATGTGAATATGACATATGTTCCTGTTTCTAGAACATACTATATCTGATCACACGATGTTCTTACATAACACTACTGTTCTTGCATATCCCGCATCAGTCACTTATGATAAGGCACCTTTAAGTCGCCACTATGATATTGGTTGTGTCTTGCATATGATTTCTAGCATGCACTGCTTCTAATTTGTTGAAACGCCATACAGTTTGAACATGGCAGTTTGAACTTGGCAGAGTGATATTGGTTGCATCTTTCATATGGTGTCTAGCTTGCACTGCTTCTAATTTGTTGAAATGCCTTCTTCTTAGTTACCACATCATAGGTGTGAATATGTCACGCCATCCTATTTTTCATACATATTCCATCCTTGCATCATGTGTTTGCCTTTCATCCGAGTAGTGTTCGTCATTATCATGCATGAATGAGTTCTGAAGAGCGAATTTTATTCCTTTTTCTTATCGGTTTGACTTCACAATGCAAAATCATTAGAGCAGAAGGAAATTAGTCCGACAGTGGATGATGGTGGTCATTCGAAGCAACTCAAACAGGGGGTCTCTATAGATTCTACTCCACCATCCTCCCAACAAGATTCGCAAGACAACACAAGGCTGGACAGTCAACATACCTGTGTAGATGATGAGCACATCTCCCCTACTCCACCATCACAGGTGCTTGCTCTAACTTGGCACTATTATATGTGTTTGCATGTTGCGTATGATGTCTAGTTTGTATTGCTTCTAACTTTGTTGAATTGCATGTGCTTACTTTACACATAATGCCTGTGAATATGACACATGTTCCTGTTTCTAGAACATACATGTACATGATGAGCACATCTCCCCTACTCCACCATCACAGGTACTTGCTCTAACTTGGAACTGTTATATGTAGTTGCATTTTCTGTATGATGTCTAGTTTGTATTGCTTCTAATTATGTTGAATTGCATCTGCGTAGCTTACAACTTATACCTGCAACGATCACTTACCCATAAGACACATTTAACTTGGGACTGTGATGTAGGTTGCATCTTGCATTGTCTTCTAGCTTGTACTGCTTCTAATTTCTTGAAATGGCACTTACGACGAGACACTTTTTACCTGATAGAGTTATATTGGTTGCATGTTCATATGGTGTCTAGCTTTCATTTCTTCTAATTTTGTTGAAATGCCTTTCTCTTACCGTTTTTTCATACATATTCCATCCTCCTATCGTATGTGTGAATATGAAATGCTGTCTTTTTTGTATATATATTCCATCCTCCTATCATGCGCTTGCCTTACATCAAAGTAATGTTCATCTGTATCATGCATCAACCAGTTATGCAGAGCTAATTTTATTCATCTTCTTGTGGTTTTGACTTCATAAGACAATATCAGAAAATAGGAAGGAAAAGAGTAAGTTAGGGGATGTTGGTGGTCCTCCGCACCGGCGCAAACAGAGACTCTAAAGATTTGCCACTGCTACTACTAATGAATTTGAAGTCCCAAGTCTACATGATGAGTTCATCTCCCATACTCCACCATCGCAGGCGCTTGCTCTAAGTTGACAGTGTGATAATTGGTTTCATGTTGCATATATTGTCTAGCCTGTATTTCTTCTATTTTGATTAAATTGCACCTGCTGAGTTTATACGTTATACATGTGCATATGCCATGACTTTTTCTGTCTAGAATACACTGCATCTATCTATCATACCATGTTCTTACATCAAAGTACTGCTGTTGTGTATCCCGCATCAGTCACTCATGATTGGAAGCTTTTAACATGGCAGTTTGATAGTGGTTGCATCTTGCATTGATTTCTACGTTGTACTGCTTCTAATTTTTCGAATTGCCACTTATGACAAGACACTTTTAACTTGGCAGAGTAATATTGGTTGCATATTTCATATGGTGTCTAGCTTGCATTACTTCTATTTTCTTGAAAATCCTTCTGCTTAGTTTACACATCGTAGTTGTGAATATGTCATGTCGTCCTGTTTTTCTTACATATTCCATCCTCATACGAGTTGTCTTACTTAAAAGTATTGCTTGTCTGTATCATGCATCAATGAGTTCTGAAGAGCGATTTTATTCTTTTGTGTTGTGGGTACGGCTTGACATGGCAAAGTCAAAAAAGAGCAACGAAAATAATATAGTAGTGAGTGGTGTTACTCGTCGAGTGAAACAGAAAATGATCTACCGTCGAGATTCTGCGGGTACTTATAGTGCAGTAGAAGGTCCAAGTCCACCGACTAAATCTAAAACACAGTATCACCTGCTCCACCAGCTACAGCATCCGCTTCCACTATACCAGCATCTCAACAAGTTACTCGTTCGTTTCCTCCGGAACTGGCCAGTTCCCAAGCTGCCTTCACACCTAACACTACTTCCGAAGCACTGCTGACACAACAGGACTTGGCAAGATCAGATGAACCTCATGAGCATCAACACCAAGACGGTACCTGACCGAGTCAAGTTGCAGTTGCATGCTCCTTTATATGTACTCTCACAGTTTGATGTACACTAACACTTTCCGTATTCGTTGTTGAACTAGCACCACGAGCAGAAACAGACATCGGGGATAATGCTTGACAGATTAACAAAATCTAAGGGAGGAAGAATGGAGATCCATTTTGAGGCAGGTTTAAAAAGGCCACGTGATGCTACAGAGTCAGCCAAGTTAGTATCAGAGGCAGCCATTGTCGTTAGGTGTCCTGCACATATCCCCCAAACGTGGATCCAATACAGGAATGAGAAAGAAAATACCCAGTTTAACACCTTCCTTGACCATTTATCCGTAAGTAATGTTATTCATTGCAATTAGTAATATTGTCTTCCTCTATCCCATACTTTCTAGCTTCTCCTAATAAGACTCACATTCTTTTTTCAACAGATGAGGTTCAAGTTGGATCCAAAAGATGATGCAACTAAACAAGCATGCACTCATGTTTTTTAGTCTGCTCTGCGATAGTATCGGTACCACCTTAGAAAATCTCACTTTGAAGGCAAGGTTAACAATGAGATCGCGCAAACATCTCTATTGGAATATATTACAGATGAAGACTGGATAGCCCTCGTTAAACACTGGTCTGATCCAAAGTATCAGGTAGGCTATATGTATTTTATCAGACCACATATTGAACTTGTATTTATGTATGTGCCTTACAAGTGTATCTTCTTTTAGGCTAACTGTTTGAAGAACAAGACCAACCGTTCTAAAGTGAAATTCCAACAGACAACAGGATCTCGTAGCTATATTGCACACTACGAGGCTCTTGTAAATAGTTGCTACTTCCTTCTTTTTTCTGTGCCATATTATCGTATCTATATTGACTTGTTCCAAATACAGAGGAAAGCACGTGCGGACTGAAAAGAACCTGAACCGAATGCAGTGCAAATATTCAAGAATTGTGTCATGGATTTGTCACGGCAGATGTCCTAGTGTGAGGACTTAGTCGTGAGGCCAACGCATCTATGTGGTAGCTTGAGAGGGGTTGAGCGGAATCGAGAAACACAACATAAGACAAGGGTTTAGACAGCTTCGGGCCCCGGGAAACATCATCCGGTAACAACCCTACATGTTGTTTGTGGCTAGTCTCATTATCATCACGAGGGAGTCGCTGTAAACCTGCTCTCCCAGTTATATCTAGCCCTAAGATTATTCCCCCCCTCCTGGGGTGCCCTGCCCCTCCTTATATATGTTGAAGGGGCGGGTTACATGTAGAGTCCAACTCGGATTAAGACTTAAACTATTCTGACTTCTCTTCATGGGCTTCTTAACGTCTTGGGCTTCATAACGTCTCAGGCTTCATAACCCGTGGCAACCGAGTTATCACTGTCTGCCGGGTTATGACTGGTGCCGGTTTATGATGGTCTGTCGGTTTATGATGGTTTGCCGGGTCATGGCTTCCTACCGGTTTATGATTGTTTGCCGAGTTATCATCTGACTTAACTCTTGCCGGGTTATTATCTGACTTAACTCCTGCCGGGTTATCATCTGACTTAACTCCTGTCGGGTTATCATTTGACTTAACTCCTGCCGGTTATCATCTAACTTAACTTCTACCGGGTTATCATCTGACTTAACTCCTGCCGGACTAGCATCTTCGGCCGGGTCATACCACTGGGTATATCCCCGATAGATTCCCACACCATCAAGTTGAAGGGCATGAGCACACAAGTTCAAGCCGCTATTGTAAGTCCTTACTCCTCCTGCCTTTGAACTGATTGGTATTGTGATGTGTTCATTTAACTACTTGGTTTGCAGCCAATGTTAGTTACACTGTTCACTTTTATAAACAGTTGTCTTAACGTATCATTTCACCTTACATGGTTTAAAAGAAATGAAGGATATTCTTTTGGTCTTGATCTGTAATCTAGTTGTTATGTTCACGTGCGCACACAATGATAAAATAGCCCATTTGTTTTATATCTGCTTGCCCATGATATGAATGATGTCATACTATGTTCATCCTACTTTAAACCATGTCTCTTTATCCTTAGATGTCAACGAATGTGAGGAAATAGACAATACAGTAGGCATGCTACATGGACATATGTTCCGAAAGTGATTTTATTATGTAGTTGGCACTACAATACATGCTAATGTATTACAGTAGTTCACCAAAATAAGTTATGTATAAACGTGTAACCTACTTTGTTTGTTTTTGTCGTGACTTATCTGGTACACTAATCTACAAGTTCAAACTTTCAGGAAGCTATGGAACAAATGATTGAACAGCCACAACCACCTGAAGGTGACGAGGCTACCACAGGCACAATGTCACCTCTTGTTGCAGTGCATCAGTATCTCTCCACTAACAGTGCAAAAAGCACCTTCCTGCGTAATTCTGGGTTGGTTGTCAAGGTAACCTCGTCCAAACCGCCTACTGAAAAAAATCTTCCTACTAGACAGAGCGATATATCTGTGCTCCAGACACAAGTCCAATCCCTAATGGACGTCATTTTGGAAACAAGAATAGTGGTTGACAAATGTCGTCAAGATATGAATGGTTTTGGAACCAGACTATCGGACATTCGCTTCGTTGTTCAAGAGCAATGGCGGAAAAAGGTGAAGATCGTGCTGCTCCATCAGATTCTACATCCTGAAACATTAGCACTCAGGTCAAATGATCTATGCTTCCATACATCTGATGGTGCCTTTATCTGCAAGGACTGTAAACTTTATGCCAACAGGCCTTTTGTTTCATGGTTGGAATTTATTTTGTTGTCATACAACATTTATGATGCTGCCAAAGGCTGCAGTAATTACGACGCTATTTTTGTATAGTGTAGGTTTATCTTAGTAATGTATTCGGCCGAAAGCTTCGTAGGAGCCCAACATGCCAACATTCGTTGGGCCCATTGCAATTGGGCTAAAACCGATCACGGGCCGAAATTTGCATGTAGCCCACTAAAAATATCTGGGTCTAAATCATCATAAGTTTTCATATTTTTTCTGGTAGGCCTGTGCCCGTAGTGGGCCTTTAACAGGCCTAAACATAATTTGGGCCCTCAGTAACAATAGGCCGTTTACAGGTGTAAATATCTCGAGCCCATAAAAACATGGGCCTTTAATAGACGGAAAGTGAGATCGGGCCCTGATTGTGCCAAATAACCCACTGGTTTTAGCAGGCCGAATGGTGGCCCATTTACGATGCGGATCTTTCACAGGCCGAAATTCGGACAGTCCGTAAATGCGCCGACCTAATACACGGGCCTTTAACAGGACAGAAGTTCGGCCGGGCTAGATTATCGTCATTTTTATATGGGCCGTTAATGGGCCCGATGTGACGTTGGGCCACATATGGCCCATGGATTTCGTCCGACGTTAACACGCCGAAAATCACAACAGGCCGAAAGTGGCCCAAATCTATAGTGGGCCTCTAATAGGCCGAATGTCAGACATGGCCGAATATGACCCAAATCCTTCATGGTCGTTTATGGGCCGAAAGTTTCAATGGCCTAAATGGGCCCAAATGAAGAAAGACCTTTAACAGGCCGTAAATACACCGGGCCGTAATCCGGCCCGTATACTTAGCGAACTGTTAATGGGCCAGAAGTGACCATGGGCCGCGATGATGACAAGTTTAGGATAGGCCGTTGACGGGACGATTTGACACTAGCCGTACGGGCCTTAACTGAGAATGTTGGGCCTTTAGCTGGGCCGACCCATTATGGTCTACAAAATCATGTGGGCCTTTAGCTAGGCTGGCCCATTGTGGTCTGCTAAATCTTGTGGGCCTTTAGCTAGGCCGGCCCATTATGGTCTGCAAAATCTTGTGGGCCTTTAGCTGTGCCGGCCCGTTATGGTCCACTAAATCTTGTGGGCCTTTAGTTGGGCCGACCCATTTAAACTTTATGGGACACTTTTGGCCCCGTCCACGTGTCAACATATCATAGGCCCATCTCGACCGTTGGATGAGTGACACCTGTGCCAGCACGGAGCTGACGTGTGGTTCCGTCGGCCAATGAGAATTTTACACGTGGAAAATCGGCATTGGTCGTGGCTGTTAGCAGGTTATCGGATCCAAAACCGGACCCGATAGCTTAACGGCGTGCCGTTATGGTGGATGCCACGTGTCGGTCACCCTTGACGAAAGCACTTCTATGACGCGTGATTTATCGTCATGGAAGTGGACACTTCCGTGATGATAATTTTCGTAATGTCATGGAACACTTCTACGACAACACATGTATGCCTATCTTGATTCTGTCATAAAATCGTCATGGATGTACATGCATGACAAAAAACGCGACCTACTATGACAAACACGTATCATCACAGAAGTGTATTTTTTTGTAGTGGTACCTGCCCGAGCTAGAGGCAGCGGAGGAGCAAGGTTGGTCATCAACTGCCCCCTCCTCGGCAGTGGCCTTGCCGGCCTCCCTGGTAGGCCCCTTGCCGGCCTCCTCGGCAGCAGCCTTGCCGGTCTCCTCGACTAGCTCCTTGGCGGCATCCTCAGCAGCACCCTTGGCAGCCTCCTCGGCGGCGATCTTGTTGGCCACGGCCTCAGCATCCCTGGCGACCTCCTCGATGACAGTATCGATGTTCTCCTGGTCCGCCGAGGGAGCGCCTAGATGCCAAGAAGGAGGATGAGGCAAAGCCAAGACCAAGGTTCAAGAAGAAGAAACAAGAACACGGACAGAAGACAAACAACTCACCCGTGCCAGGCTGGGAAGAAGTGGCCCCCTACCGATCAACATTTGGTGCCGGGACGGAGTCGCCGGCGCCCGGGTTCTCCTCCTCCTCCTCCGTGCGCATGGGCTCGGTGCTTGGCGCCCTTGCCGGGGACACCCCTCTGGGCGGCGTGGTTGATGGGGGCGGCGTGTTGGGGGTGGCCCTGAGTGGCTCCTCGTACTACCGTCCTCCTCCTACAACCACGGCAAGGTCAGTGCCAAGAGATCGTACCCCAACACACGTTGATAGGGAGTGAGTGATGAACGCACGCTGGGAGCTGCGCTAGGGGCTGCTGTCCGGGCTGCTCTCCACCACCAGTGGCGTACTCGAGGTGCCCGCCGAGGGATGGCCGCCCGTCGAGGCCCTGGCTCTCTTCGCCACCCTCTGGGCTAGTGCCTCCACATCCCTGCAAAGATGAAGACAAGTCAAGAAAAGCGGCACGGTCTGAGGGGACGGAGAAGACAAAAGACAAGATAGTTACTCATCCTCCGCCTCCTCTTCCGCTGCCTTCCTCTTCCTCCTTGGGCTGAGAGACCCAAGGTCAAAGATGTTGGGGAACGTAGTAATTTCAAAAAAATTCCTACGCACACGCAAGATCATGGTGATGCATAACAACGAGAGGGGAGAGTGTGTCCACGTACCCTCGTAGACCGAAAGCGGAAGCGTTAGCACAACACGGTTGATGTAGTCGTATGTCTTCACGATCTGACCAATCAAGTACTGAACGCACGGCACCTCCGAGTTTAGCACACGTTCAAATTGATGACATCCCTCGAACTCCGATCCAGCCGAGCTTTGAGGGAGAGTTTCATCAGCACGATGGCATGGTGACGATGATGATGTTCTACCGACGCAGGGCTTCGCCTAAGCACCACTATGATATGACCGATATGGATTATGGTGGATGGGGGCACCGCACACGGCTAAGAGATCCAAGGGATAAATTGTTGTGTCTTTGGGGAGCCCCCTCCTCCATATATAAAGGGGGAGGAGGAAATGGCCGGGCAAGGGGAGAGGCGCGCCCAAGGGGGGGCAATCCTACTCCAAGTAGGTTTGGCCCCCCTTTCCTATTCAAACTAGGAGAAGGGGGAAGGAGGAGGTGGAGAGAAGGAAGGAGAAGGGGGGCCGCTGCCCCCTTCCCTTTCCCAATTCGTATTGGGGCAAGGTGGGCCACGCGCTGCCTCTTGGCCTCCCTCTCTCCTTTCCACTAAGGCCCATAAGGCCCAATAGCTTCCCGGGGGGTCCGGTAACCCCCGGTACTCCGATAAATATCCGATAACCCCCGGAACCATTCCGGTGTCAGAATATAGTCGTCCAATATATCAATCTTCATGTCTCGACCATTTCGAGACTCCTCGTCGTGTCCGTGATCACATACGGAACTCCGAACAACCTTCGGTACATCAAAACACATAAACTCATAATATAACTGTCATCGAACTTTAAGCGTGCGGACCCTATGGTCTCCGGTCAATAACCAATAGCGGAACCTGGATTCCCATATTGGCTCCTACATATTCTACGAAGATCTTTATCGGTCAAACCGCATAACAACATACGTTGTTCCCTTTGTCATTGGTATGTTACTTGCCCGAGAGTTGATCATCGGTATCTCAATACCTAGTTCAATCTCGTTACCGGCAAGTCTCTTTACTCGTTCTGTAATACATCATCCTGCAACTAACTCATTAGTTGCAATGCTTACAAGGCTTAAGTGATGTGCATTATCGAGTGGGCCCAGAGATACCTCTCCGACAATCGGAGTGACAAATCCTAATCTCGGAATACGCCAACCCAACAAGTACCTTTGGAGACACCTGTAGAGCACCTTTATAATCACCCAGTTACGTTGTGACGTTTGGTAGCACACAAAGTGTTCCTCCGGTAAACGGGAGTGTATAAGTCATGAAGAAAGCAATAGCAACATACTAAATGATCAAGTGCTAAGCTAACGGAATGGGTCAAGTCAATCACATCATTCTCCTAATGATGTGATCCCGTTAATCAAATGAAAACTCTTTGTCTATGGCTAGTAAACACAACCATCTTTGATTAACGAGCAAGTCAAGTAGAGGCATGCAGCTGATACTCTGTTTGTCTATGTATTCACACATGTATCATGTTTCCGGTTAATACAATTCTAGCATGAATAATAAACATTTGTCATGATATAAGGAATTAAATAATAACTTTATTATTGCCTCTAGGGCATATTTCCTTCAGAAGACGACCTCCGTGTCGACATCCGCGGGAGGAGGGGAAGCGGGTGGAGTCCGAGGACGCTTGGACAAAGAAGAGGCGGTTGCTTTCCTCTTCGCCACCACGACCTTCACCACCTTCTTTGCTGCCGCGGCCCTCGTCAGGCGCATGGACTTGATACGTCTCCGTCGTATCTACTTTTCTAAACACTTTTGCCCTTGTTTTGGACTCTAACTTGTATGATTTGAATGGAACTAACCCGGACTGACGCTGTTTTCAGCAAAATTACCTTGGTGTTGTTTTATGTGCAGAAAGTAAATATTCTCGGAAAGTCCTGAAACTCCACGGAACACCTTAGAAAAAATAATAAAAAATCCTCGCAAAAGAGGCCTGTTATTGATGATGCCACTTCTACTATGCATGATACTACTTTGCTACTAAAAGGAGTTCATGTATTCACTATGTGCAAAGGAGTTCATGTATTCACTATGTGCTAATGCTTTGTTCCGGTTCTCTATTAAAAGAAGGCCTTAATATCCCTTAGTTTCCAATAGGACCCCGCTGCCACGGGAGGGTAGGACAAAAGATGTCATGCAAGTTCTTTTCCATAAGCACATATGACTATTTACGGAATACATGCCTACATTACATTAATGAATTGGAGCTAGTTCTGTGTCACCCTATGTTATGACTTTTACATGATGAACCGCATCCGGCATAATTATCCATCACTGATCCGGTGCCTACGAGTTTTCCATATACTAGTTTCCGCTTATTTACTTTCCCGCTGCTACTGTTACAATCACTACAAAATACCAAAAACATTACTTTTACTGTCTTTACTTTTGTTGCCGTTACCACCACTATCATATTACTTTGCTACTAAACACTTTGCTGCAGATACTAAGTTTCCAGGTGTGGTTGAATTGACAACTCAGCTGCTAATACTTGAGAATATTCTTTGGCTCCCCTTGTGTTGAATCAATAAATTTGGGTTAACTACTCTACCCTCAAAAACTGTTGCGATTCCCTATACTTGTGGTTATCAAGACCTTTTTCTGGCGCCGTTGCGGGGGAGAATAGCTCTATTCTTTGAGTCACTTGGGATTTATATCTGCTGGACACTATGAAGAACTTGAAAGACGCTAAGACAACAATTTATCCCTCAATTACGAGGGGAGGTAAGGAACTGCCATCTAGCTCTGCACTTGATTCACCTTCTGTTATGAGTAAGCTAGCGACACCTAAACCTGCTTCGGCTATTCGTTCCGATATGTCGCATGTTATTGATGATGCCACTTCTGCTATGCATGATACTTATGATGAAACTGCTTCCATGCCTGATACTACTGTGTCCCTTAGTGAATTTCTTGAAGAACAAATTGCTAGGGCTAGAGAAAGAGAAATTGATGAAACTGAATATGATGATGAAAGTGATGATGAGAATATGCCTGTTATTCCCGAGGGTTATCTTTTTGATAAAGATTCTTCCTTAGATATTTTAGCCTGCAAAGATAGATATGAGCTTAAGAGGTTATTGATTAAATGGAATAAAGAATCACTTAGAGATAAATGACACCTGATCCTGCTTTTGCAACTTCACCTATTTGTGTTCCTGATAAGGATTATGAATTCTCTGTTGATCCAGATATAATTACTTTGGTTGAATCCGACCCTTTTTATGGCTATGAATCTGAAACTGTTGTGGCACATCTTACTAAGTTAAATGATATAGCTTCCCTGTTCACTAATGATGAGAGATCGCGTTACTTCTATTTACTCAAAATATTTCCGTTCTCATTAAAGGGTGATGCTAAGATATGGTTTAATTCTCTTGATCCTGGTTGTGTGCGTAGTCCCCAGGATATGATTTATTACTTCTCTGCTAAATATTTCCCTGCTCATAAGAAACAAGCTGCTTTGAGGGAAATATACAACTTTGTGCAAATTAAAGAAGAGAGTCTCCCACAAGCTTGGGGGAGGCTTCTCAAGTTACTTAATGCGTTGCCTGATCATCCTCTTAAGAAACCTGAAATACTTGATATCTTTATAATGGACTAACCGATGCTTCCAGAGATTACCTAGAGAGTTGTGCTGGTTCTCTTTTCAGGGAAAGAACACCGGATGAAGCTGAAATTCTATTGAATAATATGTTGACAAATGAAAATACTTGGGCACCTCCGGAGCCACCTCCTGAGCCAGCTCTTGCTCCAACTACTGAACCTATTCCTAAACCAACTCCGAAGAAGAGAGGTGTTCTATTTCTCATTCCCGAAGATATGCAAGAGGCAAAGAAGTCTATGAAAGAAAAAGGTATTAAAGCTGAAGATGTTAAGAATTTACCTCCTATTGAAGAAATACATGGTCTTAATCTACCGCCTGTCGAAGAAACATATGAACTTGATCACTTATTTACTGAAGAACCTCCTGATCCCGATATATCGACATAGGTAGTAAAGGTAAATTCTCTCTATAGATCTGATGAAGGTGATATCCCTCACTATAAGTCTGCTAGGCAATGCTTTGATGAGTTTGATAATTTTATTGTCAAACAAGAAAATTTCAATGCTTATTTTGGTAGACAATTGAAATATGATTTCGATATGATTAAATACTTGGGTGATTATATGGCTAATATTAGAGGCGAACTTAAACTTGTTAGCAAACATGCTTCTATGGTTACCACTCAAGTAGAACAAGTACTTAAAGCTCAAAAAGAATTGCTTCATGAAATGAATAGTAAGAAAAATGATTATGCTGTTAGAGTGGCTACTAGAACTGGTAGAATGACTCAGGAACCTCTGTATCCCGAAGGTCACCCTAAGAGAATCGAGCAGGATTCTCAAAGAAATAATATTGATGCACCTAGTTCTTCTAAGAAGAAGAAAAAGAAAAATGATAGAACTGTGCAAACTTCTAGTGAACCTATTGCTGAACCACCCGATAATCCAAATGATATATCTATGTCTGATGCTGAAACACAATCTAGTAATGAACATGAACCTAATGAAAATATTAATGATGATGTTCATGATGATGCTCAACCTAGTAATGACAATAATGTAGAAATTGAACCTGCTGTTGATCTTGATAACCCACAATCAAAGAATCAACGTTATGATAAAAGAGACTTTGTTGCTAGGAAACATGGTAAAGAAAGAGAACCTTGGGTTCAAAACCCATGCCCTTTCCTGCAAAACCATCCAAGAAAATGGATGATGAGGATTTTGAGCGCTTTGCTGAAATGATTAGACCTACCTTTTTACGTATGCGATTAATTGATGTGCTCAAAACAAATCCTTATGCTAAATATATGAAGGATATCATTACTAATAAAAGAAAGATACCGAAAGCTGAAATTTCCACCATGCTTGCTAATTATACTTTTAAGGGTGGAATACCAAAGAAACTTGGAGATCCCGGAGTGCCTACTATACCTTGCTCCATTAAAACAAATTATATTAAAACTGCTTTATGTGATCTTGGATCCGGTGTTAGTGTTATGCCTCTCTCTTTATATCGTAGACTTGACTTGAACAAGTTGACACCTACTGAAATATCTTTGCAAATGGCTGATAAATCAACTGCTATACCTGTCGGTATTTGTGAGGATGTGCCTGTTGTGGTTGCAAACGTTACTATTTTAACGGACTTTGTTATTCTTGATATTCCCAAGGATGATAGTATGTCTATTATTCTTGGAAGACCATTTCTTAATACTGCAGGGGATGTTATTGATTGCAACAAAGGCAATGTCACTTTTCATGTTAATGGTAATGAGCATACTGTACACTTTCCGAGGAAACAACCTCAAGTTCATAGTATCAACTCCATTGGAAAAATTCCATCAATTGTAATTGGAGGTTTTGAATTTCCTCTTCCCACTGTCAAAAAGAAATATGATATACTTATTATAGGGGATGTGCATATCCCCGTTGAGGTAACTTAGTGATATTCAAAATTTCTCCGGTTTCATGATTATCGGAATGAGTTTGTTAACAAGACTTGATCAACCTTGTTAGTGGATTATTTTTGATGAGAATGAGATGGATGAAACTAGAAGCACAAACTTCTGTACCCTCTTTATATTTTCTGTACTTTAGTGGAAGTAAAGTAAAAATAATATTTTTCTGTCTGTTTCCTGGCTTATCAGTGCAATATAAAAATATCCCGAAAATAAAAGTCCTCAGAATGCCATGCCAATTTAATATGATTTTTTCGGGAATATTTGAGGATTTACTGTGCAAAAATTACCATGGGAGGAGCTGCCACCTGGCCACAAGGGTGGTGGGCGCGCCCCCCTTCTAGAGCGCGCCCCCCTGCCTCGTGGGCCCACAGTGGTCCTCCTCCACTTATCCCAGCACCCATCTTCTTCCTATGTCTCACACAAACCCGAAAAACCAACTCAAGCACGAGTTCCAGCCACTTTTGCTGTGATTTTCGATCTCCTTGCTCAAAGCACCTCTCACAAAACTGCTTGGGGAGATTGTTCCTTGGTATGTGACTCCTCCATTGCTCCAATTAGTTTTTGTTCTAGTGCTCAACTCTTTGCAAATTTGTGATGCATAAGTGACCATGTTCTTGAGCTTGCATGTCAAATTTATATGGTTCCAAGTAGTTCTAATGCTTGATATAGGCTCTAGGCACTTGTAGGAGTAGTTGCTATCAGTTTTACTGAAGTTGGTTCACTTTTGTTTGAAGTTACTAAAATTTTCAGATTATTTTAGAAAAATGATGAAGAGAATTTTGAGGGGCTCATCGAGCCGAAGCTCAAAGGATAAACAAGATGAAGAAGCTCAGAGGCCCAAATATAATTTGCCTCGTACAGCGGAGATTCGCCCGTGTGAATGGCCTTATGATAATTTCTTGAGAGAGGCCGGGATTTATGAAGATTTCTATTCGTTGATTGAAAATGCTGGCCTCGCCGACTTCGTCCGTGACCAACGTCCACAGTATCTCTTACTCACATATACTTTTGTGCAAAACTTCTACATTTACCCTAAGGAATCACCTACATCAGTAGAGTTTCATTTATATGACGTTGTGAAGAAAATGCCATTGTCTGAATTTTGCGCAGTCTGCAACATACCCCCTGAGGGCACTTTAGAGGAACCACTGAGGGAGTCCTGGATTAGGGGGTGTTCGGATAGCCGGACTATACCTTCAGCCGGACTCCAGGACTATGAAGATACAAGATTGAAGACTTCGTCCCGTGACCGGAAGGATCTTTCCTTGGCGTGGAAGGCAAGCTAGGCGTGCGGATATTCAAGATCTCCTACCATTGTAACTGACTCTGTGTAACCCTAACCCTATCCGGTGTGTATATAAACCGGAGGGTTGTAGTCCGTAGGACAACCATCATCATACACAATCATACCATAGGCTAGCTTCTAGGGTTTAGCCTCCTTGATCTCGTGGTAGATCCACTCTTGTATTACCCATATCATCAATATTAATCTAGTAGGAGTAGGGTTTTACCTCCACCGGGAGGGCCCGAACCTGGGTAAAATAAAGTGTCCCTTGTCTCCTGTTACCATCCGACCTTGATGCACAGTTCGGGACCCCCTACCCGAGATCCGCCGGTTTTGACACCGATATTGGTGCTTTCATTGAGAGTTTCTCTGTGCCGTCGCGGTCAGGAAGGATGCCTATTCCCGTCTTTAAAGATGGCGCCATTACAAAAGGAGCCTTGGCTGTCGGCCAAACTCTCCGGCTAGGTGGTTTTCTCGCAACCGCCTGTTCGGCTGTTGCGCCGACGGTGACCTCCCGGGTCATCGAAAGCAACCTCCACGTCGGCTCAGAACTCGCCGAGCAGCTAGATCCGATGGAGCTCTCCTCCGTAAACGAGCTCTTGGATCGCATCGCTGTCCTGGGGGTCGCCACGGACTACGACCAGGTTGGGCTTAAACCCGATCTGAGAGAAATTAACTCTCCCCAGGCCACCCACCAGGTCGCCGTGGTAGAGGCACAGTGCGGTGACCCTTCATCTATTTTAAGGACTAGCTACGTCCGAATTCCCGACCCCTCCAAGACGGATACCCGCGGAGGGGAGGATATAACCCAAGACCTGAGCTTAAAATCAGGCAACGGGCTAGATTTATCGGACAACATCCAAGAATCTGAACTTCAGAGTTCGGAAACTCTTCGGCCTCCGAATCTTGGATTGGGTAAGGTTTCAGATTCAACACCACCCGCCCGCCCGAATATAAGCGATCTTTCCCAAATCAGGCAGAAGCCCTATGAAACAGTACATCATTTCATTACTGGGCCAGATTCCTCCTGTTATGAACAGGCCAAAGGATGGCCGTGAGGGAGACGCAATCTCAACTTTCTGCAGTAATTGCACGGACGAGGGAATCCTTAACGCCATAAGTCGTCGTGATATTACATGCTTCGCTGACTTGGCGTCCATAGTACAAAAATACTGTGCGATGGAAAGTGCCCGGAAAACCGAAATAAAATTTTGGGATAATCCGGCCTTAAATAGCAATCCCGTCCGAACTAAGAGGGTGCACCATCGTAAGACACCCGGGTTAAACACCAAAAAGCCAAAACCCTCTACAGGGCATGGAACCATACTGGAAAGGTGGCTCGATGGACCCTGTAGAATTCACAGTACAGAGGACGCCACGCCAACTCACAGCCTTAGAGCATGTTGGATACTCCGGCAGGTGGCCAAAATTGGCGAAGACCTCTTAATTACGGAGGCCGCGAAAGGCCAGCCCGAGGACTCCAGTACCGCTCTCACAGTCTTTGAGACTTTCGCATCAAATAATATGCGAAAAAGAACACTCCGCAGCCTTGCCGAAGTCTACCAAGTAGCAACAATAAAACCCATGGAGCCACACGACCATTACCTTCAACGAAGTGATGAACCTAAATTCCGAACAGCCCGAGCACCAGCCGCATTGGTCCTCAGTCCCATAGTGGACGGCTTTCGCCTCACAAAGGTACTCATGGATGGAGGCAGCGGATTGAACCTCATTTATGAGGAAACCCTTCAAAAAATGGAAATAGACTAGAACCGCATCGAGCGAAGCAACACAACCTTTAGAGGAATAATTCCCAGTCGGGAAGCGCGCTGCATAGGAAAAATCACACTAGATGTGGTGTTCGACACGCCGGATAATTACAGGTCCGAAGAGGTCACGTTCCAGGTGGCCCCGTTCAATAGCGGATACCACGCTATACTAGGGCAGGAGGCATTTACAATATTCCAAGCTATACCCCATTACGGGTACATGAAGCTCAAGATGCCCGGGCCGAACGGACTTATCACTCTCGCTAGTGATCCGGACATAGCACTCCGCGCCCAAGACGGCCGCATTGGCCCTTGAGGCACTATTCGAAACCTTAGCGGCTGAGGAACTGACTCCGCTGCGCTCCACGGTTAATAGGGATGATGTGATACTCGATAAGAGATCCAAATCCACATCCTTCAAACCAGCGGACGAAATAGTGAAATTCCAGGTCCATCCAACGGACCCCAATAGAACAGCTTCCATCGGGGCACGACTGAACCCTGATGTAGACGCCACACCGCGAGAGTTCCTACAAGAGAACTGGGACATTTTCGCCTGGCACCCTTCAGACATGCCAGGAATCCCACGAAGGCTGGCCGAACACGGCTTAAATATCCTGAAAGGATTCAAACCTGTCAAACAAACCCTTCGATGTGTTTCCGAACCAAAGAGACAGACTATGGGAGAGGAGCTAGCCAAGTTATTGGAGGCCGGATTCATTAGAGACATAAAACATCCGGACTGGCTAGCAAACCTGGTGATGGTACCAAAGAAGGACAAATCCTGGCGCCTGTGTGTCGATTTTAAAGACCTTAACAAAGCCTGCCCAAAGGATCCCTTCCCCCTCCCCCGTATCGATCAAATTATCGATGCCACCGCAGGACACGATTCGTTGTGTTTCCTCGACGCATACTCTGGTTACCATCAAATCAAGATGGTAGAATCAGATCAAGCCGCAACTGCATTCATCACACCATACGGCCCATTCTGCTTCAACACAATGCCCTTCGGGCTGAAAAACGCCGGCGCAACATATCAGCGTATGATCCAGACATGTCTGGCAAATCAGATCGGCAAATTAGTGGAGGCGTATGTGGATGATGTGGTCGTCAAATCAAGACATGTTGAATCTCTAGTAGACGACTTGAGGCTTACATTCGATAACCCCCAAAAATACGACATCAAGCTCAACCCGGAGAAATGTGTTTTCCGCGTTCCAACCGGAAAGCTCTTGGGCTTCATTGTATCCGGTAGAGGAATTGAAGCAAATCCAGCCATTATCCGAGCTCTGTCTCTGTCAGCGTTCTGGGAACGGGGGTACCCAGACTTGCCTGCCTGCGGCCTGTGGCGTGGCGCAAATAGAGGCCCATGGTGGCCCATCTGCATCGACACAAGACTCAATACCCTCGCGAGGGGCCAAGCCTCGTGAGGCGGACGACAGGGTGCTTCCTCAAGCATGGCCTCCTTAGGCTGGCTCGTGAGGAGGCGGAGAGATCAAGGCGGGTACCTCACGAGGTGCCCATGACGCAAGCCGTGACGACCAAGGGTGCCAGGCGGGCGCCAGCCCGCGCAGTGTCCTCCCTTTCCTCTTTGGTGCAAAGGGGGCAATCGTAGGCGAGGGGATCAAGCAAACGTATCTATTTCGGTGCAATGAGACCAAGACCAGCTCCGCGACAAGGAGGAAGTCACTGTGGAGCCCAAGCCGGCATCATTACCAGAGCCTCTGGCAGGCGAAGACCAACTTTAGTTAGGATAAGTGTACCAGATGTTCCCCTTCAAATTGGCCAATTGTTGGCGCCCTTCCTGCTCAATATTTGGGAAGAGGCCCAGGGCCTTTGCCTATAAATAGGGCCAGCCACCCCCAGAGTAGAGGCATCTAGATGGGACAGAGCTAGAATGGAATCCAGCATAGAGAGAGAGAGAGGAGGGCGATCGAGCTCCCCTTAGCAGTTCATCCCCTAGCCAAGAACTGGCCCTCACGAGGCCAATTCCCCCTTGTACTGTTCTTCCTCATCAGCCCAAGAGTCAATCCATCCACCCACAAACTAGAGTAGGGTATTACACCGCAATGGTGGCCCGAACTAGTATAAACCTTGTGTCTCTTGTGTTGTTCCCGCAGTAGTTTTAGATCCATACGAGACGGAGAGGTAGAGGGCACGATCTCCGCGCGCACCCCAGAGTTCGAACCTTAAGGGTCTGCCGGAACCCGTGATCAGACATTTGGCACGCCAGGTAGGGGTGCGCCGGAATCTGCTTTCCACCGCTCCGCTCTCCTCCGACCGCCGCATCCATGTACGGCGCACATCGAGCTCGCCCCATGCAGCATCCCTCGCTGGTGGACGTCCTCTCCGTTACCCGTCGCTCGCCGTCAACACCGCCACCGGCCCGACGGGAGGCGAGCAACAAGCACCACCGCGGCGCCTGACTATGCGACCGGGCTGCCGCACAGCAACGTCGACGCTCCCGGTCGTCGCGGCCCTCCTGGACGGCTCGCAGGCGCCACCAACGAGCCGCCACGTCAAGCCGCTTGCCCGCCAGATCAGCGTCGTTTCCGCACGGCAGGGGGCTCCCACGGACCAGGCGGCGCACGAGGTTGGCCTGACCTTTAGCTTGGAAGACCACCCAGCTAACTTGGCCGGCTCGGGCGCGCTCCCCCTGTTGTGCACCCCCACCATCTGCCAGGTGGACGTCACCAGAACCCTCGTCGATGGCGGCGCGGGCCTCAGCGTGCTTTCGGTCGAGACCTTCAACCTCCTCCGCATACCCCGGGAGCGGCTGAAGCCCAGCCAATCCTTCTCAGGTGTTGGGGGCGGGTCATCCGACTCATTGGGACAGATCCGGCTCCCGGTGACCTTCGACACCTACGACAACTTCCGCACGGAGATGGTCGACTTCGACATCGCCCCCATCGGTCTCCCTTACAACGCCATCCTCGGCTACCCGGCACTGGCTCAGTTCATGGCCGCCACGCACCCGGCGTACAACCTCATCAAGATGCCCGAGAGCAAAGGTACCCTTGCCGTGCATGGAGACACCGGGGATGCCCTGCGAGTACTCAAGCTCGCCTTCAGGACGGCGGCATCGGCACAGCCCGCCAGCGCGGGGGCCCCTGAGACCAAGGGGGCTGCGCCTACCAAGAAGAAGCAGTTGTTCACCCAGGACAAGGCAGAAACCAAGCAGATACCAGTCGACTAGGACGGATCCTCCAGCGCCACTTTCACCATTGGCGCCCACCTGGGGCCTGAGCAGGAGGAGGCCCTGGTCAAGTTCCTGCGCGCAAACAAGAAAGTGTTTGCTTGGGAGCCCGATCAGTTGGCAGGGATCCCCAGGGACGTCATCGAGCACCACCTCAACGTATGCCCAAATGTGCGCCCCGTGAAGTAGAAGGCCAGGCGGCAGTCCGCAGAGAAGCAGGCCTTCATCGTCCAAGAGACCCGCAAGTTGGAAGCCGCTGGAGTTATTCACGAGGTCCGGTACCCAGATTGGTTGGCCAACCCTGTCGTTGTACACAAGAAAGGGGGGAAGGAACGCATGTGTGTCGACTTCACCAACCTCAATAAGGCATGCCCGCAAGATCCGTTCCCGCTCCCTCGCATCGACCAGATCGCCGATTCCATCGCCGAATGCGACCTGCTGTGCTTTTTGGATGCCTTATCAGGATATCACCTGATCAAGATGGCGATAGAAGACGTTGAGAAGACCGCCTTCTTGACCCCGTGCGGGGTATACTGCTATACATGCATGCCGTTTGGACTAAGCAACGCCGGGGCAACCTTTCAGCGGCTGATGCACATCACCTTGGGCCCGCAGCTCGGGAAGAATGTTGAAGCATACGTCAATGACATTGTGGTGAAATCTCGAGAGGCCAGGACCCTGATACAAGACCTGGAGGAGACCTTCGCGAGCCTCGACGCAGTGAACCTGCGGCTCAACCCGGAGAAATGCGTGTTTGGCGTTCCCTCGGGCAAGCTTTTGGGATTCCTCGTGTCTCACCGTGGCATCGAGGCCAACCCCGAGAAGGTCAAGGCGGTCGAGGACATGAGTCCGCCAAAGACCCTCAGAGAAATGCAGAAGCTCACTGGGCGTGTAACCGCGCTAGGGCGCTTCATCTCCAAGTTGGGGGAACGAGCGCTGCCTTTCTTTCAGCTTATGAAGAAAAATGGACCCTTTGAATGGACTGAAGAGGCAGATAAGGCGTTTCAAGATCTCAAGAGGTACCTAACCAGTCCCCCAGTCATGGTGGCCCCGCGCCCTCAGGAGCCTCTGCTGCTTTACCTCTACACCACTCCCTACTCTGCCAGCGCAGCACTGGTGGCGGTTAGGGAGGAGCACCGGTCAAAGACCACAGCGGCCACCCGAGGTCAGACAAGACGGGAACAGGGAAAGCTCGAGAAAGCCGAAGCTACAGATGAAGAGAGTCAGCCGCCGAGGGACGCATAAGAGACAGGAGAGCCCGCATGCCCGGATGGTCCACCTCCCGAGGCCACGGCATCTCGCGAGGTGTCCTCACCTCCTGAGGGCGCCACGACCCAAGTTGCCCACGGCCTTGTTGAGCACCCGGTCTACTTCGTTAGCATGGTGCTACGGGACGCGAGGGCCGATATCCGATGCCCCGGAAGCTCCTCCTCGCGCTGCTGGTGGCCTCGCGCAAGCTGCGGCACTACTTCCAAGCTCACCCGATCAAGGTCGTCTCATCGTACCCGCTGGAGAGGGTGCTCAGGATCCCTAACTCAGCCGGAAGGGTCGCTAAGTGGAACATAGAGTTGCAAGCGTTTCAGCTCGAGTTCAGCACAACTAGGGTCGTCAAAGGAGCCGCGTTGGCGGATTTCTTGGCGGAATGGACAGAGGCGCCGGGCCTCAACGATGACGAGGATCGCTCCCTCTCCCCAGGGAGCGAGGCGCTAGAAGGCTGGGTCATGTACTTCGACGGGGCATTCTCCAGGCACGGCGCGGGGGCTGGTGTTGTGCTGATATCACCCACTCAGGATAAGCTTTGCTATGCAGTACAACTCTGTTTCTAGCAAGGAGAAAAGGTCTCCAACAACATAGCAGAATATGAGGGACTAATAGCAGGGTTGAAGGCCGCAGCGGCCCTGGGAGTGAAGCGCCTCACCGTCAAAGGCGACTCGCAGCTCCTAGTCAACTTCTCCAACAAGGTGTACGAGACGAAGGACGAGCATATGGAGGCCTACCTAGAAGAGGTCCGCAGGATGGAAAAGCAGTTCTAGGGGCTGGAGCTGAAGCACGTGCCCCGTGGCACCAACCAGGAAGCTGACGACATAGCCGGACGGGCGTCCAGGCAGCTGCAGCAGAAGCCCGGCATCTTCGAAGAACGACTCTTTAAGCCTTCAGCGCAGCCAACGCTATCAAGCACAGCTCAGACTCGAGAGGAGCTCCCTTAGCCGCCAGCCTTGGGAGCCCCGGCCTGCGGGCCGACCTCAGTAGCACGTTTGCTCCTGACGATGGAACCTCAGGAGGAACGCTGGATCACCGAGCTCCGGAATTACCTGATACATGGGACCCTGCCAGAGAAGGAAGAGGAAGCAGAACGTGTGGCGCGGTAGGCCACGGCATACTGCATCAGAGACGGAGAACTCTACCGGAAGTGACCCAACGACGTATCTCTGCGCTGCATCCCAGGGAGCAAGGAAGGGAACTACTGGGGGACATACACGGCGGAGACTGCGGACACCACTCGTCATCACGAATCCTCGTCGGCAAAGCATTCCGTAGTGGGTTCTATTGGCCCACCGCGCTCAACGACGCGATCGAATTGGTAAAGGCTTGTGAGGCTTGCCAGTTCCATTCCAAGCAGATCCATCAGCCGGCAGGGAGCCTGCAGACTATACCCCTCTCATGGCCATTCGCAGTTTGGGGGTTGGATATTCTGGGCCCATTCCCTCGGGCGCCAGGGGGCTACCGTTACCTCTACGTCGCCATTGACATGGTCACCAAGTGGGCAGAGGTGGAGGCTGTCCGTACCATCCCCGCAGGCTCCGCGGTCAAGTTCATCAGGGGCATCGTTAGCCGGTTCGGGGTGCCGAACCGCATCATCACAGACAACGGTTCGCAGTTCACCAGTAACCTCTTCAAAACATTCTGTGCTAACCTTGGAACGCAGATATGCTACGCTTCGGTGGCACACCCGCGAAGCAATGGGCAAGCCGAACGAGCCAACGCGGAGGTCCTGAGAGGCCTCAAGACCAGGACGTTCAAGAAGAAGCTGGAGGCCTGCGGCAGGGGTTGGTACGATGAGCTCCAATCCGTGCTGTGGTCCATCCGCACGACTGCGACCAAACCAACCGGGGAGACTCCGTTCTTCCTGGTCTACGGAGCCGAAGCAGTCCTTCCTCACGAGGTCAGGCGTCGCTCCGCGCGGGTCCTGGCGTTCGATGAGGCGCAGCAGGACGCCATGCGGGGTATGGACCTCGTGCTGGGGGAGGAACGCCACCGAGAAGCCGCGCTGCGAGCGGCAAGGTACCAACAGGCGCTACGACGATATCACTGCCGCAACATCCGCCCCAGGACCCTCGAGGTAGGAGACCTCGTACTCAGGCGGGTCCTCTCCAGGGAAGGGCTGCACAAGCTCTCTCCCATGTGGGAGGGCCCGTTCAAGGTTGTTCATGTTTCCAGGCCAGGCTCCGTGCGCTTGAAGACTCAAGAGGGGGAGCCGATCCAGAACGTGTGGAACATCCAGCACCTCAGGAGGTTTTACCCCTAAAAGGCCCTGAGCCTGTTAAGATGGCGAATGCCTGTGAAGATCATCTCCTTTCGGAAAAGGCCCTGAGCCTGTGAAGAAGGCGAACGCCTGTGAAGATCATCTCCTTTTGGAAAAGGCCCTGAGCCTGTGAAGAAGGCGAACGCCTAGATCATCTCTTTTTGGAAAAGGCACTGAGCCTGTGAAGAAGGCGAACGCCTGTGAAGATCATCTCTTTTTGGGAAAGGCCCTGAGCCTGTGAAGAAGGCGAACGCCTGTGAAGCTCATTACCTCTAAGGAGAAAGGCCCGGAGCCTGTGAAGAAGGCGAACGCCTGTGAAGCTCATTACCTCTAAGGAGAAAGGCCCGGAGCCTGTGAAGAAGGCCAATGCCTGTGAAGCTCGCCGCCCCGTGACACTCTCACGTAATAATGAGTGGGGCTGTACACGCCCCGGAGTCTCAGGAGCGCCGGCCTCAGGCCCTGGGGCTCCCTCCCACGCCCAGTGGCAGCACTTAGCTCCGCGCTGGTGAGAAGACGTCGAAGACTAGACTAGGTGCCGGACACGGCTTTGTCATCTGCTTTCCGCATTTGGCATGTTTTATTTGCATTTGAAGTCTTATTGAAGCTATCGCCGTTGTTGATTTGTGGTTTGTCGATTTTCGCTCCTTGTTTTGATTTTCTCCCATGAAGGCCTCGCGAGGGATGGGGCTCGAACGCCCTTGCGAGCGTTTTCGCTCTAGCCATTTAAAGGTTTCACGGCCCAGGCTCTCTACCGGAGCACACCTCTGGTTCGTGCCCCTCGGGCACCGCGGCATACACACAGGGCCTGGGTCGGTCGCCCCCCGGCTGGGGCCGCAAACTACCTACGCGAGGGCAAATAGTTGTGAAACGCGACAACAAAATTAAGGTAACGGCTACAACATCAATAATTCTTAAACACGCCCCCACGGGGCTCCACGCAGTTGTCTTATCCTACATAGGAAGCAAAAGGAAAAGGAAAGGGCGAGCCCGGCGCGGCCCGCCCCGCATCGGTCTACGGAGGCGACACCAGATGCCTCCGGAGCTCAGGCGGACTCCCTCTCGCGTTTCACCGAAGTGCGGTGAGGGGCGGCTGAAGAGCCACCCCCCAAGCAGGCGCGGAGGCGAGGGGGCTGGCTGCGGCCACCGCTGGAGGAGCCTCCTGAAGGGGAGTAGGCGAAGCTCGGGGAGCCTCGGGCGCCGCCAGCAGAGCGAGCGTTGTCTCCTTCGTTGTCGTCCTCAGGGCAGCATCCTGCGCGGCGACCGTCTTCCCCAAACACCCTCACGTAGAGAGTGCTGTCGCCGTCGAACTTGAAGTGCAGGGTGCACCGCTCGCCAGGCCGCGCGCGCGGGCAAACGTCTGCCAGCCGTGGGTCAGGGCCCCATTCCCAGAAGGGGAGACCTCGAGCGAGACCCAAGAGGCCCTACTGCAGCAGCCGTCGGCCTGGAGCCAGAAGCCGCACCGGACGCCGGCTGGCAACTCGCTGATGAAGAAGCGAGGGAGCTGGAGCCAGGTGCTGTCCAGGTCCGCCGACCACACGACGAACTTCGGCAGCACCTCCGCCGAGCGAAAGCGCGGCCTGGGAGGCCGTGCAGCCACAGCCTGCCTCTCCATGGCGGCAGAGCGCTCACCACCGCGCGGAGAACCACCCCTGTGTCCGCGAGGAGCCACAGCGGGGACCACGGGATGCTTGCGGGGACGACCCCGGCCGCGCTTGGCCGGAGGGGAGTCGGGCCCCGCCCGACTAGCCTTCCCCTTCTCCGTAGCTGAGAACCTCTTCGGAGCCATGCGAGCGGCGGCGGCGAAGGAGAGGAGGAAGAAGAGAAGCGGGAAGGGATGGACTGGCGGAGCTTGTGCGGCCTCGCACTTATAGCCGGAAGAGGCCAACCGTCAAGAACGACGATCGCAGGTAATAATGACCCGTATCTATGCATGCAGGGACTAGTCAAGTCACGCAGTTGCCGAGGCGTCGTGGGGAAGTGGAGACGCCCACGTCCTGTCAAACCGCCACGCGGCGCCCAAGGCCGCAGGCTGTTAGGGCCCGCGGCGCTTCGCTCTTGCCCTTTCTCCTCTCGGCACGGCCAAGTCCATGCGCACCTTGGGCCCGGGGGCTACTGTCGGCGTTCTGGGAACGGGGGTACCCAGACTTGCCTGCCTGTGGCCTGTGGCGTGGCTCAAATAGAGGCCCATGGTGGCCCATCTGCATCGACACAAGACTCAAGACCCTCGCGAGGGGCCAAGCCTCGCGAGGCGGACGACACGGCGCTTCCTCAAGCATGGCCTCCTTAGGCTGGCTCGTGAGGAGGCGGAGAGATCGAGGCGGGTACCTCACGAGGTGCCCATGACGCAAGCCGTGACGACCAAGGGTGCTAGGCGGGCGCCAGCCCGCGTAGTGTCCTCCCTTTCCTCTTTGGTGCAAAGGGGGCAAGCGCAGGCGAGGGGATCAAGCAAAGGTATCTATTTCGGTGCAACGAGACCAAGACCAGCTCCGCGACAAGGAGGAAGTCACTATGGAGCCCAAGCCGGCGTCATCACCAGAGCCTCTAGCAGGCGAAGACCAACTTTAGTCAGGATAAGTGTACCAGATGTTCCCCTTCAAATTGGCCAATTGTTGGCGCCCTTCCTGCTCAATATTTGGGAAGAGGCCCAGGGCCTTTGCCTATAAATAGGGCCAGCCACCCCCAGAGTAGAGGCATCTAGATGGGACAGAGCTAGAATGGAATCCAGCATAGAGAGAGAGAGAGAGGAGGGCGATCGAGCTCCCCTTAGCAGTTCATCCCCTAGCCAAGAAATGGCCCTCGCGAGGCCAATTCCCCCTTGTACTGTTCTTCCTCATCAGCCCAAGAGGCAATCCATCCACCCACAAACTAGAGTAGGGTATTACACCGCAATGGTGGCCCGAACTAGTATAAACCTTATGTCTCTTGTGTTGTTCCCGCGGTAGTTTTAGATCCATACGAGACGGAGAGGTAGAGGGCACGATCTCCGCGCGCACCCCAGAGTTTGAACCTTAAGGGTCTGCCGGAACCCGTGATCCGACAGTCTCAATTGGATATCCCAAAGGACGTCAAATAAATACAGAAATTAACCGAATGCGTGGCGGCTCTAAGCCGCTTCCTCTCCCGCGTAGGAGAAAAGGCACTGCCCCTTTATTGCCTCCTACGGCACACCGAACACTTCGAGTGGACGGACGCCGGCATGGCCGGACTCGATGAAATAAAAGCCATACTGGCAACAAACCCAGTCCTGGCTGCGCCAAACACCAGTGAGCCAATACTATTGTACATCGCGGCAACCCATCAAGTTGTCAGCACAGTGCTCGTCGTCGAGCGGGAAATGGACGGACACAAATTCCTCCTCCAAAGGCCAGTCTATTACGTGTCCACTGTCCTCACTCCATGCAAATCACGGTACCCGCATTATCAAAAGATTGCGTACACGGTATTCATGGCATCCCGGAAGCTACGACATTACTTTTAAGAGTGTTCGATTACAGTATCCACGGAAGTACCACTCAATGACATTATCAACAACCACGACGCAACAGGCCGGATCACAAAATGGGCCACTGAGCTCCTCCTGCTCGATATAACCTATAAGCCACGGTGAGCTGTCAAATCGCAAGTGTTGGTCGACTTCGTCGCAGAGTGGACGGAGGCCGAACTCCCTAAAGAGTACGACACATACTCAAACTGGATCATGCATTTCGATGACTCCAAAATGTTGGCCAGACTGGGGGCTGGCGTTGTCTTGACGTCCCCCACAGGAGACACAGTCCAATATGTACTCCAAATTATGTACACAGACTCCAACAATGCAGCCGAATATGAGGCCCTTCTACACGGTCTCCGGATGGCAATATCCATGCGCATTCAGCGCCTAGAGGTACGCAGGGATTCGAACCTCACGTTATCCCAAATAAATGGCGACTTCGACGCCAAGGATCCCAAAATGGCAGCTTACCGCAATACCATCCTAAAAATATCAGCCCGGTTCAAAGGGCTAGAGTTTCACCATATAGCCCGAGAAAACAATCAAGCAGCCCCCCCAACATGTTTTTGGAAAGATTGTTCAAGCCATCCGTAGCATGGGAGGGGGAACCCGCAATTAACAGCCCGGACTCAGCCGCACCACTCGATGCCGAACAACCTGACATAATTGGAGGTTCTGCCAATGAAATTACACCTTCAGCCCACGAAATAATGGCGATTATCGCCCCGTGGACAGAACCATTCCTAGCCTACCTTACTACGCAAGAACTCCCAGAAGACCAAAACGAGGCCCGCTGCATAGTGCGGCGATCTAAAGCCTATAAAGTCCACGAGGGAGAGCTTTAAAAGAAAAGCACTACCGGAGTCCTTCAATGGTGCATCTCCGAAGAGGAAGGGCGGAATCTTCTGGCTGAAATTCATGCCAGACTCGGTGGTCATCACGCTGCTGCTCGGTCCCTTGTTAGCAAGGCTTTCCGCACAGGCTTTTATTGGCCGACAGCCCGGGCAGACGCTCAGGATCTAGTCCAACGATGCGTTGGTTGCCAACTTTTTGCCAACCAAAGCCATATGCCACCCACCGCACTCCAAACTATCCCTTCACCTGGCCCTTTGCGGTCTGGGGGCTTGACATGGTCGGACACCTTAGAGGTGGGACCCATAAGAAAAAATACTTACTAGTCATGGTAGACATGTTCTCCAAATGGATAGAAGCCAAGCCTGTTAAAACGGCCGAATCCGTACCTGTGATAGACTTCATATCCGGGGTTGTACACCGTTACGGCGTCCCCCACAGCATCATTATTGATAACGGCACAAACTTCGCCGCCGACGAGGTAAAGCTCTGGTGCACAAACATGCGCATCAAGATCGACTATGCTTCTGTCTATCACCCACAAACTAACGGCCAGGTCGAACATGCAAATGGTCTTATCATGAGCGGCATTAAACCCAGATTAGTGCGGTCCCTCAAAGAATCTAACACGCACTGGGTAGAGGAGCTCGACTCCATACTCTGGGGGCTACGGACCACGCCGAATCGCACCACCGGATACACACCATTCTTTATGGTGTACGGCGTAGAGGCAGTTCTGCCCTACGACATAATTCATGACTCACCTCGAGTGTGCATGTACGAAGAAAGAGAAGCTGAGTTCGATCGGCAGGACAACTTGGACGCCTTGGAGGAGGAGCGTGACGTGGCAAAAGTGTTGGGGAACGTTGCAGAAAACAAAAATTTTCCTACGGTTTCACCAAGATCCATCTATGTGTTCATCTAGCAACGAGTCATGGGAGAGAGATTGCATCTACAAACCACTTTGTAGATCGCGAGCGGAAGCGTTCAACGAACGGGGATGAGGTAGTCGTACACGACGTGATCCAAATCACCGGAGATCCTAGCACCGAAAGGACGGCACCTCCGCGTTCAACACACGTACGGTCAGTGTAACGTCTCCTTCTTCTTGATCCAGCAAGGCAAAGGAGAGGTTGGGAAGATAGCTCCAGCAGCAGCACGACGGCGTGGTGATGGTGGAGTTGCAGTACTCCGGCAGGGCTTCGCCGAGCTCTACGGAGGAGGAGGAGATGTTGGAGAGGGAGAGGGAGGCGCCAGGAGCAAGGGTGCGCTGCCCCCCTCCCCTCCCCCCCTTTATATAGCCCCCGAGGGGGGGCACCGGCCCTAGGAGATGCAATCTCCTAGGGGGGCAGCGGCCAAGGGTGGGGCTTGCCCCCCAAGCAAGGGGCGCCCCCCCTCTTTAGGGTTTCCCCCCTCTAGGCGCATGGGCCTCTAGGGGCTGGTTCCCCTTGGCCCATGTAGGCCAAGGCGCACCCCTAGAGCCCATGTGGACCCCCGAGGCAGGTGGCCCCACCCGGTGGACCCCCTGGGACCCTCCGGTGGTCCCGGTACAATACCGATAACCCCAAAACTTGTCCCGATGGCCAAAACAGCACTTTCTATATATAATTCTTTACCTCCGGACCATTCTGAAACTCCTCGTGACGTCCGGGATCTCACCCGGGACTCCGAACAACATTCGGGTTACTGCATATACATATCTTCACAACCCTAGCGTCACCGAACCTTAAGTGTGTAGACCCTACGGGTTCGGGAGACATGCAGACATGACCGAGACGGCTCTCGGGCAATAACCAACAGCGGGATCTGGATACCCATGTTGGCTCCCACATGCTCCACGATGATCTCATCGGATGAACCACGATGTCGAGGATTCAATTAATCCCGTATACGATTCCCTTTGTCAATCGGTATTTTACTTGCCCAAGATTCGATCGTCGGTATCCCAATAACTCGTTCAATCTCGTTACTGGCAAGTCACTTTTCTCGTACCGTAATGCATGATCCCGTGATCAAACACTTTGATCACATTGAGCTCATTATGATGATGCATTACCGAGAGGACCCGGTGATACCTCTCCGTCAAGCGGAGTGACAAATCCCAGTCTTGATCCGTGTCAACCCAACAGACACTTTCAGAGATACCCGTAGTATACCTTTATAGTCACCCAGTTATGTTGTGACGTTTGGCACACCCAAAGCACTCCTACGGTATCCGGGAGTTACACGATCTCATGGTCTAAGGAAAAGATACTTGACATTGGAAAACTCTAGCAAACGAACTATGCGATCTTATGCTATGTTTAGGATTGGGTCTCGTGCATCACATCATTCCCCTAATGATGTGATCTCGTTATCATTGACATCCAATGCCCATAGTTAGGAAACCATGACTATCTATTGATCAACGAGCTAGTCAACTAGAGGCTTACTAGGGACACGTTGTTGTCTGTTATTCACACATGTATTACGATTTCTGGATAACACAATTATAGCACGAATAAAGACAATTATCATGAATAAGGAAATATAATAATAATGCTTTTATTATTGCCTCTAGGGCATATTTTCAACAGTCTCCCACTTGCACTAGAGTCAATAATCTAGTTACATTGTGATGAATCGAACACCCATAGAGTTCTGGTGCTGATCATGTTTTGCCTTAGGGAGAGGTTTAGTCAACGGATCTGCGACATTCAGATCCGTGTGCACTTTACAAATTTCTATGTCTCCATCTTGAACATTTTCACGAATGGAGTTGAAGCGACGCTTGATGTGCCTGGTCTTCTTGTGAAACCTGGGCTCCTTGGCAAGTGCAATAGCTCCAGTGTTGTCATAGAAGAGTTTGATTGGCCCCGACGCATTGGGTATGACTCCGAGGTCGTTGATGAACTCCTTCACCCAAATTGCTTCATGTGCTGCCTCCGAGGCTGCCATGTACTCCGCTTCACATGTAGATCCCGCCACAACGCTCTGCTTGCAACTGCACCAGCTTACTGCCCCACCATTCAAAATATACATGTATCCGGTTTGTGACTTAGAGTCATCCAGATCTGTGTCGAAGCTAGTGTCGACGTAACCCTTTACGAGGAGTTCTTTGTCACCTCCATAAACGAGAAACATTTCCTTAGTCCTTTTCAGGTACTTCAGGATATTCTTGACCGCTGTCCAGTGTTCCTTGCCGGGATTACTTTGGTACCTTCCTACCAAACTTACGGCAAGGTTTACATCAGGTCTGGTACACAGCATGGCATACATAATAGAACCTATGGCTGAGGCATAGGGGATGAGACTCATCTCTTCTATATCTTCTGCCGTGGTCGGACATTGAGCTGAGCTCAATTTCACACCTTGTAACACAGGTAAGAACCCTTTCTTAGATTGATCCATATTGAACTTCTTCAATATCTTATCAAGGTATGTGCTTTGTGAAAGACCTATGAGGCGTCTTGATCTATCTCTATAGATCTTGATGCCTAATATATAAGCAGCTTCTCCAAGGTCCTTCATTGAAAAACTTTTATTCAAGTAGGCCTTAATGTTGTCCAAGAGTTCTATATCGTTTCCCATCAAAAGTATGTCGTCTACATATAATATGAGAAATGCTACAGAGCTCCCACTCACTTTCTTGTAAACGCAGGCTTCTCCATAAGTCTGTGTAAACCCAAACGCTTTGATCATCTCATCAAAGCGAATGTTCCAACTCCGAGATGCTTGCACCAACCCATAAATCGAGCGTTGGAGCTTGCACACCTTGTCAGCATTCTTAGGATCGACAAAACCTTCCGGCTGCATCATATACAATTCTTCCTTAAGGAAACCATTAAGGAATGCCGTTTTGACGTCCATTTGCCATATTTCATAATCGTAGAATGCGGCAATTGCTAACATGATTCGGACGGACTTAAGCTTCGCTACCGGTGAGAAAGTCTCATCGTAGTCAATTCCTTGAACTTGTCGATAACCCTTAGCGACAAGCCGAGCTTTATAGATGGTCACATTACCATCCGCGTCTGTCTTATTCTTAAAGATCCATTTATTTTCTATGGCTCGCCGCTCAACGGGCAAGTCAGTCAAAGTCCATACTTCGTTTTCATACATGGATCCTATCTCGGATTTCATGGCTTCCAGCCATTTGTCGGAATCCGGGCCCGCCAATGCTTCCTCATAGTTCGAAGGTTCACCGTTGTCTAACAACATGATTTCCAAGACAGGGTTGCCGTACCACTCTGGTGCGGAACGTGTCCTTGTGGACCTTCGAATTTCAGTAGGAGCTTGATTGGAAGTATCTTGATCATCATCATTAATTTCCTCTCTAGTCGGTGCAGGCACCTCAGGAATGTTTTCTTGAGTTTCGCCATTTTCCGGTTCAAGAGGTAACACTTCATCAAGTTCTACTTTCCTCCCACTTACTTCTTTCGAGAGAAACTCTTTCTCTAGAAAGGATCCATTCTTGGCAACAAAGATCTTGCCTTCGGATCTGAGGTAGAAGGTATACCCAATAGTTTCTTTAGGGTATCCTATGAAGACGCATTTTTCCGACTTGGGTTCGAGCTTTTCAGGTTGAAATTTCTTGACATAAGCATCGCATCCCCAAACTTTTAGAAACGACAGCTTAGGTTTCTTCCCAAACCATAATTCATACGGTGTCATCTCAACGGATTTCGATGGAGCCCTATTTAAAGTGAATGCGGCAGTCTCTAAAGCATAGCCCCAAAAAGATAGCGGTAAATCGGTAAGAGACATCATAGATCGCACCATATCTAATAGAGTGCGATTACGACGTTCGGACACACCATTACGCTGAGGTGTTCCAGGCGGCGTGAGTTGTGAAACTATTCCACATTTTCTTAAGTGTGTGCCAAATTCATGACTCAAGTATTCTCCTCCACGATCTGATCGTAGAAACTTGATCTTTCTATCACGTTGATTTTCAACCTCACTCTGAAATTCCTTGAACTTTTTGAAGGTCTCAGACTTGTGTTTCATTTAGTAGATATACCCATATCTACTCAAGTCATCAGTGAGGGTGAGAACATAACGATAGCCACCGCGAGCCTCAACACTCATTGGACCGCACACATCGGTATGTATGATTTCCAATAAGTTGGTTGCTCGCTCAATTGTTCCTGAGAACGGAGTCTTGGTCATTTTACCCATGAGGCATGGTTTGCATGTGTCAAATGATTCATAATCAAGAGACTCTAAAAGTCCATCTGCATGGAGCTTCTTCATGCGTTTGACACCTATGTGACCAAGGCGGCAGTGCCACAAATATGTGGGACTATTGTTATCAACTTTAACTCTTTTGGTATTCACACTATGAATATGTGTTTCATCACGTACGAGATTCATCAAGAATAAACCATTAACCATCGGAGCATGACCATAAAACATATCTCTCATATAAATAGAACAACCATTATTCTCGGATTTAAATGAGTAGCCATCTCGAATTAAACGAGATCCAGACACAATGTTCATGCTCAAACTTGGCACTAAATAACAATCATTGAGGTTTAAAACTAATCCCGTAGGTAAATGTAGAGGTAGCGTGCCGACGGCGATCACATCGACCTTGGAACCATTCCCGACGCGCATCGTCACCTCGTCCTTCGCCAGTCTTCGTTTATTCTGCAGCTCCTGCTTTGAGTTACAAATGTGAGCAACTGCACCGGTATCAAATACCCAAGAGCTACTATGAGTACTGGTAAGGTACACATCAATTACATGTATATCACATATACCTTCTGTTTTGCCGGCCTTCTTGTCCGCTAAGTATTTGGGGCAGTTCCGCTTCTAGTGACCACTTCCCTTGCAATAAAAACACTCAGTCTCGGGCTTGGGTCCATTCTTTGGCTTCTTCCCGGCAACTTGCTTACCGGGTGCGGCAACTTCCTTGCCGTCCTTCTTGAAGTTCTTTTTACCCTTGCCCTTCTTGAACTTAGTGGTTTTATTCACCATCAACACTTGATGCTCCTTCTTGATTTCTACCTCTGCTGATTTCAGCATAGCATATACCTCAGGAATGGTCTTTACCATCCCCTGCATATTGTAGTTCATCACAAAGCTCTTGTAGCTAGGTGGAAGCGACTAGAGGATTCTGTCAATGACCGCTTCATCCGGGAGATTAACTTCCAGTTGAGTCAAGCGGTTGTGCAACCCGGACATTTTGAGTATGTGTTCACTGACAGAGCTATTTTCCTCCATCTTACAGCTAAAGAATTTGTCGGAGACTTCATATCTCCCGACCCGGACATGAGCTTGGAAAACCATTTTCAGCTCTTCGAACATCTCATATGCTCCATGTCTCTCAAAACGCTTTTGGAGCCCCGGCTCTAAGCTGTAAAGCATGCCGCACTGAACGAGGGAGTAATCATCGCAGCGTGAATGCCAAGCATTCATAACGTCTTGTTCTGCAGGGAGAATAGGTGCGTCACCCAGCGGTGCTCGTAGGACATAATCTTTCTTGGCAGCTATGAGGATGATCCTCAGGTTCCGGACCCAGTCCGTATAGTTGCTGCCATCGTCTTTCAGCTTGGTTTTCTCTAGGAACGCGTTGAAGTTGAGGACTACGTTGGCCATTTGATCTACAAGATATATTATAAATATTTTTAGACTAAGTTCATGATAATAAAGTTCATCTAATCAAATTATTTAATGAACTCCCACTTAGATAGACATCCCTCTTCTAGTCATCTAAGTATTACATGATCCAAGTCAACTAGGCCGTGTCCTATCATCACGTGAGACGGACTAGTCAACATTTGTGAACATCTTCATGTTGATCGTATCTTCTATACGACTCATGCTCGACCTTTCGGTCTTCTGTGTTCCGAGGCCATGTCTGTACATGCTAGGCTCGTCAAGTCAACCTAAGTGTTTGCATGTGTAAATCTTTCTTACACCCGTTGTATGTGAACGTTAGAATCTATCACACCCGATCATCACGTGGTGCTTCGAAACAACGAACTGTCGCAACGGTGCACAGTTAGGGGGAACACTTCTTGAAATTATTATGAGGGATCATCTTATTTACTACCGTCGTTCTAAGTAAACAAGATGCAAAACATGATAAACATCACATGCAATCAAATAATAAACGTGACATGATATGGCCAATATCACATAGCTCCTTTGATCTCCATCTTGGGGCTCCATGATCATCTTGTCACCGGCTTGACACCATGATCTCCATCATCATGATCTCCATCATCGTGTCTCCATGAAGTTGCTCGCCAACTATTACTTCTACTAATATGGCTAACACGTTTAGCAATAAAGTAAAGTAATTTACATGGCGTTTCTCAATGACACGCAGGTCATACAAAAAATAAAGACAACTCCTATGGCTCCTGCCGGTTGTCATACTCATCGACATGCAAGTCGTGATTCCTATTACAATAGCATGAACATCTCATACATCACATATAGATCATTCATCATTCATCACAACTTTGGCCATATCATATCACAAAGCACTTGCTGCAAAAACAAGTTAGACGTCCTCTAATTGTTGTTGCAAGTTTTACGTGGCTGAATTAGGGTTCTAGCAAGAACGTTTTCTTACCTACGTGAAAGCCACAACGTGATTTGTAAACTTATATGTACCCTTCATAAGGACCCTTTTCATCGAATCCGCTCCAACTAAAGTGGGAGAGACAGACACCCGCCAGCCACCTTATGCAACTAGTGCATGTTAGTCGGTGGAACCGGTCTCACGTAAGAGTACGTGTAAGGTTGGTCCGGGCCGCTTCATCCCACAATACCGCTGAAGCAAGATAAGACTAGTAGCGGCAAGAAAAGTTGACAAATATATGCCCACAACAAATTGTGTTCTACTCGCGCAAGAAGAACTACGCATAGACCTAGCTCATGATGCCACTGTTGGGGAACGTTGCAGAAAACAAAAATTTTCCTACGGTTTCACCAAGATCCATCTATGAGTTCATCTAGCAACGAGTCATGGGAGAGAGATTGGATCTACATACCACTTTGTAGATCGTGAGCGGAAGCGTTCAACGAACGGGGATCAGGTAGTCGTACACGACGTGATCCAAATCACCGGAGATCCTAACACCGAAAGGACGGCACCTCCGCGTTCAACACACGTACGGTCAGCATAACGTCTCCTTCTTCTTGATCCAGCAAGGCAAAGGAGAGGTTGGGAAGATAGCTCCAGCAGCAGCACGACGGCGTGGTGATGGTGGAGTTGCAGTACTCCGGCAGGGCTTCGCCGAGCTCTACGGAGGAGGAGGAGATGTTGGAGAGGGAGAGGGAGGCGCCAGGAGCAAGGGTGCGCTGCCCCCCTCCCCTCCCCCCCTTTATATAGCCCCCTAGGGGGGCGCCGGCAATAGGAGATGCAATCTCCTAGGGGGGCGGCGGCCAAGGGTGGGGCTTGCCCCCCAAGCAAGGGGGCGCCCCCCTCTTTAGGGTTTCCCCCCTTCTAGGCGCATGGGCCTCTAGGGGCTGGTTCCCCTTGGCCCATGTAGGCTAAGGCGCACCCCTAGATCCCATGTGCCCCCCCCGAGGCAGGTGGCCCCACCCGGTGGACCCCCCGGGACCCTCCGGTGGTCCCGGTACAATACCGATAACCCCGAAACTTGTCCCGATGGCCAAAACAACACTTTCTATATATAATTCTTTACCTCCGGACCATTCCGAAACTCCTCGTGACGTCCAGGATCTCATCCAGGACTCCAAACAACATTCGGGTTACTGCATATACATATCTTCACAACCCTAGCGTCACCGAACCTTAAGTGTGTAGACCCTACGGGTTCGGGAGACATGCAGATATGACCGAGACGGCTCTCGGGCAATAACCAACAGCGGGATCTGGATACCCATGTTGGCTCCCACATGCTCCACGATGATCTCATCGGATGAACCACGATGTCGAGGATTCAATTAATCCCGTATACGATTCCCTTTGTCAATCGGTATTTTACTTGCCCGAGATTCGATCGTCGGTATCCCAATACCTCGTTCAATCTCGTTACCGGCAAGTCACTTTTCTCGTACCGTAATGCATGATCCCGTGATCAAACACTTTGATCACATTGAGCTCATTATGATGATGCATTACCGAGAGGGCCCGGTGATACCTCTCCGTCAAGCGGAGTGACAAATCCCAATCTCGATCCGTGTCAACCCAACAGACACTTTCAGAGATACCCGTAGTATACCTTTATAGTCACCCAGTTACATTGTGACGTTTGGCACACCCAAAGCACTCCTACGGTATCCGGGAGTTACACGATCTCATGGTCTAAGGAAAAGATACTTGACATTGGAAAACTCTAGCAAACGAACTATGCGATCTTATGCTATGTTTAGGATTGGGTCTCGTCCATCACATCATTCCCCTAATGATGTGATCTCATTATCATTGACATCCAATGCCCATAGTCAGTAAACCATGACTATCTATTGATCAACGAGCTAGTCAACTAGAGGCTTACTAGGGACACATTGTTGTCTGTTATTCACACATGTATTACGATTTCCGGATAACACAATTATAGCACGAATAAAGACAATTATCATGAATAAGGAAATATAATAATAATGCTTTTATTATTGCCTCTAGGGCATATTTCCAACAAAAAGCCCGTTCCGCATTCTATCAACAGCAGGCTCGAGATATCAAAGCAGAGAAGTACGGGCCAAAAATTACAATGTTGGCGAACTAGTTCTACGCCTGCCGGACAAGAAAAAGGACAAACTCAAGCCCAAGTGGGAAGGTCCGTTTATAATCGACCAAGTCCTGACTGGTGGAGCGTACCGCCTGCGATATGCGTCGGATAACCGACTCGAGCCGAACCCATGGAATGCCACCCGTCCTCGAAGATTCTATGCCTAGCACCGGACTCCGTGTTTGTCTCCTTCCTCTGTCCATTTTTTACATTTTTCTGTCTTACATTTCTCTCCTTCCCCTCTCTTTTTTTATAGACCTTAAAGGCTCACCAAGTGACGCGCCACTCGCGCTCATTAAACCTGGGGGCTTCTTTAACAAGAAGCTTATACGGGCTTCACGCCCGACACATGTGTCAAACTTCCGCATGTACCTTTTTCTTCACCACTATATGCATCGATATGACTTATGTTTTGGCCAAGCTGGGTTGCCTGGCTCCTGTGCTTACCCCTACGTTCCTGATTGTTCGGCTAGGTGGTAAAGGAAGCACCTTTCCGATTGTTACTGCCGGGTCACCCGGATGTGTACCTTAGACTGGGTGAAGCTGAAAGCTAGCGTTCTTAAGGGAATATTCGGTCGGTGAAATAAAAGATGATCTTTTTACTAACTTTATGCGCCCCAAATGCTTTTTCTGCGTCTTTTCTTTTACGCAGTCCGTGACATGCACTTTAGGGCATGCCTCCCTAGCGAAAGGAACCCCTAACGGAACTATTCTCTCTGGAAGATGTTTCTTACTAACCATGTAATATAACATAACTAGTTGGGCACTTGTCTGATAAAGCACTAATGACCCCTACGCCTTGTCTCCACGCATACCCCGGTTCTTATATAACCGCTATGGTATTCGGACACACTCCGGACCGTCAGGTCCCGAGGTTGAAGCGAAAAGTTCGGCAACGAAAAACGATCTACAATCCAGCTAGAAGGCATTACACATGTCAATTCAAAATTACATAGTCATTCTGACTGATTGTATTCCTCTTCGATACCATCTAACAGGCTGTCTAATTTACAGTCCTGCTGGGAATACTTTGCGGCCAGCTCTACTTGGCCGTATACTAAGCTCACAGGGATCTCCTTCCCATCCGACCCCACTGGGCCGTCCTCGGCCATGTGGTTTGGGTCAAACTTCGTAAAACGGGTCTTCACCATGGCCCAGGCCTCCCGAGCGCCTTGTCGGCAGGCCGATATCTTCCACAACCAGAGGCGCCGCAGAGCTCCCTTGATCTTCTCCGCAAGATCTCCAAGGCCCTCGGGCATGGAGTGGGCAGGCCATAAGGCTTGGGCAACGCCTCGCATCGCTTGCCGAATTCTCTCGTGTAGTTGCAGGAGTTCGGGAAGAAGGTCACCCGTAGAACCGAGCATCTCCTCTGCAGGACGACCTGTGAGCATACCTACAGACATAACTCTGTTAGTCGGTTTCCTCACCGAACTTTTTTTTCTCAAAGGTTCGTTCAAGCACTTACTAAATATGCCGCGTCGAAGCCGCTGATTCTCCTTCTAGGAGTCCAATAGCTGACCACGAACGTCTTTAAGTTTGACGTCCAGCTTGGTGTTGGCATCCTGAAGATCATTCTTCTCTCGCCTCACCTTTGTCAATGTACTCTCACCGGCCTTTAGCCGGCATAAGAGTTTTTGCTTTTCCGGGTCGAGTCCAGCGCCATCTGCAATATGATTTGTCAGATTTAAACCCAAACCGCACAATACTAATCTTTCGAAGTATATCTTACCTGCGGGGGTCCCTTTAGGCTCCCCTGCTGCGGCCAGTGCAGCCTCTAGTTGATCCTTGCACTTTTCAAGCTCCTGGGACAGCACGGTATTCTTCTCTGTAAGAACCTGCATATTAAATGATCCTTAAATCAGTTACTTTAACTGTTTTAAGTCTCGGGGGCTACTGGTATATATATGTATTTGACCAAAATTTTCTTACCCGTATAGCTTTTACATACTGCTCCGTGGCTCTGGCTAAACCATTTTGAGCGGCACAGAGGTACGCATCTCCCGTATTAAAGGCGTCTAAAGCCTCTTGGGAGAAACAAGCGTCGCGTAGAACTGTCTGGCGACGCCTGTGGTTCATGGCACTCTCCACTTCAGAATTTGTGGCAGACAGCCCGTCCGCATCCTCTGTCGGAGGAGCGTCTGGTGCGCGCCTGGTGCTCGCCTCCGCTTCCTGGCCAGACGTTGGAGCCTGGCTAGTGGAGGCGTGATTGGCAACCTCTCCGGATATAGTCCGGCGAGGTCTCCTCGTCCTAGAGATAGCATGAACGTTAATATGCCCTGATAAAATAACACCAGGGAAACAGAGGGTGCGCTATACCTTCGCGCCGGCACCTCAGTCCGGACTACATTCCTTTTTGCCCCATGGGGCCCTGCGGCCCCTTGTTGGCTAGCCGCCGCAGGTTCGGCCTCCCGCCTCGGAAATCTCCCCTGCAAAACACGGTAGTCGTTAGAAACAAAAAATACGTGAGAATGGAATCTCTCCCAAGGGAATAAAACTCCGTTTTCTGTCACCTGGGAGGCCGAGATTAACTCGGGGTAATCAGCCGTAATGGCTACCAAGGTATTGTCCTTGCTTAGCTGATGGAACACCCCGTTGATAAGCTCCACTGATATATCCGGATCCTCTTCGGAGTCCGGATCGAGGGACCGTTCTGGCTCCTCGGGCTGTGGGGGGCGGCTGCTTATATCTTTTACCTCCTGCCGCAGTTCCTGCATTGAAGTCGTTAGACTACATATCTAACCGTGGGAGTATAAAACAAACAGGCAAGTGCAATTGCTCACTTACCCAACTCGAAGGATCGTACATAGTAAATCCGGCCCGCGGGTTGACGCGGAGGAAGTCCTCCTTTTCCCCCTTATACAAGGAGGACAAGATCTTTATTAGGGCGGCGGCCGAGGCCGGCCCCTTACGACCATAATGGGTGGCGTCATCCTCCCCGTTGAAATCCCACATGGGGTGGTCTCTATATTGAAGCAGTTGTACCCCCCGCATAATGCATGCGGCCATGACTCCGATCATGGTTAGTCCGGAATGAGCTAGCAGTCTTATCCGGCCCATCAGGTAAAGGACGTCTCTATTGCTTTCTCTCTGAGAGTTCCGCGGGCGCCAGCTTAAGCGCTTCTTCAATGGAGTGCTGTTGAACTCCGGAAGACCGACCCGGATAGGGTCCGGTAGCGGGACGTCATCTATGTAAAACCATTCCAAAGGCCAGTCCTCGGATGCCTTCTTCAGGGTTTCGGATAGGTAACCGGTCCCGGCGATGCGCCATACTTCGGCTCCGCCCACTTGATATATAGACCCCTCTTGGGAACGGGGCACAAGGCAGAATAACCTCTTCCACAGCGTGAAGTGAGCCTCAACGCCTAAAAATAGCTCGCAAAGGGCGACGAAACCCTCAATATGCAATACGAAGGCGGGCGTGAGATTGTGCAACTAGAGGCCATAGAACTCTAGGAGCCCGCGGAGGAAGGGATGAATTGGAAATCCCAGTCCCCATATTAGATAGGGGACAAGGCACACCCGCTCTCCTTTAGAGGGATTGGGGGTGCTCTCCGCTTGTTTTCTGCCATTATAGGTGGCGAGACCGCCGCGGACCGGGACCATGTATGCCTGAGGGAGAAATCCCTTGGTCTGAAGCGACACTAACTCGCCATGCGGGATGGTGCAACTCTCCCAGTCCCCGGGTTTAGGACCGGAGGGGCGAGGGGAGGAGCGGCGACGGCTGGCCATGTTGGAATGGACCTTTTGCTGGGAGCGCTCTGATGATAACTCGCAGAGAGGAGAAGATGTGGTTTGGATCTAAATCCTCATCCCGTTAAATAGGCGGCTCGTTTATACGGCCGGGGGTTTGAATGTAAAAACACCCCGGCTCTTCGCATGCGTTTGACACGTGGAAGACAGTCATTATTGGGCGTAGAAGCCGAGGGGCGCTACATTACAAAAACCGGGCGTTATTCCTACAGGAACACAGGATTTGGAGGAGGAACCCTCCTTGCAATGCCGAAGACAATCTGCATGCCGGAATCGTCGTCATTGAAGCCTGGTTCGGGGGCTACTGAGGGAGTCCTAGATTAGGGGTTGTTCGGGTAGCCGGACTATACCTTCGCCGGACTCCTGGACTATGAAGATACAAGATTGAAGACTTCGTCCCGTGTCCGGATGGAACTTTCCTTGGCGTGGAAGGCAAGCTAGGCGGTGCGGATATTCAAGATCTCCTACCATTGTAACCGACTCCGTGTAACCCTAACCCTATCGGGTGTCTATATAAACCGGAGGGTTGTAGTCCGTAGGACAATCAACTCCATACACAACAGTCATACCATAGGCTAGCTTCTAGGGTTTAGCCTCCTTGATCTCGTGGTAGATCTACTCTTGTACTACCCATATCATCAATATTAATCAAGCAGGAGTAGGGTTTTACCTCCATCGAGAGGGCCCGAACCTGGGTAAACTTCGTGTCCCTTATCTCCTGTTACCATCTGACCTAGACGCACAGTTCGGGACCCCCTACCCAGATCCGCCGGTTTTGACACCGACACCCGTGTAAATAGTTTTATTTCTTTTGTTTTCTTTGGGGGTCAGTAGGAGAAGACCATAATTAAATTGTTGAAGTGGCTCTTATATGCTTTAAATGTTGATTTAACCCAGAGCCCATATTGCCTTGTCTCCTCCTGTTTCTTGAATGCTCGCAGATTCCAGCTTAGTCCAATGCACGTGCACTCTTATTATTATTCACACCGTTCGACCGTGCAAGTGAAAGGCAATTATGATGATATATGATGGACTGACTGAGATGAGAAAAGCTGGTATGAAGTCGACCTCTTTTGTTTTTGTAAATATGATGAGCCCATCGTTCTTGATTCAGCTTATTATGAATAAACATGTTTCCAGTTACAATTAGAGATCATAGTTGCTTGTGCCATGCTTGATTAGCTATGAGTTATAATGATTTACCTTGCGTGCCAAAACGCTATTGAGATGATTATGATGTGGTATGATGGGGTGGTATCCTCCTTCGAATGATTTAAGTGACTTGACTTGGCACATGTTCACGCATGTAGTTCAAACAAAATCAACATATCCTTCACGATATTTATGTTCATGGTGGATTATATCCTACTCATGCTTGTATCCAATGTTCATTAATTTTAATGCATGTACATGGACGTTGTCGCTCTCTAGTTGGTCGCTTCCCAGTCTTTTGCTAGCCTTCACCTGTACTAAGCGGGAATACTGCTTGTGCATCCAATCCCTTAAACCCCAAAGTTATTCCAGATGAGTCCACTATACCTTCCTATATGCGGTATCTACCTGCCGTTCCAAGTAAATTTGTATGTGCCAAACTCTAAACCTTCAAATAAATATTCTGTTTTGTATGCTCGAATAGCTCATGTATCAACCAAGGTTGTCCTTATCTTTCATGTTAGGTGGGTTATTCTCAAGAGGAGTGGACTCTGCTCCTCATTCATGAGAAAATGGCTCGTCACCGGGATGCCCAGTCCCATGCTTTATGCAAACTAAATCAAAATTAATTGCAAACAAAACTCCCCCTGGGACCTCATGTATGTTGGGGACACTCGTTGTTTCGAGCAAGTCATGGATTGATGCTTGTTGGTGGAGGGGGGTATAAACTTTACCATTCTGTTTGGGAACCGCCTATAATTTGTTTAGCATGGAAGATATCGCCATCTCTTAGTTGTCACGTTGACAATGAAAGTATACCTCTCAAAATGCAATTTATCTCTATTTCAAAACTGAGCTCTGGCACCTCTACAAATCCCCGCTTCCCTCTGCGAAGGGCCTATCCATTTACTTTTATGTTGAGTCATCACCCTCTTATTAAAAAGCACTAGCTAGAGAGCACAACTTTCATTTGCATTCATCATTGTTAATTTATATTTGGGTATGACTATGATTGGATCTCTTTTACCATGAATTACAATGTCTAGTCAGTCCTTGATCTTTAAAGGTGCTCTGCATTTATGTTTTGCGGTCTCAGAAAGGGCTAGCGAGATACCATCTTGTTATATCATATTATGATTGTTTTGAGAAAGTGTTGTCATCCGAGATTTATTATTATGGCTTGCTAGTTGATTATGCTATTGATATGAGTAATTATGAGACCTGAGAATTATTGCAAATATGGTTAGTTATGATATATGCTGAAAACATGAATGCTGGCTTGACATAGTTGCAACAACAAGAGCAAACAAAGTTTGTAAAAGTTTTTCTTTCTTTCTTTCAGTTTGTCAACAGAATTGCTTCAGGACAAGCAAGGGTTTAAGCTTGGGGGAGTTGATACGTCTCCATCGTATCTACTTTTCCAAACACTTTTGCCCTTGTTTTGGACTCTAACTTGTATGATTTGAATGGAACTAACCCGGACTGACGCTGTTTTCAGCAGAATTACCTTGGTGTTGTTTTATGTGCAGAAAGTAAATATTCTCGGAAAGTCCTGAAACTCCACGGAACACCTTAGAAAAAATAATAAAAAATCCTCGCCAAAGATGAAGACCAGGGGGCCCACACCCTGTCCACGAGGGTGGGGGCCGCGCCCCCCTCTAGGGCGCGTCCCCCTACCTCGTGGGCCCCCTGGATGCCCTCCGACGCCAACTCCAACTCTATATATTGGCTTTTGGGGAGAAAAAATCAGAGAGAAGAAATCATCGCGTTTTACGATACGGAGCCGCCGCCAAGCCCTAAAACCTCTCGGAAGGGCTGATCTAGAGTCCGTTCGGGGCTCCGGAGAGGGGGATTCGTTGCCGTCGTCATCATCAACCATCCTCCATCACCAATTTCATGATGCTCACCGCCGTGCGTGAGTAATTCCATCGTAGGCTTGCTGGACGGTGATGGGTTGGATGAGATTTATCATGTAATCGAGTTAGTTTTGTTAGGGTTTGATCCCTAGTATCCATTATGTTATGAGATTGATGATGCTATGACTTTGCTATGCTTAATGCTTGTCACTAGGGCCCGAGTGCCATGATTTCAGATCTGAACCTATTATGTTTTCATGAATATATGTGAGTTCTTGATCCTATCTTGCAAGTCTATAGTCGCCTACTATGTGTTATGATCCGGCAACCCCGAAGTGACAATAATCAGGACCACTCCCGGTGATGACCATAGTTTGAGGAGTTCATGTATTCACTATGTGATAATGCTTTGTTCTAGTTCGCTATTAAAAGGAGGCCTTAATATCCCTTAGTTTCCATTAGGACCCCGCTGCCACGGGAGGGTAGGACAAAAGGTGTCATGCAAGTTCTTTTCCATAAGCATGTATGACTATTTACGGAATACATGCCTACATTACATTGATGAATTGGAGCTAGTTCTGTGTCACCCTATGTTATGACTTTTACATGATGAACCGCATCCGGCATAATTATCCATCACTGATTCGGTGCCTACGAGTTTTCCATATACTGGTTTCCGCTTATTTACTTTCCCGCTGCTACTGTTACAATCACTACAAAATACCAAAAACATTACTTTTACTGTCTTTACTTTTGTTGCCGTTACCAGCACTATCATATTACTTTGCTACTAAACACTTTGCTGCAGATACTAAGTTTCCAGGTGTGGTTGAATTGACAACTCAGCTGCTAATACTTGAGAATATTCTTTGGCTCCCCTTGTGTCGAATCAATAAATTTGGGTTAAATACTCTACCATTGAAAACTGTTGCGATCCCCTATACTTGCTGGTTATGAGGACTCCGCCTAGATCTCCTGCCGCTGCTTGGTCCTACCGGGCTGGACCGGCTTGCTAGAGGTGGCCCGCCGCAGGACACACCTTTTTTCCAAAGCCGGAGGATCGTCAGCCTCGGCCTCTTCCTCGGTCGACTCGTCGACAAAATGTTCGATGAGAGGGGCCCCGGTGTCGGCGCTGCTGGCCTCCCCGGCAGACTTCGCCCCTCCGGCAAGCTCCTTCATTTGCTGCTTCCGAAGCAGCTATATACTCCGCTTCACATGTAGATCCCGCTATGACGCTTTGTTTAGAAGTTCACCGACGGACAGCTCCATCGTTCAATATAAACATGTATCCGGTTTGCGATTTAGAATTGTCCGGATCAGTGTCAAAGCTTGCATCGACGTAACCGTTTACGACGAGCTCTTTGTCACCTCCATAAATGAGAAACATATCCTTAGTCCTTCTCAAGTATTTCAGGATGTTCTTGACCGCTGTCCAGTGATTCACTCCTGGATTACTTTGGTACCTCCCTGCTAAACTAATAGTAAAGCACACATCAGGTCTGGTACACAGCATTGCATACATGATAGAGCCTATGGCTGAAACATAGGGAACATCTTTCATTTTCTCTCTATCTTCTGCAGTGGTCGGGCATTGAGTTTTACTCAACTTCACACCTTGTAACACAGGCAAGAACCCTTTCTTTGCTTGATCCATTTTGAACTTCTTCAAAACTTTGTCAAGGTATGTGCTTTGTGAAAGTCCAATTAAGCGTCTTGATCTATCTCTATAGATCTTGATGCCCAATATATAAGCAGCTTCCCCGAGGTCCTTCGTTGAAAAACTCTTATTCAATTATCCTTTTATGCTATCCAGAAATTCTATATCATTTCCAATCAACAATATGTCATCCACATATAATATCAGAAATGCTACAGAGCTCCCACTCACTTTCTTGTAAATACAGGCTTCTCCAAAACTCTATATAAAACCATATGCTTTGATCACACTATCAAAACGTTTATTCCAACCCCGAGAGGCTTGCACCAGTCCATAAATGGATCGCTGGAGCTTGCACACTTTGTTAGCTCCCTTTGGATCGACAAAACCTTCTGGTTGCATCATATACAACTCTTCTTCCAGAAATCCATTCAGGAAGGCAGTTTTGACATCCATTTGCCAAATTTCATTATCATATAATGCGGCAATTGCTAACATGATTCGGACAGACTTAAGCATCGCTACGGGTGAGAAAGTCCCATCGTAGTCAACCCCTTGAACTTGTCAAAAACCTTTTGCAACAAGTCAAGCTTTATAGACAGTAACATTACCGTCAGCGTCAGTCTTCTTCTTGAAGATCCATTTATTCTCGATGGCCTGCCGATCATCGGGCAAGTCAACCAAAGTCCACACTTTGTTCTTATACATGGATCCCATCTCAGGTTTCATGGCCTCAAACCATTTTGCGGAATCTAGGCTCACCATCGCTTCTTCATAGTTCGTAGGTTCGTCATGGTCTAGTAACATGACCTCCAGAATAGGATTACCGTACCACTCTGGTGCGGATCTTACTCTGGTTGACCTACGAGGTTCAGTAACAACTTGATCTGAAGTTTCATGATCATCATCATTAACTTCCTCACTAATTGGTATAGATGTCACTGGAACCGGTTTCTGTGATGAACTACTTTCCAATAAGGGAGCAGGTACAGTTACGTCATCAAGTTCTACTTTCCTGCCACTCACTTCTTTCGATAGAAGGTGTACCCAACAGTTTCCTTTGGGTATCCTATGAAGACACATTTCTCCAATTTGGGTTCGAGCTTATCAGGTTCAAGCTTTTTCACGTAAGCATCGCAGCCCCAAACTTTAAGAAACGGCAACTTTGGTTTCTTGCCAAACCATAGTTCATAAGGCGTCGTCTCAACGGATTTTGATGGTGCCCTATTTAACGCGAATGCGGCCATCTCTAAAGCATAACCCCAAAATGATAGCGGTAAATCAGCAAGAGACATCATAGATCGGTGTGGTGTTCCGGGTGGCGTGAGTTGCGAAACTATTCCGCATTGTTTCAAATGTAGACCAAACTCGTAACTCAAATATTCTCCTCCACGATAAGATCGTAGAAACTTTATTTTCTTGTTACGATGATTTTCAACTTCACTCTGAAATTCTTTGAACTTTTCAAATGTTTCAGACTTATGTTTCATTAAGTAGATATACCCATATCTGCTTAAATCATCTGTGAAGGTGAGAAAATAACGATACCCTCCGCGAGCCTCAACATTCATTGGACCACATACATCAGTATGTATGATCTCCAATAAATCAGTTGCTCGCTTCATAGTTTCGGAGAACGGTGTTTTAGTCATCTTGCCCATGAGGCATGGTTCGCAAGTACCAAGTGATTCATAATAAAGTGATTCCAAAAGTCCATCAGTATGGAGTTTGTTCATGCGCTTTACACCAATATGACCCAAACGGCACTGCCACAAATAAGTTGCACTATCATTATCAACTCTGCATCTTTTGGCTTCAACATTATGAATATGTGTATCACTACTATCGAGATTCATCAAAAATAGACCACTCTTCAAGGGTGCATGACCATAAAATATATTACTCATATAAATAGAACAACCATTATTCTCTGATTTAAATGAATAACCGTCTCACATCAAACAAGATCCAGATATAATGTTCATGCTCAACGCTGGCACTAAATAACTATTATTTAGGTCTAATACTAATCCCGATGGTAGATGTAGAGGTAGCGTGCCGATGGCGATCACATCGACTTTGGAACCATTTCCCACTCGCATCGTCACCTCGTCCTTAGCCAGTGTCCACTTAATCCGTAGTCCCTGTTTCGAGTTGCAAATATTAGCAACAGAACCAGTATCAAATACCCAGGTGCTACTGCGAGCTCTGGTAAGGTACACATCAATAACATGTAGATCACATATACCTTTGTTCACCTTGCCATCCTTCTTATCCACCAAATACTTGGGGCAGTTCCGCTTCCAGTGACCAGTCTGCTTGCAGTAGAAGCACTCAGTCTCAGGCTTAGGTCCAAACTTGCGTTTCTTCTCATGAGCAGTAACTTGTTTGCTGTTCTTCTTGAAGTTCCCCTTCTTCTTCCTCTTGCCCTTTTTCTTGAAACTGGTGGTCTTATTAACAATCAACACTTGATGCTCCTTCTTGGTATCTACCTCCGTAGCCTTTAGCATTGCGAAGAGCTCGGGAATCGTCTTATCCATCCCTTGCATGTTATAGTTCATCATGAAGCTCTTGTAGCTTGGTGGCAGTGATTGAAGAATTTTGTCAATGACGCTATCATACGGAAGATTAACTCCCAGTTGAATCAAGTGATAGTTATACCCAGACATTCTGAGTATATGCTCACTGACAGAACTATTCTCCTCCATCTTGCAGCTGTAGAACTTATTGGAGACTTCATATCTCTCAATCTGGGCATTTTCTTGAAATATTAACTTCAACTCCTGGAACATCTCATATGCTCCATGATGTTCAAAACATCGTTGAAGTCCCGGTTCTAAGCCATAAAGCATGGCACACTTAACTATCGAGTAGTCATCAGCTTTTCTCTGCCAGACGTTCATAACATCTGGTGTTGCTCCTGCAGCAGGTTTGGCACCTAGCGGTGCTTCCAGGACGTAATTCTTCTATGCAGCAATGAGGATAATCCTCAAGTTACGGACCCAGTCCGTGTAATTGCTACCATCATATTTCAACTTTGCTTTCTCAAGGAACACATTAAAATTCAACGGAACAACAACACGAGCCATCTATCTACAACAAACATAGACATGCAAAATACTATTAGGTACTAAGTTTATGATAAATTTAAGTTCAATTAATCATCTAAGTGATCACGTGATCCAAATCAACTAAACCATAACCGATCATCACGTGAAATGGAGTAGTTTTCAATGGTGAACATCAGTATGTTGATCATATCTACTATATGATTCATGCTCGACCTTTCGGTATCAGTGTTCTGAGGCCATATCTGCATATGCTAGGCTCGTCAAGTTTAACCTGAGTATTCTGCGTGTGGAAAACTGGCTTGCACCCGTTGTAGATGGACGTAGAGCTTATCACACCCGATCATCACGACACCCGATCATCACGTGGTGTCTAGGCACGACGAACTTTGGCAACAGTGCATACTCAGGGAGAACACTTTTATCTTGAAATTTAGTGAGAGATCATCTTATAATGCTACCGTCAATCAAAGCAAAATAAGATGCATAAAAGATAAACATCACATGCAATCAATATAAGTGATATGATATGGCCATCATCATCTTGTGCTTGTGATCTCCATCTCCGAAGCACCGTCATGATCACCATCGTTGTCGGTGTTCTGGCAACGGGGGTCCCCAGACTTGCCTGCCTGCAGCCTGCGGCGTGGCTCAAAGGGGGCCCAGCACGGCCCATCTTCTTCAACGCAGACTCAAGACCCTCGCAAGGGGCCAAGCCTCGCGGGGCGGACGACACGAAGCTTCCTCAGGCCCGGCCTCATCAGGCCGGCTCGCGAGGAGGCGGAGAGATCAAGGCGGGGTACCTCGCGAGGTGCCCATGACGCAAGCCATGACGACCAAGGGCGCCAGGCGGGCGCCAGCCCGCGCAGTGTCCTCCCTTTCCTCTTTGGTGCAAAGGGAGCAAGCACAGGCGAGAGGATCAAGCAAAGGCACCCATTTCGGTGCAACGAGACCAAGACCAGCTCCGTGACAAGGAGGAAGTCATTGTGGAGCCCAAGCCAGCGCCCTCACCAGAGCCTTTGGCAGGCGAGGACCAACTTTAGTCAGGATAAGTGTACCAGATGTTCCCCTTCAAAATGGCCAATTGCTGGCGCCCTTCCCGCTCAATATTTGGGAGGAGGCCCAGGGACTTTGCCTATAAATAGGACTAGCGAACCCAGGGGTAGGGGGATCGACCTATCTGGTTAGAGATAAAGAATCAGAGAGAGAGAAGGGCGACTGAACCCCTCGAGCAGTTCATCGCCCTGGCCAAGAACAGACCCTCGCGAGGCTGTTCTTCCTTGTATTGTTCATCATCAGCCCAAGAGGCAATCCACCGCACCACCACACTGGAGTAGGGTATTACACCACATCGGTGGCCCAAACCAGTATAAAGTCTGTGTCTCTTGCGCTGTGTTTTCCATAGCTTAGATCCTTGCGAGGCGGAGGGGTACAGGTAGGTAGGAGGCGTAATCTCCACGCGCACCCCAGAGTTCGAACCTCAAGGGTCTGCCGGAACCTGAAATCCGACATTTGGCACGCCAGGTAGGGGTGCGCCAGAATCCACCTTCTACCACTTCATGCCCCGCCGCGTCGTCATCACCATGTCTGGCGACCAGGCGGGCAACCCAGACCCATGAGCGGCATGGCCCGCCCGCACAGAGCCACTCGCCTCGGGCGACCCCGTGCCCCAGGCAGCTCGCGGTCCACACGGCGCTGCGGGCCGCGGGCGACGCAGACAGGCTTCGATGGCCCTCACATCGCGGCAGGCGCGGTCGGCAGCAAGGGCCTCCAATCACGCCGCGACCACGGCGCCGTACACCCGCCGGGAGCAGGCGAGCTCGAGGGCCGCGCTCATGGTGGCCCGAGAGCTGCTACAGTGCAGGCTGCTGGAAGGCGGCCGCGACGTGCTGCTGGAATGGGTCGCCGAGCTCCTGGGCTTTGCCGCCTCGGGGGCTCACCCCTTCTGCACCCAGCTCCTGCCTCAAGCCCAGGGCGGCCCACGCGGGGGCTCCGCGCACGCCCGCGGGCTCCAAGGCTACTCCAACACCGGCGAGGCTGTCGGCACCAGACCGGCGGCGACGCTACCACCGCCCCCGGTCCGTGAACAAGAAGGACTCGACGCGACCCACGATCTCAGTGGACAGCCGCGCTACCACCCCGCGGTGGGCGCGTCGAGTGGAGCTGCATGGCACGCGGAGCACTACGGCGTGGCCTTCGGGATGACGGCGCCAGAAGAATACGTGCCCCACATGATGGACCAGAGGCACCCTCACGAGGGCGAACAAGGCTCGCTCCTCAGCCCAGGCTAGGGGAACGAGGCACCAGAAGCTGAGCCCTTCCAGGAGCCCAGGGATGGCCCCACCGGCCACGCTGGAAGCAACGATTATCGGGTACCGCTATTTCCTCAGGAGCAGGCATACGCTAATCATGGATCGCAGGAGGTGCAGGTCACCACAGCGGGCATCTGCCCCGCTCCCACGGTCTCCTACCCCTCGGGAGGAGGGCGCATGGGGGCTGCAGGGGAGGGGCAGAGATCCGACATCACCACCGCGGCGTTTGGAGCAAGGCGTTCTCAGGAGGTAGACCCTCTGCTAGGGAGGTGCCTCAGGGCCTACCCCTGGCGGAGGATCTGTGGTCGAGGAGGGAGCCACTAGCGACCGCTCTACCCCATCGGCGGTGTCCTGGTTTTCGGTCGTCGTTGATGGCACTAGAGTGTGGCGCAAGGCGGGGCCCTCGTCTGGCGATATGAAGCAAGGCTGGTACCTGTGAAGAAGGCCCAGTGCCTGTGAAGCTCGCCGCCTCGTGACACTCTCATGTAATAATGAGTGGGCCTGTACACGCCCCAGAGTCTCAGGGGTGCCGGCCTCAGGCCCTGGGGCTCCCTCCCACGCCCAGTGGCAGCACTTAGCTCCGCGCTGTTGAGAAGACGTCCAAGACTAGATTAGGTGCCGGACGCGGCCTTTTGTCTGCTTTCATTGCTTTTCCCTTTGGTTGTAATCCCCCCCCCCCCCCCCCGCTGGATTTAAGTTGGATTCGAATTTGAGATTTGCGTGTGTTCGGGGAAGGGGTGCTTTGTCTCGTTCGATCCATTTCCCGCGTTTCGCTTACCACTTTGCCTCAGCTGCCTCCTCTCGCGAGCCCCTCGCGAGCCAGGTCAGGCCTAGCTTGCGCGCAGCCCAGACTGCCGCCACCGCGTCCTCTCGGGAGGATTTCCGATGCCTGAGAAGATTATCCTTTGGAAAGGCCCGGAGCCTGTGAAGAAGGTGAATGCCTGTGAAGATTATCCTTTTGGAAAAGGCCCGGAGCCTATGAACAAGGCGAATGCCTATGAAGATTATCCTTTGGAAAAGGCCCGGAGCCTGTGAAGAAGGCGAATGCCTGTGAAGATTATCCTTTTTGAAAAGGCCCGGAGCCTGTGAAGAAGGCGAATGCCTATGAAGATTATCCTTTGGAAAAGGCCCGGAGCCTGTGAAGAAGGCGAATGCCTGTGAAGATTATCCTTTTGGAAAAGGCCCGGAGCCCGTGAAGAAGGTGAATGCCTATGAAGGTTATCCTTTTGGAGAAGGCCTGGAGCCTGTGAATAAGGACAATGCCTGTGAAGCTCGCCGCCCGTGACACTCCCACATCCTACGGATTCAATCAGAGAACACTCGAGACGCCACGGCCTCCCGCAGGCTACCTCGGGGCCCGCACGGAACAAAGGTAAACTAGCCAACCACCAGGCACGGACGCACGGGCAGCGTAGCGTCAACTAAATACGATGAACACAAGTTTTACATGAGGGGCTCCCCCTCCCAAAATGCTCTCACAATCATCAGGCCAAAACCTGAGTTCTACTCAAGCAGGGCAAGGAAACAGGGACAATGCATAATCAGTCGGATAAACCCCCCAATGCGTCCTCAGGAGCACCTCCCGAACCGTAGCTGGCGTTGCCAGACTCGCCATCGCTGTTTGCGTCGCCGCCAGCGGCGTCAAGGCCGTTCACCACACCGCCCTCGTCAGCAGCCACGATCACGTCGTCGTTGTCCGAAGCGAAAGCCCTGACGAGGGCATCCACATTGTCTTCCACCCAGTGCGCCAGGTCGTCTCGGACGGCCTGGGGGACTGGGGCGATGGCGGCGTCGAAGTCAAAGTGGGGGTCCATGTTCCGGAGATGACTAAAGACGCGGGAAAAGGCGCGCCCGAGCAGGGCGTGGCTCCTCTCCTCCACCAACCTGTCGGCCCTCGCCGACCGCGCCTCCAGTTGCGTCACCACGACGGTGAAGAACTGAAGGTTGCCAACGTAGTTGATTGCGTGCAGCTCGCCAACAGCCGCCTCGCAGATGTTGCCCAAGGCTGTGTTGGCTCTCTCCCGGAGCGTGGAGAGCATGGGGGCGTGCTCATGCTCCAGGACCTGCCGCTGACGTATCTCATCCGCATTCTGGCGCGCGACGGCCTCAGCCTCCTCCACCCGCTAGCGAAGATGGAGCACCTCGGCCTGAGAGGTGGTTGACTCCCCTTGCACCACCTCAAGCACGGCCCGAAGAGCATCGGCCCGCCACATCTCTTCCTCCATCTTGGTCCTCAGGGCTGCAGTCCTACCTTCAGCCTCGACCCGGATCAACCCCAACTTCCCCTCGAACTCGCGCTCGAGGTCTTGGCGCGCCATCGCCACCCGACGTCCAAGCTCCTCCAGGACACGGGCTTCCCGTGCAGCGACATCATCCTCCGCCTGGATCACCAAGCGCTCCCTCGTCTCCAGCCGTTCGTACTCGCGGCCGCGTTCGGCGGCTTCCAGCGTCAGCGCCTCCTCACGCTTCTGGAGCCCTGCCGGGTCGCCGGAGGCCACCTTCATCGACGCAAGGGCTGCCTCGCGCAGCTCCACTTGCTCCTCCAGTGAGTGGCACCGGGCCAGGAGCTCCCGAGCCCGCTCCTCCACAGCTCCTCTCCGCCGGTCAGCCTCCCGGGCCTCCTCAGCGGCCCGAGATTGGGCCTCGCGAGAGGCCGTTAATGATGCCTTGGCCTTTTCATCGTCAAGATCACGCTGACGGTGCGTGAGGGCGATGGCGCCCTCCAGCTCGCGCCTCTCTGCAGCCAGGCGCAGGATCTCAGCTTCAAGGCGCGCGTCTTCATCAGCAAGCTCCTCACCAAGCAGGTCCACCGCGTCAGCCGACCTTCGAAGGAATCCTTGGCGAAGAGCGCGACGCTCCCGAGTGCGCTCACGCATATCCTCCACACCATCACCTGCCCCAAGCAAGATCCGGGGGCCACGGATCAGCACTCCCCCCCAGGCAGGGGGCTGGGGGTTGGCACCCTCGCGACAGTCAGGCACACCACGCCAGAAGCCCGGCCTGGAGCCAGCCTACCATCAGATGAAGAGCGCAGGGAGCGCCTCAACCAATCGCAGTCCATGACCAGGTGAGAAGCCCACGGCAGGCTGGCTATGCCCCGAGAAGGCCCGCGAAGGAAGACTGCCGGGTGCGTAGGGCCTCGATGCACCTCGGGATGGTTCGCCCCTCCAATCGCCCTCACTGCAAGGGCTGTGCAGCTCGGAGCACTCAGGGACGGAGGAGGGGGCGAAGCCAAGGAGGACGGAACCTCAGCGATCTCTGCGAGCTCGGCTGGAAGGGGCCAGTGGAGCAAGGATCAACGAGAGCAACAGAAGGATCGGGAGCTGGAGAAGGAGAAGGCTTACTCATCGGTGGCGAAGTACTTCCTACGCTTCAACAGGCGACAAGGGTAATCGTCGCCCAGGGCCTCCCTTTTCTTCCGGAGGGCCTCAAAGTCCACGCGAAAGCGGCCCAAGAGCTGAGTGCAGGGATCAACCTGCGATGAGGGCGAAGCATCAAGGCGATCCGCGCCAGGGGCACCTGCCTGGTGCGCACTGCCGGTCGCCTCGCCCGAAGGAGCAACCGGAGCCTCAGGGGCCTCATCCGCAGACACTGAGGGCAGCTACTCGCTGCTCTCGGCCTCGGCGGAACGGGCCCCAGCAGCTACTCCCTCGTGAGCATCACCCGGCGCTGTCACCCTGTCGGGAGGCACCTCGGCCTCTGACGCCTCATGCCTCCCTGCTCCGCCACTTGAGGAAGAGTCGCCTCGGCCGACTGCAAGGGCAGTCACCATCACTGGGTTCTCGCGAGGCCCTTGGAGGCCGGCAGGGCGCAGTCCAAACTCATCAAAGATAGGCATCTACTTCACAAAATCATCCCTGTTCTGGCAGAGGTACAGCAGGGCCCCTCCTCGCTGGATGCTGCCCGGGTTGGGGTCACTAGTCAGGATCAAGAGCACTGTCCTCGGCAGTTCAGGCGTCAGATCCTCTTCCTGGAGCCTCATACGATCACCACGCCCACTGAAGGCCCACATCCGACGGGAGTGGCGTTGGATAGGAGCAATGCGGCGTAACAGGAACTCCTTCACCACCTTGGGCGCTGTCACGCTGATCGACTTCAAGAACGCAAACCGGTGCCAGACGAAGGCGAGCCGGGGGCTCTCGAGCGTCTCCTGGCCCCATCCTGAATTGGGGATAGCAGGCGAGGTCGGCTTCGACAGCAGGGGGCTAGGCACTCCAACATCCACATACAGCCACCGCTCGCGGAACCTAGCCGAAGGCGAAGGGAGCCCGAAGTCGATCCCTGAGGCCGCTGTCTCGGACGCAGCGACGAAGCTCACGCACGCCGAGCATTGGGTAGGGTCGATAAGGCGCAGAGAGAAGAAATGGCGCAGCAAGGCAACCGACGGAGGGATACCCATCATTGCTTCGCAAACAAAAGCAAAGACCGAAAGAAGGGCGATGTATTTAGGACCCAGATGCATCATGTGGATCTGGTAATGGGAAAGCACGACCCTGAAGAAATCAGAGAAGGGGGGAACCAGACCCGCCCACAGGGCATCAGCAAAATAATGGACCTCGGTGATTATCCTATCAGTGGGGAAGTGAGACATGGGCCAGGCCGTCGTCCTCCCACACTCGTTGAAGATAGTAGCCAGAGCAGAGCTGGCCTTGCCCAGGCCCTCTCGATTGAGTATGATTGACCGGCTGACGGCGGGGGCCACCAACAGCAGTGAGCGAGGCGGAGGCGTGGGTTGCTTCCCTCTTCCCTTCTCTGTCGGACCCATGGCGATGGGAAGGGGGAGAGATGGTTTCAGATTAGGCTGAGAACAGGAGCTGGAGTTCGAGCGGAGGAAGGACAGAGGGCGCACGAGCAAAAGGAAGGGAGCGACTGTGTACAACTACGAGTCCACCTAGCATGGCGCGGAATAAAGGGGCGTGGGGGAACAGTACCGCCCACGTCCAATCAACCGCCACCCGGCGCCCAAGGCCGCAGGATGTTAGGGCCCGCGGCGCTTCGCCCTTGTCCTTTCGCCTCCCTGCACGGCCAATCCCAGGCGCGCCTTGAGCCCGGGGGCTACTATCGGCGTTCTGGGAATGGGGGTCCCCAGACTTGCCTGCCTGCGGCGTGGCTCAAAGGGGGCCCAGCACGGCCCATCTTCTTCAACGCAGACTCAAGACCCTCGCGAGGGGCCAAGCCTTGCGGGGCGGACGACACGGAGCTTGCTCAGGCCCGGCCTCATCAGGCTGGCTCGCGAGGAGGCGGAGAAATCAAGGCGGGGTACCTCGCGAGTTGCCCATGACGCAAGCCATGACGACCGAGGGCGCCAGGCGGGCGCCAGCCCACGCAGTGTCCTCCCTTTCCTCTTTGGTGCAAAGGGAGCAAGCGCAGGCGAGAGGATCAAGCAAAGGCACCCATTTCGGTGCAACAAGACCAAGACCAGCTCCGCGACAAGGAGGAAGTCATTGTGGAGCCCAAGCCAGCGTCATCACCAGAGCCTTTGGCAGGCGAGGACCAACTTTAGTCAGGATAAGTGTACCAGATTTTCCCCTTCAAAATGGCCAATTGTTGGTGCCCTTCCCGCTCAATATTTGGGAGGAGGCTCAGGGCCTTTGCCTATAAATAGGAGTAGCCAACCCCGGGGTAGAGATCAAGAATCAGAGAGAGAGAGAAGGGCGACTGAACCCCTCTAACAGTTCATCGCCCCAGCCAAGAATAGACCCTCGCGAGGCTGTTCTTCCTTGTATTGTTCATCATCAGCCCAAGAGGCAATCCACCGCACCACCACACTGGAGTAGGGTATTACACCACATCGGTGGCCCGAACCAGTATAAACTCTGTGTCTCTTGCGCTGTGTTTTCCATAGCTTAGATCCTTGCGAGGCGGAGGGGTACAGGTAGGTAGGAGGCGTAATCTCCGCGCGCACCCCAGAGTTTGAACCTCAAGGGTCTGCCGGAACCCGAAATCCGACAATCGTCACCGGCGCGACACCTTGATGTCTAACGTAGCATCATTGTCGTCTCGCCAACTATTACTTCTACGACTATCGCTACCGCTTAGTGATAAAGTAAAGCAATTACAGGGCGATTGCATCGAATACAATAAAGCGACAACCATATGGCTCCTGCCAGCTGCCGATAACTCGGTTACAAAACATGATCATCTCATACAATAAAATATAGCATCATGCCTTGACCATATCACATCACAACATGCCCTGCTAAAACAAGTTAGACGTCCTCTACTTTGTTGTTGCAAGTTTTACGTGGCTGCTACGGGCTGAGCAAGAACCGTTCTTACCTACGCATCAAAACCACAACGATAGTTCATCAAGTTAGTGTTGTTTTAACCTTCTCAAGGACCGGGCCTAGCCACACTAGGTTCAACTAAACTTGGAGAAACTGACACCCGCCAGTCACTTGTGTGCAAAGCACATCAGTAGAACCAGACTCGCGTAAGCGTACGCGTAATGTCAGTCCGGGCCGCTTCATCCAACAATACCGCCGAACCAAAGTGTGACATGCTGGTAAGCAGTATGACTTGTATCTCCCACAACTCACTTGTGTTCTACTCGTGCATATAACATCAACGCATAAAACCTGGCTCGGATGCCACTGTTGGGGAACGTAGTAATTGCAAAAAAATTCCTACGCACCCGCAAGATCATGGTGATGCATTGCAACGAGAGGGGAGAGTGTGTCCACGTACCCTCGTAGACCAAAAGTGGAAGCATTAGCACAATGCGGTTGATGTAGTCGTACGTCTTCATGATCCGACCGATCAAGTACCAAACGCACGGCACCTCCGAGTTCAGCACACGTTCTACTCGATGACGTCCCTCGAACTCCGATCCAGCCGAGCTTTTAGGGAGAGTTTCGTCAGCACGACGGCGTGGTGACGATGATGATGTTCTACCGATGCAGGGCTTCGCCTAAGCACCGTTACGATATGACCGAGGTGGATTATGGCTGAGGGGGGCACCGCACACGGCTAAGAGATCCAAGGGATCAATTGTTGTGTCTATGGGGTGCCCCCTCCTCCGTATATAAAGGGGGGGGAGGAGGAGAGGGACGCCAAGGGGAGAGGCACGCCGAAGGGGGGGCAATCCTACTCCAAGTAGGTTTGGCCCCCCTTTCCTATTCCAACTAGGAGAAGGGGGAAGGAGGAGGTGGAGAAAAGGAAGGAGAAGGGGGCCCGTCGCCCCCTTCCCTTTTCCAATTCTGATTGGGGCAAGGTAGGCCGCGCGCCACCTCTTGGCCTCCCTCTCTCCTTTCCACTAAGGCCCATAAGGCCCAATAGCTTCGGGGGGGGGGGGGTTCCGGTAACCCCCAGTACTCCGATAAATATTTGATAACCCCCGGAACCATTCTCGTGTCCGAATATAGTCGTCCAATATATCAATCTTCATGTCTCGACCATTTCGAGACTCCTCTTCATGTCTGTGATCACATCCGGAACTCCGAACAACCTTCGGTACATCAAAACACATAAACTCATGATATAACTGTCATCGAACTTTAAGCGTGCGGACCCTACGGGTTCGAGAACTATGTAGACATGACCGAGACACGTCTCCGGTCAATAACCAATAGCGGAACCTGGATGCTCATATTGGCTCCTACATATTCTAGGAAGATCTTTATCGTTCAAACCACATAACAACATATGTTGTTTCCTTTGTCATCGGTATGTTACTTGCTCGAGATTCGATCGTCGGTATCTCAATACCTAGTTCAATCTCGTTACCGGCAAGTCTCGTTACTCGTTCCGTAATACATCATCCTGCAACTAACTCATTAGTTGCAATGCTTGCAAGGCTTAAGTGATGTGCATTACTGAGTGGGCCTAGAGATACCTGTTCGACAATCGGAGTGTCAAATCCTAATCTCGAAATACGCCAACCCAACAAGTACCTTTGGAGACACCTGTAGAGCACCTTTATAATCACCCAGTTATGTTGTGACGTTTGGTAGCACACAAACTGTTCCTCCGATAAATGGGAGTTGCATAATCTCATAGTCATAGGAACATGTATAAGTCATGAAGAAAGCAATAGCAACATACTAAACGATCAAGTGCTAAGCTAACGGAATGGGTCAAGTAAATCACATCATTCTCCTAATGATGTGATCCCGTTAATCAAATGAAAACTCTTTGTCTATGGCTAGGAAACATAACCATCTTTGATTAACGAGCTAGTCAAGTAGAGGCATACTAGTGACACTCTGTTTGTCTATGTATTCACACATGTATCATGTTTTCGGTTAATACAATTCTAGCTTGAATAATAAACATTTATCATGATATAAGGAAACAGATAATAACTTTATTATTGCCTCTAGGGCATATTTCCTTCAGAAGATGACCTCCGTGTCGACATCCGCGGGAGGAGGGGAAGCGGGTGGAGTCAGAGGACGCTTGGACGAAGAAGAGGTGGTCGCTTTCCTCTTCGCCACCATGACCTTCACCACCTTCTTTGCTGCCGCAGCCCTCATCAGGCGCATGGACTCCGCCTGGATCTCCTGCCACTGCTCGGTCCTGCCGGGCTGGACCGGCTCGCTAGAGGTGGCCCGCCGCAGGATACACCTTTTTTCCAAAGCCTGAGGATCATCAGCCTCGGCCTCTTCCTCGGTCGACTCGTCGACCCCATCTTTGATGAGAGGGGCCCCGGTGTCGGTGCTGCTAGCCTCCCCGGCAGACTTCGCCCATTCGGCAAGCTTGTTCTCCTCCGCGGCAGCCTAGACCTCGTCCTCCATGTGGCCGGCGCTGCCAGCCTCCTTGGCGAGCTCCACCTCCGTCGCCCTGGCGGCGATGAAGTCCAGCTCAGCCTGGGTGGTGTCCTGGACGAGCAATGGCTCGGCATGGACGTACTTCTCCGACAGCTTGTCCAAGAACTCCTACACCTGATCCGCCCCCGTCCCGGCCCAATTTGGGTCGAGGCCATGCGTGTTGAAGTCCGGCATCCTGGCGATGATATCGGTTTGACGAGAATTGGTTCTCAGTGGGACCACCCCCGCCGGCAACCCAAACAGGGGCCCCTTGATGACCTTGCCGGCCTTCACGGCCTTGCCGGACCTCTCGGCCCTGCCGAGGGAGTCCTGGATTAGGGGGTCCTCGGACGGCCGGATTATATACTTTAGCCGGACTGTTGGACTATGAAGATACAAGATTGAAGACTTCGTCCCGTGTCCGGATGGGACTCTCCTTGGCGTGGAAAGCAAGCTTGGCAATACAGATATGTAGATCTCCTCCCTTGTAACTGACTCTGTGTAACCCTAGCCCCCTCCGGTGTCTATATGAACGGAGGGTTTGGTCCGTAGGACAACAACAATCATACCATAGGCTAGCTTCTAGGGTTTAGCCTCTACGATCTCGTGGTAGATCAACTCCTGTAATACTCATATCATCAAGATCAATCAAGCAGGAAGTAGGGTATTACCTCCATCAAGAGGACCCGAACATAGGTAAACACTGTGTCCCCCGCCTGCTGTTACCATCCGCCTTAGACACACAGTTCGAGACCCCCTACCCGAGATCCGTTGGTTTTGACACCAACATTGGTGCTTTAATTGAGAGTTCCACCGTGCCGTCACCATAAGGCTTGATGGCTCCTTCGATCATCGGCAACGATGCAATCCAGGGTGAGGTTTTCCTCCCCGGACAGATCTTCGTATTCGACGGCTTCGTATCGCGGGCTAACTCGCTTGGCCATTTGGAGCAAATCGAGAGCTACGCCCCTGGCCATCAGGTCAGGTTCGGAAACTTGAACTATACTGCCAACATCCATGGAGAATTGATCTTCGATGGATTCGAGCCCATGTCAGGTGCGCCGCACAATCATGATGGACATGACTTAACTCTGTCGTCGGACAGTGTTCGGGAGAGCACACCTGCAACTACTCCTGCCCGCAATCCAGAACAAATTGTGCCATCTCAGGACGGGTGGATAGACCCCGCCACGGAGGCCGCACTCTTAGTGGTGATAGAGCTGAATGCTGACATCACCTCCCACGCGAGACGTATTGCCGAACCATTGGGTTCGTCTCCAGCCACGGGCTCCGAACCGCTGACGTCCGTGCCTATCGAATCCGATCGGGCACCGATCATGGAGTTTACCTCCGTGGATATCTTTCAGCACTCGCCTTTCGATGATGTGCTAAATTCATTAAGGTCTCTCTCCTTGTCAGGAGAACCTTGGCCGAACTATGTCTGGCTAGAATGGGATGCGGAAGACGAAGAATTTCGCTCCCCACCCACCACCCACTTAGTAGCCACTGTCGACGATTTAATCGACATGCTTGATTTCAACTCCTAAGACATCGACGGTATGGACGATGATGCAGCAGACGAGCAGGAACCACCGCCTACAGGGCGCTGGACTGCCACCTCATCATATGATATATACATGGTGGATACCCCCAAAGAAGGCGATGGCGATAAGACAGCGGAGGATGACCCCTCCAAGAAGCAACCCAAGCACCGACGTCAGCGGCGCCGCTCTAAGTCCCGCCATAGCAAAAGTAGCGATACTGGCACAAGAGACAATAACACTCCGGTTAGTGCCGAAGACGACGACAATCCCCTCCAGCCAGATTTAGAGCGGGAGGATGAACAAGCTAGCCCTCCAGAACAGGCAGCAGATGGAGAAACGGAGGATGACAATTACATGACTCTCTCCGAAGACGAGGTGAGCCTCGACGACGAAGAATTTATCATGCCTGAGGATCCCGTCAGGCAGGAGCGCTTCAAACGTCGGCTTATAGCCACAGCAAATAGCCTGAAGAAAAAGCAACAACAGCTTCGAGCTGATCAAGATCTGCTAGCGGATAGATGGACCGAAGTCCTTGCGGCTGAGGAATACGAACTCAAACGCCCCTCCAAGAGTTACCCAAAGTGCAGGTTGCTATCCCAACTCAAGGAGGAAGCATTAAAACCTACATCACCAGCATATGATGCGGTGGATCGGCCACCTCGTGGCCAAGACAGAGGGGCATATCAGCCCGAAGTCCAGCCCGCACCCCCTCGCCAGACAGCCAAAAACACCAAGGCCCGGCGCAACACGCGGGACCTGCAAGACATATTGGAAAACAAAGCAGGGCATATAATATCAATCTACGGATCATGGGGTCACGCGCCAACGCATGACGATGACCGTCACGCCGGATACACTAAAAGCAAATCCAGCCGGGCCGAATACAGCAGACAAGATTCATATAAACTGTGTCGTGATATAGCCCGGCAAAGAGGCGCCGCACACCCCCTATGCTTCATTGATGTAGTAATGGATCACGAATTCCCAAAGGGTTTTAAACCCATAAACATTGAATCATATGATGGCACAACAGACCCCGCGGTATGGATCAAGGATTCCCTCCTCCACATCCACATGGCTTGCGGTGATGATCTGCATGCCATCAAGTACCTCCCACTAAAACTCAAAGGACCAGCTCGGCATTGCCTGAATAGCTTGCCAGCAGACTCCATTGGCAGTTGGGAGGATTTGGAAGATGCATTCCTTGACAACTTCCACGGCACTTATGTGCGACCACCGGATGCTGATGACTTGAGCCATATAACTCAGCAGCCAGGGGAATCGGCCAGGAAATTCTGGACCCGATTCCTAACTAAGAAAAACCAAATTGTCGACTGTCCGGATGCAGAGGCCTTAGCGGAATTTAAGCATAACATCCGTGACGAGTGGCTCGCCGGACACCTCGGCCAAGAGAAGCCGAAGTCCATGGCAGCTGTCGGTGTCAAAACCGGCGGATCTCGGGTAGGGGGTCCCGAACTATGCGTCTAGGCGGATGGTAATAGGAGACAAGGGACACGATGTTTTTACCCAGGTTCGGGCCCTCTCGATGGAGGTAAAACCCTAATCTTGCTTGATTAATTTTGATGATATGGGTAGTACAAGAGTTGATCTACCACGAGATCAGAGAGGTTAAACCCTAGAAGCTAGCCTATGGTATGATTGTTGTTGTTCCCTACGAACTAAACCCTCCAGTTTATATAGACATCGGAGGGGGCTAGGGTTACACAGAGCCAGTTACAAGGAAGGAGATATACATATCCGTATCGCCAAGCTTGCCTTCCATGCCAAGGAGAGTCCCATACGGACACGAGACGAAGTCTTCAATCTTGTATCTTCATAGTCCAACAGTCCGACCAAAGGTCATAGTCCGACTGTCCGGATACCCCCTAATCCAGGACTCCGTCAGTAGCCCCTGAACCAGGCTTCAACGACGATGAGTCCGGCGTGCAGATTGTCTTCGGCATTGCAAGGCGGGTTCCTTCTCTGAATACTTCATAGAAGATTTTGAACACAAGGATCATGTCCGGCTCTGCAAAACAAGTTCCACATACCACCGTAGAGAGAATAATATTTCCACAAATCTAATCTGCTGATGTATCCTCCAATGTGACATCACACCACAGCCAAGCCCTTATGCGAACCGTTTTTTATAGCCAACCTCAACACGTTTTGCGAGGCGGTTTCCTTGGCACGTCTTGTTGAAGCAGATATCGTGTCCCCTTATCACGGGATTCGCATAAATACGGACGTGGGTAACCCAACCGTGCCATCAATTATGGCGCTTGGGGGACGAGCGGGTTTTACCACGCTGGTGGGGACGCATAGTTTTGTCCGCCCATATAAAGGGTTCACCTTTTTCCATCCACGCCTTCTTCCTCCTTTGCTCATCCATTCTCGCACACTCGAGCTCCAGCGCCCAAGTCCACATTTTCTTCCTCAACCTTCTCCAACCATGTCCGGAGCGGGAGGCAAGTGGATGGTCTCCTCCGTCACGGAGGGACACATTAAGAAGCTGAGGGGAGCCGGATACTTATCTGCAGACATCACGCATCGGCTCCTAGATGCGGGGCAGTTCATCCCCACCCCCAGGCCCCACGAGAGGGTAGTTTTTCTCTCCCATTTCCTCCGCGGACTGGGATTCCCTCTCCATTCATTCGTCCAGGGGATCATGTTCTACTATGGCCTGGATTTCCACGATCTGGCCCCGAACTTCATCCTCAACATCTCGGCGTTTATCGTCGTGTGTGAGGCCTTCCTCCGCATGAAGCCCCATTTCGGCCTATGGCTGAAGACTTTTAATGTCAAACCGAAAGTGGTGCGCGGCCAGCAGGCGGAGTGCGGAGGCGCCATGGTGGGCAAGATGCCCAACACCACATGGCTCGAGGGCTCCTACGTGGAGACCATAAAGGGGTGGCAATCGGGGTGGTTCTACATCACCGAGCCGCGTGACCCCAAATGGGCAGCGGCCCCCGAGTTCCGATCCGGAATCCCCATGCGGTTCACCTCCTAGAAAGAGAAGGGCCTGCCCTGGGGTAGTCCGGGAGAGCTGACCGGACTCCAATCCTATGTCCAAAACATGGTGAGCAAGAAGCTCAAGCTTCTCAACATAGTCCAGGTCATGCTCATCCGCCGGATCCTTCCGTGTCAACAACAGGCGTTCAACTTGTGGGAGTTCGACCCGGCCCAGCACCAAACTTTGAGCAAGCTCTTCGACACAACACATGAGGATGCTTGGAAGGTGCTTTTTAAGGGCGCTGAGGTTCCCCCTCCCCTTACCGAGGATCGCGGATTCAGCACGAAGCGCCAAGCCAACGCGGTAAGCTGCTTTACCTCTTATAGGGTATTTATTCTTCATAGTTTAATCATATGCGGGGTCTAAGCTCCCATACCTTTGACAAGATTGGCAGGAGACGGCCGAATAGATCGACTGTCCAGCTCCTCTGCCCGAAGGCCCAGCAGACGCTTGCTTAGCGGAGCTGCTGGTCCCGGCACCTTACGTGGTGCCGGAGAAGAAGGCCAAGAAGAAAGCCACGGGAACCCGAAAGAGTTCCCGGTGCCCGGTGGTGTCGGACTCATTGTCCGATGACTCCGAGGCGCACTCCTCCCATGAAGATGAGGAGGAGGAAAAAGAGGCTTCTTCCCCTCCAGCAGGGGGAGAAAAGAAAAGGAAGGCCGCCCCAACTGGGGAGGCCGGAGGGTCCAAGAAGGGAAAGACTCTCCCTCCGGACTACTCCACCACCGCCACCGACAGCGAAGATGAGTGGCCACCCAGGGCCAAGCCCCCGGCGAGATCGTAAGTATTCGAACACCAGAGTAACTCATGGCACCGTTAATTGTGCAGCTTCTTCTAACACCGGACACGGTTATGCAGTCCGTCCCGAGCCCATATCGACGTATCCTCGTCGAGCGGTTCTTTGGACCCGTCGGCCATGAGCAGTGGAGGGTCACTTCCGACCGCTTCCACCCCTCGCCCTACGGACATCGCCGAGGTTTTATCCCAAAGGGCACCAAGCCGAGGGGAGGTAGTCCTGGAGGCGCCACAAGGCGACCTTCCGGACTGCAGGCGCAAAGGGAGCAAGGCTCCCAGGGGCTCCAAGTTCGGCCCTGGGCCGAACTTGGCACCAGAACCTTCAGTGGTGACCTCCGTCGGTGACCTCAGCGCTGGTGACCTCCGTCCAACGGGAGGCACCGGATAATTTGCTGGAGGTGCTTAACGGTGCGTCCATCGACGAGGAGCACCGCACTATTAATTATAAGTGCGGTGGTCCAGAAAGTTCAGTCCGCCAAGAGCGGACTGACTGAAGCCTATGCAGCCTTCTAACAGGCTTTGAGGTATGTATATGAAAATATTACCGCATACACAGTAGCCCCTGATGCACTATTCGGTGTTCACAAAGAAAAGCCGAATAGAGGATCTAATAATTTTGCAGGAGTCTAACATAATTATGTCGATATGCGTATGCAGGCTTCGCTGCTGACCTCTGCCGTGCTGACTGCGGAGGTTAATGCGCTGAAGCAGAACCTCGAGCGGTCCGAGAAAGAGCTCGGCCTTGCCAAGAAGCAGCTCGAGGAGAACCAAGGTACGTAATGCCTTGTCTATGTGTGTATAAAAAAGATGCAGTTGCAAAAATGATAGGATCGTTATTGATGTGCTAGGGGCCACGATTGAGGTGGTGACCCTGAAGCAAGCACTGTCCGAGGCCGAAAACAAAGCGGCCACGGAGTGCAGCGAGCGGGGGAAGCAAGAGGCACGGGTTGCCGAGGTGCAGCAAGAGCTCCAGGCTCTCATGAAAAAGCATGAGAGTTTGGAGATTGACTCGAAGACGCGAGAGCCCGAGCTTGCCTCGGCCCTTGAGAGCGCCAAGCATGCTAAGGCCGAAGCCCAGAAGGCCCTCCAGGAGATTGAGGTGATGAAGAAGATTGCGGTGGGTAAGGCATTCTTTATGTAAAGCAAGCATGCGAAAGTAAATTACTTGCTACTTACCCGAGTTTGGAGCTCTCCAGGAGCATTCGCAGATTTGCCCCGCAGTGTGCCGGACGCCGCAAAGCATTACCGAGCCAAGGAGGGGAGCTCGACGGAGAAGGCGTTCTGGTCTCAGTATATTGAGGCCGAACACCCGGTACCCTTGAGCGACCAGCTGAAGCAATTGGTCGAGCTCCATAAGGCGGCCGAGCAGGCCATGAAGAGTCTCATAGTCCGGATGTGGCCTGGAGAGGCCATGCCGGGGAGCTACTTCGGGCTGGTGAAGCGGCTTATGGATGCCTGCCCTTGGCTTGAGGTCATCAAGCACTCCGTCCGCATCGAGGGCGCCCGTAGGGCGCTTGCCCGTGTTAAAGTACACTGGGGCAAGATGGACGCGGAGAAGCTGGTGAAGGATGGGCCACCGCAGGCCAAGGAGCATCGCCACCATGAGATGTACTATGAGGGCGTCCGGAAGGGTGCCCGCCTTGTGGCGGATGAATGTTCCAAAGATGCAATATTTGAGTAAACTCGCTCGTGTGATCCTGTACGCTGAAAACTTGTTCATATGCGCTATGCAACGCTTGTGTGAATTTAAAATATTACCTTCTGTGCGGCCGTTTATTAAATCTGAGAGATGGCGAGTCATCGGCTTCTGCCCCCGTGCCACGAGTGCTGGGGTGTTCGGGATAAACCTGAGCACTCTTTTTCCCATTCTTGGGTCCTTCGAGGGAGGTGCTCAGCACAACGAACAAGGCAATGGTAATATAATGCTTTATCACTCTCACTTAGCCACAGAATTCTATAATTTTAAATTAGAAAGACCGAGTTCGGGGTGCTATACACGCCTAGGCCAGACAAAGCCGACTCCTCGCCCTAAGCGGCATAAGTCTTTAGGGACTCGAAACCTCTCGAACAGCGACCAGCTCTCGCCCTATCATGACAGTCAGTTTTAGCTTTCTCTACTGAGGTGCTTAGCCCAGCTGAACCGGGGCCCTATCGCAGTAGTTCTCCCAGTGCTACCTTAGCCGATATAGCGGAACGTAAGGTACCAAAACATGGGAGCCGGGAAAACCCAACTATTGACCAAAGACATGATTCGGAGCTGATGCATATAATGCTATAAGTTCGGAGTGCCGCACTTGTGAAAGTGTTCGGACTTCTCACGCCGTATTATGGGGTGCTTGAGCCCCTGGCATATTAGCCGTACCAAAGTGTACGGGTGCTAAATGTCATGAATGAACATATATACATAAAAAGGAAGGAATAGAGAATGCAATAATATACTTAAGCTAAGCATTGTTTACTCAAAAAAGGTGCATTGAAAGCAGAACGATACAAATAGTGCGATAAGCGAGAGATGGGACTATTTGACATGTCCCCTCCGGGGGCGAGCTGCGGAATGGTATTTAAAGCAGGTATTTTGCTCTTTATAGAGACCACCTGGGAGTTCCACAGTGTGAGGTAGCTTTCTGCCTCCCTGGTTATTGTATCGTTTGTTCGGCAATTGTACTGCCGAAGAGGTCTTCCGGAGAGTAAAGTCCTGAAAGTAAGAAGAAATGACAAAATCGGGAGCCCCTAGTGCGGTTGAGCCGCATTTTGGGGCCTGTCGTGGTCGTGCCCCTCCCCCTATGCCCATGGTATTTTCAAAGCATAATTATGTACGCGTAGAACGGATTTCGCCATTTCGCTGGGGCTGGGGTTGGGGCCGCATTGCTACGCTTGCTCGGAACGTGCCAGGCGGTCTTGTTGTAGATTAGTCCGAGCGCGCTTGACGGTGTCCGGACGTTTTTTCGCCGGACTGGAGAATGCTTTGAGAGGCTGCTTTGTACTTCTGCTGCGACGGCCGCCGTGTGCTCCTCCGTTCGGAGAGAGCGCTCGGTGTTTCCATTGACTGTAATGACCCCCCGAGGTCCTGGCATCTTGAGCTTGAGGTATGCATATTGCGGCACCGCATTGAACTTTGCAAATGCGGTTCGCCCGAGCAGTGCATCGTAGCCACTGCGGAACGGGACTATATCGAAGATTAACTCCTCGCTTCGGAAATTATCCGGGGATCCGAAGACCACTTCAAGTGTTACTGAGCCTGTGCAATGGGCCTCTACACCTGGTATGACGCCCTTAAAGGTCGTTTTTGTGGGTTTAATCCTTGAGGGATCTATGCCCATTTTGCGCACTATGTCCTGATAAAGCAGGTTCAGGCTGCTGCCGCCGTCCATAAGGACTCGAGAGAGCTGAAATCCGTCAATAATTGGGTCTAGAACCAATGCAGCAAATCCGCCATGGCGGATACTAGTGGGATGGTCCCTGTGATCGAAAGTGATTGGACAGGAGGACCATGGGTTGAACTTTAGGGCGACTGGCTCCAACGCGTATACGTCCCTTAACGCACGCTTCCGCTCCCTCTTGGGGATGTGGGTCGTGTATATCATGTTCACCGTCCGCACTTGTGGGGGGAAACCCTTCTGTCCTCTGTTGTTCGGCGGCCGGGGCTCCTCCTCGTCGTTGCTATGTAGCCCCTTGTCTTTGTTTTTTGGCATTTAACTTGTCGTCCTGCTTGAACACCCAACAATCCATGTTGGTGTGGTTGGCCGGCTTGTCGGGGGTGTCATGTATCTGACACGAGCGATCGAGTATACGGTCCAAGCTGGATGGGCCCGGAGTGCTTCTTTTGAATGGAACCGGCATTAACTTCCTTATCCTCAGTATTGTCGCTGTTAATGCGGCGTTTTTGTTTGTTGTGACGTGACCTGCCATTGCTGTCCTTGGTATCCGAAGTACCACTGCTCTTTGATATGTTATTCCTGCGAGCCAGCCAGCTATCTTCTCCTGCGCAAAAGCGGGTCATGAGTGTCGTGAGGGCTGCCATAGATTTCGGCTTTTCTTGTCCAAGGTGCCAGGCAAGCCACTCGTCGCGGATGTTATGCTTGAAAGCTGCTAGGGCCTCTGCATCCGGACAGTCGACGATTTAATTTTTCTTGGTTAGGAACCGCGTCAAGAATTGCCTGGCCGATTCCTTTGGCTGTTGAATTATGTGTCTCAAGTCATCGGCATCTGGTGGTCGCACGTAAGTGCCCTGGAAGTTATCGAGGAATGCGGCTTCCAGGTCTTCCCAACACCCAATGGATTATGCTGGCAAGCTGTTGAGCCAATGCCGAGCTGGCCCTTTAAGCTTGAGTGGGAGGTATTTGATGGCATGTAGATCGTTGCCACGGGCCATGTGGATATGAAGGAGATAGTCCTCAATCCATACCGCGGGATCTGTCGTACCATCGTATGATTCAATATTCACGGGTTTGAAACCCTCTGGGATTTGATGATCCATTACTTCATCTGTGAAGCATAGCGGGTGTGCGGCGCCTCTGTACTGGGCTATATCACGACGCAGCTCGAATGAGTTTTGTCTGCTGTGTTCGGCCCGGCCGGATTTACTTTTGTTGTATCCGGCGTGACGGTTATCGTCTCGTGTGGTGGGGCACCCACACGATCCGTAGATCGATCTTGTTTGCTTTGCTTTGTCCTCCAATATGTCTCACAGATCTAGCGCATTTCCCCGTGCCTTGGTACTTTTTGAGTGACGCCGTCGTGCGGCTTGAGCTGTGGGCCGAGAGGCCTCTCTGTCGCGGCCACGAGGTGGCCGGTCAGCCACGTCATACACTGGAGATGTAGGTTTAGATGCTTCCTCCTCTAATCGGGGTAGCAACCTGCGCTTTGGGTAGCTCTTGGAGGGGCGTTCGAGTTCGTATTTGTCGGATATCGGGTTCCGGCAAACCCTTGAGGTTCGAACTCTGGGGTGCGCGCGGAGATTCTGCCCTCTACCTCTCCGTATCGCAAAGATCTAACTACTGAAAGAACAACACAAAAGACACATGGTTTATACTGGTTCGGGCCACCGATGTGGTGTAATCCCCTACTCCAGTGTGGCGGGTGGATTGCCCCTTGGGCTGATGATGATGAACAGTACAATGGAGAACAGCCTCGCGAGGGCGTGTTCTAGCTGGGACGATGAACTGCTGGGGGAGTTCAGACGCCCTTCTCTCTCTCTCTTTCACTCTCTCTGCTTGCTCGGATTCTGGGTACTAGATGCCCGATACCTGATGCTTGATGATCCCCCCTACCTTGGGGGCGGCTAGTCCTATTTATGGGCAAAGGCCCTGGGCCTCTTCCCAAATATTGAGCGGGAAGGGCGCCAACAATTGGCCAATTTGAAGGGGAACATCCAGTACACTTATCCTGACTAAAGTTGGTCCTCGCCTGCCAAAGGCCCTGTGGTGACGCCGTTCTGCGCTCCACAATGACCTCCTTCCCGCCGTTGGACTAGTCTTGGTCTTGTTGCACCAAAATGGATGCCTTTGCTTGATCCTCTCGCCTGCGCTTGGCCCCTTTGCACCAAAGAGGAAAGGGAGGACACTGCGCGGGCTGGCGCCCGCCTGGCGCCCTTGGTCGTCATGGCTTGCGTCATGGGCACCTCGTGAGGTACCCTGCCTTGATCTCTCCACCTCCTCATGAGCCAGCCTGATGAGGCCGCGCCTGAGGAACCACCGTGTCGTCCGCCCCACGAGGCTTGGCCCCTCGCGAGGTCTTGGGTCTTGTGTTGATGAAGATGGGCCGTGCTGGGCCCCCTTTGAGCCACGCCGCAGGCCGCAGGCAGGCAAGTCTGGGGACCCCCGTTCCCAGAACGCCGACAGTAGCCCCCGGGCCCAAGGCGCGCCCGGACTTGGCCGTGCTGAGAGGCGAAGGGGCAAGGGCGAAGCGCCGTGGGCCCTAACAGCCTGCGGCCTTGGGCGCCGCGTGGCTGTTGATTGGACGTGAGCGCCTCCGCAACCGCGCTGGTTAAAGGCGCAGTGTCTGCCCAGGCTTTGCTCTTCTCTTTCTACTGTCGCTGCTCAGATCCCCTTTCTTGCGCCTCTCCTTCCTTCCACCAAACTCCCAGATCTGCTCCCCTGTGTGACCTAGGAAGACATGGCGCCGCGTCAGCCTCCTGCCGAAGCTTGGTTCTCGCCGGCTCTGGACTTGCCTAATGTGTCGGAGGCGAGCCTTGCCCGGCTGCGCCGGATGGCGGCGGCGCAGGGCATCGACGGGGCGCAGGTGTTCAAGGTCGGCTCCGCCACCCCCGAGGGCCGAGGGAGCACCTTATACCCTCTCTTCCTAAGCTCCGTTACTGCGGGCTTGGTGCCTCCTTTCTCCGAGTTCTTCCACTCTGTCCTCCGCCATTACAACCTACAAGCTCTGCATCTCCATCCCAACTCCATCCTTCTTCTGGCGATCTTCGCCTACTACTGCGAGGCTCATGTGGGGGTGTAGCCCTCAATGGCCTTGCTGCGCCACTACTTCTCCCTCCGGGTCACCTGTTGTTCTCCTTCCGCATGCGCGAGCTTCGTCGCATATGGCGGCGCCATTGCCATTTCGAATCCCGGGAGGAGGATTGAGGGCTTCAGGAGCAAGTGGGTCTTGGTAGATGCCGGGTGCATCCACCCTCGGCTGATCCTGCCCGCGGAGCAGCCCGCGAGCTCCAACGACTGGTGCCGAGCGGAGCTCACGGACCCTCGCGCGAAGCTGGTACTGGAGAAGATGGACGCGGACTTGAAGCCGGCCGGCACGGCGGCCGCGAAGCTGACTGGCGCGTCGCTGCTGAGGGAATTCCTGGAGCACCAACTGGCTCCGCTTCGGCAGTACTCACCTCCGATGTGGAGGCCTTATCCGAGCCCTGCGGCCTTGGGCGACAAGGATTTGACCGCGGTTCTCCAATCCCTGGTCGGGGGCGAGGTGGCAAGGTTGGAGGACGCGCCTGCGCCCTTGTTCCTTCGCGAGGACTGGAAGCAGGTGGTGGAGTCCATGCCCGTCTTCAGCGGGGACGGGCCCGTGCCCGCGGTGGCTCCCGAGGGACTGGTAGACGTGTCCTCCGGCGACTCCAGCAGAGAGGAGGGCGAAGAGGAGCGGGAGGAGGGCCTTGACTGCCAGGCAACTGACGGAGAGTCGAGGGCTCCCCTTCCCCGAGGCAAGTCCCGTACTCTCCGCCTTTCGTCAAGAGATGATGATGAGGTCGACGGCGCGCTGGGTAGCGGGAGCTCGCCCCCGATCCCGAAGAAGGGCAGAACCGGGCTGATCCCCCACGGGTCCGCCTCGGCTCCGGGGCGGTCCGCAGACACGCCTTCTGCTCCTGAGGTTGATCCCTCCACCCGGCTTTCTGGCTTCAAGTATGGCCGGAGGGTGCTCCAGTTCTCCAGCGACGACCCGTAAGTGCTTGATCCTTCGTCTTTTGTCTCTTGTTCCGCCGCTGAGGCTTGATGTTTGCTTCTCTCGGATAGGCTGGCGCCCACGGGAAAGAAGCCGAAGGGGGCTCCTGAGGCCCCATCCGTGGCAACGCCTCCGCCTGCGGGGGAAAGCGGCCGTGACACACGGGCTTCTCCTGCCCGGTCATCCTTGCGTGGCCTGGCTGAGCTTGCTGGGGCGAGCCCAGCCCCCATGGCCCAGGTGACTCCTGAGGTGCCCCTACCTGCTGCCGGCACCACGGTCGTCGGGGCGCAGCAGACTCCGCCTCAGGATGCTGTGGTTTCGTCGCCGCTACCTTCTCCTCCCATTCCGCCGACCGCTGCTTCCCCAACTCCTCCTGCTGTCTTGGAGCATGCTGATGTTTCTCCGTCTTCTTCTGTCGTCCTGGAGCGTGCCATTGCTGAATTGGACCGGCTGCGGCAGGATGTTCTTGGCGCCGATCCTCACCTGGTGGCCGGGCGCCTGGAGCTGGCTTCGGGGTGGATCCGCTCTAACGCCTCGATTCGGGCGGTGCTGGTTCAGGCCTCGACGACCTGTGACGGAGAGAGGGAGGCCACCCTCGAGGCGAAGGCTGCCCGAGACGCGGCCCTGGGAGAGGTGGTTGGAGTTCGTGGTCGCTGCAAGGAGCTGGAGGACGAGCTGTAGGGCCTGCGAGACCAGCTCGCGAAGGAGGTCCGCCTTCGCCAAGAGCAGGAAGAAGGCGCGAAGGCTCGCGAGGCAGCCATCGAGGATCGGGAGGCCGAGCTCAAGAAGCGCCGCGACCGCCTAGGCGCGCTGAAGAAGGAGCTAGAGGTGACGAAGGTCGAGCTGGACCGCAAGGCCTGAGTCCTTGCCGAGGATCGCGTGGCCTTCGTGGACATCGAGAAGGAGGCCCGTGCTTCGCTGAAGACGCTCTACGAGAGCGGCCTGGAGAGCCCACTAGCCAGTGCCGAGGACGGCCCCGCCAAGCTGCTTCCCTTCCTGGTTCATGCCCTTGGGGATGTCGCCCTTGGCCTCGGCCCCACGGCCGAGGCCGAGGCGCGAGTCTTGTTCTCTGCTGCGCTGACGCGGGTCTTCGCCCACATCTACCTTCGCGATCCCAGCGTAGACCTCGGCGGCCTGTTGGAGCTAGTGAGTGGCGAGGGCGCTGCCGCTGTTGTCGAAGCCATGAAGGGGCGCGCGGAGGCGCTACTGGGGAAGTTTCAGGCCTTCAGCACCAAGCCGAAGCAAGGCGCTGCCGACCCTACTGCTCCACGAAGCGAGGCCACTCCGCTCTGCCCCACCACCGACGAGTGACTCCGCTGCCGCTCCTGTTCTTCTTTTACTTCCTGCATATGCATCACGCCTCGGGGAGGAATTTAAACTTGCGTTTGGTACTGAGACGACAGTATGGGCTGTAATATTTGCTTTTAAATTCTTTGAGTTTTATGCTTTTCCTCCCTACTTGCTTGTGTTCTACACCGGCAGAGCCCGGCCGCGCGCGTTCCTCACCCAGCATTAGCCCCGACCGGAAACCAGGATGGTACCAAAGGAGTGAGGGGCTACGTGACAAGTTAGGCTCCTGAGTCGCGATGCTCAGGAGTCCCCCTTGGTGCACGAACAACAAGTAGGGAAGTGTGATGTAGGTGTATCTTCCGTTCTACGTCTACAGAGCCCGACTCCGCGCGTACCTCACCCAGCATAGCCTTTCGGAACTAAGGAGTGAGGGGCTACGGAGCCAGTTAGGCCCCTGAGTCACGATGCTTAGGGGTCCCCCTTGACGCGCAAACAGCGGGCGATGAGGTGAGATGCGAGTGAGACCACCGTTCTACGTCTGCAGAGCCCGGCCCCGCGCGTACCTCACCCAGCATAGCCTTTCAGAAATAAGGAGTGAGGGGCTATGGGACCAGTTAGGCCCCTGGGTCGCGATGCTCAGGGGTCCCCCTTGACGCTCAAACGGCCTTCATACCTTGGCTCCGCTCGGGGAGAGACGCGCGACGAACCAGGCCCGAGGGGCCTGGCTGGGTGGCGTACGCCTGGGCGTGACCCAGTCGTAGCCCCCGTGCCTAGCCCCCTCGCGCGGCGCTCCCGAGGGGAGGCGTTGCGATGAGGCTAGACACTGAGCTTTGGGCTCCCTGAGGTAGATGCGGCCCGAAGGCCACCCTCAATTGTTTATCTCCAGCGCGGAGCATAGCGCTTCCGTATGTGTACGGGCATAGCCCCTCCTCGGCAGTGTCGTCAGCCAGCGCGGAGCATGGTGCTTCCACTGGTACGTGGGAGGGGGCTCCCCTCCGGGAGGAGCCCCCGGCGCGTGTACAGCCCCGCCCTGACACGTGGCCGGCACGATAGGGCTAGGTGAGGTGTATCTGGGCACCCGTGAGCCAGCGCGGGACTCATGGGGCCCTACCTCTAGGCGGGTTGCGCATGGCACTGGGCAGATTTGGTTAGATGCCGGCACTCTACGTCCTCGGGTCCCGGCCCTCGAGCTTGTCTCAGCCGTCGCTGGTATGCCAGGTTGCGATGCCGTGGACAAGGCCAGAGGGTGAGGGCTGGAGAGCCAGTAAGAGCCCTGAGTCGCGATGCTCAGGTACCCCCCCTTTAACATGCAAGTGGTCGACATTGAGAAGAAGAGGTGCCGTGAACATGCATCAAGTAATCAAGCATGGTAGGCGAATGCATAGTTGGAAATAAACGCAAGGAAGATACACGCCACTGGGCCTGTCCCGAGCGGCCTTGGGATGATGCAGCCCGAGGGGCGCCCCCAACAAAGCAAGCTAATGATCGAAAACTAAAAAGGGATACATGCCGCAGGGATGGACCCACGCGGCCTGGGAATGAAGCAGCCCTGGGAGGGCGTTCCCAGCCGGAAATGAAGCTTGAAAGATGTCACCTGGAGTTGTTGTGGACGAAGTGGTGTTGGTGCAGCAGACTCGGTGAGCTGCGGGAGCTGATCCTCACGAGCCCCAGGCCCAGGGTCCTAAGGAGGCTCCGGAGGCGCTGGTGGCTCCCCGCAAATCATCTCCATCTCCGCCAGGACTGCGGAACGCCTGTCTTCCTGAGTCTCCATGATGCCCCTTATGAGGCGCTGGTACGCAGCAGCCACGCTCGGCAAGCCGTAAGGCATGCGAACATAGCTGTGGGGTGGACCTCCACAATGCCCCACTTGTGAGGGCCAGAGGCGCTCCGTCATGGCGACCTGATTGAGCCCTGGTACGTCGATGCAGACACGCAGCCCACCATCCTCGCCATGGTGGGGAGCTACAGCTGGTATGCGGCGGCAACCTCTCATGATTCTTGACTCCTGTAGTTCTTGAATAGCCTGGTTAACGAACTCCTGCTGGTCTAACTCTCCTTGCCTCTCTCCTTCTTGAGGGAAACGTGCTTCGAAGCACGCCCCCACATGGTGCCCAAGCGCCTCCCTCGTGACCCTGGCCAGGTCGGTGGCCCTCCAGGTGAGAGCCCCCGAGCCCTGCCTGAGGAGGGCACCAGGCGCGCTTTCCTATGCGATGGAAGGAGGGTCCCCCTGGGCAGACGCGGGCCCTGAGGGGCCTGCCTCCTGAGGGGCCGGTCCGGATGACGCCTTCTTCTTCTTGGGGGTGGTTTCGAGAAGCCTCCTGCTTCCGCGATCTGGGTCTTCTAGCGACGCGGCCTGAAAGGCCCGCTCCAGGGAACACACTGCATCCCTCTCTTCACACGGCACCGTGATGACTCTGCCACTTCCTGGCATCTTGAGGACGTTGTAGCCATGATGAGTTACTGCCATGAACTTGGCTAGCGCTGGGTACCCGAGGATGGCGTTGTACGGCAGGCAGATGTGAGCGACATCGAAGTCGATGCGCTCGGTGCGGTAGTTGCTGCGGGCCCCGAAGGTGACAGGGAGGCGGACTTGCCCGATTGGGATCATGGAACCGTCGGTGACTCCGGAGAAAGGCTTGGTTGGCTGAAGCTGGTCATAGGGCACTTGGGGATTGTTGAATGTTTCCACGGATAGGACGTTGAGCCCTGCTCCACCGTTGATGAGGGTCCTAGTGACCAGTACGTTGCTGATGACTGGGGAGGAGAGCATCGGGAGGACCCCGGCTGTGGCCGCGCACTTGAGCTGATCCATGGAGCTGAACGTGATGGTGCATGCCGACCACCTGAGAGGGCGCGTTGCTTCGAGCCTGGGGAGGACTGCATTCACCTCGCGGGAAAACTGCTTGAAGATGTGTTGGGAGGTTGGGGCTTGAGCTCTGCCCAGGATGCAGGCGATTGCGCGCGGCTCCTGGAAGCCCCCAGCTCCCTCGTCTTGGTGGCGGTCCTCGGTCCTCCTTGGCTGAGGCGGCAGTGGGGGGAGCCCTGCGTTGCCCTGCAGGCGATCCTTGCCAGGCTGATCCCGCCAATCTCCCTCGCGAGGCAAGTCTCGCCAGCGGTCCTCGCGAGGTTGATCACGCCACCCTTGGCGCGGGCCGCGGTCTTCCCAGCGTCCTGGGTTTCTTCCTCCTCCTCGGCCGTAGCCCCGGTCAGCGCGTTCGGGGCGTCGGCCGATCCTTCCTTCTCGCACGGCGCGGAGCTCTTGGCATTCATTGGTGTTGTGGGTGTGGATATCGAGGTACACGCAGTATCGGCTGCCCCTGGAGGATTCGGGCAGATCCTTGCCCCGCTTGGTGTCTGGCTCTGCCGCGAGCACGGCAGCCCCCTTGCGCTTCACGTCCTTGGCCTTGGGTTTCTTCTCTTCTGGGTCTGCGGCAGGCAACTCGAGGAGGGAGAGACGCCCCTCCTCAGCCCTGGCGCACTTGGTCGCCAAGTTGAACAGCTCTAGGGAGGTGCACAGGTCTTCATGCATCGCCAGCTCCTCCATCATCTTGACGTCGCACACACCGTCGGAGAAGGCTGAGATGATGGCTTCCTCGGACACCTTGGGGATCTTGAGACGTGCGCTGTTGAAGCGCTGGATGTACTTTTGCAGGGTCTCTCCGGGTTGTTGCTTGATGCGGCGCATGTCGCTCACGGCGGGCGGCCGGTCGCGAGTACCTTGGAAGTTGGCGATGAAGCGGGTGCGCATCTGGTCCCAGGAAGAGATCGTGCCTGGGGCCAGGTTCAGGAGCCAGGTACGAGCTCCTTCCTTGAGCGCCATGGGGAACCAGTTCGCCATGACCTTTTCGTCCCCGCTGGCGGCCTCGATGCCCAGCTCGTAGAGCTAGAGGAACTCGGCGGGGTCAGTCGTGCCGTCGTAGCGAGGAGGCAGGTCTGGCTTGAACTTGCCGGGCCACGCGACGCTGCGCAGCTCGGTGGTGTAGGCGCGGCAGCCGGCCGTGGCCACAGGAGGCTTCGGCCGAGGGAGAGCTTGGCCTTGAGGGTCCCCATGCGCTGCAGCTGGGAGCAGCGCGGGGTCTTGACGTGCCGGAGCTGGAGCAGGGTCGCAGCGAGCCAGAGCAGGTAGCGCTCGGGCAGCCCCTTGTGGTCGAGGGACTTCTTGGCAGCTCCGTTCTTGCTGGGTTGGCGCCTGACAGAGCGGGTTCCGGCCAGGGGCCGCGCGCCATGGAGCCATGGCGTCTTCTTGGAGTGGAGGTGGCTAGTATGCCCCTGGGGCTTCATGGCCTGCGCGGGGCGGGGTGCGGTGCAGCGAAGTGGACGGTGCAGGAGAGCCCCCTGCGGCGCGGACGAGCTCGGCGACGCGGTCGAGACACTCTTCGTAGACGTCGTCGACGGGACAGTAGCGCAGGAGCTTGTTTGCCGCGATGAGTGCAGCTCGAGCCTCTAAGGGCGCGCGGAGCGCGTGGGACGAAGAGCCAGTTGGCGTGAGCGATGGAGTAGTGGTGCGGCCGTCTCGCCGCACGGACGGGTGCTGAGACGACGCTTGCTGCTCGTTCCCCGCCGGGCTGGTGGTGGTGTTGACAGCGGGTGACGGGGAACGACGAGGACGCCCACCGATGGGAGCCGTCTGGGCGACGTGGGAGGTGATGGCGGCCCGGCGCTCGGCGTGGGCCCGACGAGTGTCAGACATGGACGCGACGGTCGGAGGAGAACGAAGCGGTGGAAGACAAATTCCGACGCACCCCTACCTGGCGCGCCAAATGTCGGATATCGGGTTCCGACAGCCCCTTGAGGTTCGAACTCTGGGGTGCACGTGGAGATTCTGCCCTCTACCTCTCCGTCTCGCAAAGATCTAACTACTGAAAGAACAACACAAAAGACACAGGGTTTATACTGGTTCGGGCCACCAATGTGGTGTAATACCATACTCCAGTGTGGCGGGTGGATTGCCCCTTGGGCTGATGATGATGAACAGTACAAGGGAGAACAGCCTCGCGAGGGCGTGTTCTAGCTGGGACGATGAACTGCTGGGGGAGTTCAGCCGCCCTTCTCTCTCTCGCTCTCACTCTCTGCTTGCTCGGATTCTGGGTACCAGATGCCCGATACCTGATGCTTGATGATACCCCCCCCTACCTTGGGAGTGGCTAGTCCTATTTATAGGCAAAGGCCCTGCGCCTCTTCCCAAATATTGAGCGGCAAGGGCGCCAACAATTGGCCAATTTGAAGGGGAACATCCAGTACACTTATCCTGACTAAAGTTGGTCCTCACCTGCCAAAGGCCCTGTGGTGACGCCGTTTTGGGCTCCACGATGACCTCCTTCCCACCGTTGGACTGGTCTTGGTCTTGTTGCACCGAAATGGATGCCTTTGCTTGATCCTCTCGCCTGTGCTTGCCCCCTTTGCACCAAAGAGGAAAGGGAGGACACTGCACGGGCTGGCGCCCGCCTGACGCCCTTGGTCGTCATGGCTTGCGTCATGGGCACCTCGTGAGGTACCCTGCCTTGATCTCTCCGCCTCCTCATGAGCCAGCCTGATGAGGCCGCGCCTGAGGAAGCACCATGTCGTCCGCCCCGCGAGGCTTGGCCCCTCGCGAGGGTCTTGGGTCTTGTGTTGATGAAGATGGGCCGTGCTGGGCCCCCTTTGAGCCACGCCGCAGGCCGCAGGCAGGCAAGTCTGGGGACCCCCATTCCCAGAACACCGACAGTATTCCTTGATCGCAAGGACTTCAGTCCATCTGTCAGCTAGCAAGTCTTGATCCGCTCTAAGCTGCTGCTGCTTTTTCTTAAGGCTGTTCGCCATGGCTATAAGCCGGCGCTTGAAGCGCTCTTGTTCGACGGGATCCTTAGGCATGAAAAATTCGTCGTCGTCGAGGCTTGCCTCGTCTTCGGAGGGAGGCACGTAATTATCATCCTCTTCTTCTCTATCTGCCGCTCTCTCAGGAGGGATGGCTTCTCTGTCCTCCTGCGCTGAATCTTGCTGGAGGGGGTTGTCTTCGGCACTGTCCGGGGTGTTATTATCTCCTGTGCTGGTATCACTGTTTTTGCTTTGGCGAGACTTAGAGCGGCGCCGCTGACGCCGGCGCTTGGGTTGCTTCTTGGAGGGGTCATCCTCCGCTGTTCCATCGCCATTGCTTTCTTTGGGTGTGTCCACCATATATATATATATATATCATACGACGAGGTGGCCGTTCAATGCCCTGTAGGCGCTGGTTCCTGTTCATCTCCTGCATCGTCGTCCATACCATCGATGTCTTCAGAGTCGAAGTCGAGCATGTCGGTCAAATCATCGATAGTGGCTATGAAGTGGGTGGTGGGTGGGCGTCGAATTTCTTCGTCGTCCGCATCCCAATCCTGCCGGTCATAATCCGGCCAGGACTCTCCTGACAAGGAGAGGGACCTTAGTGAATTCAGTATGTCGCCCAAGGGCGAGTGCTGAAAGATATCCATGGCGGTGAACTCCATGACCGGCGCCCAATCGGATTCGATTGGCAGGGGCGCGTGTGGATCGGAGTCCGGAGGAGAGTCCGGCAATGTGGAGTCATGGACCTCGCGAAGAGTAAGGCTGGTGTTTGGCTCGATCGCCGTTGAGGCTGCTGCCTCCGCGGCGGGGTCTAACCACCCGCCCTCGGATGGCACAGTTGGCTCCAAATTAAAGGTCGGAGCAGTTGCAGGTGCGGTTTCTAGGAAACTGTTCGCCGGCAGAGCTAAATCGTGCCCATTGTGACAGTGCGGCGCACTCGGCCGGGGCTCGAATCCATCGAAGATCAAGTCTTCCCGGATGTCAGTCGTGTAGTTTAAGCTACCAAACCTGACCTGATGGCCAGGGGCGTAACTCTCGATCTGCTCCAGATGGCCAAGCGAGTTGGCCCGCAGTGCGAAGCCGCCGAACACGAAGATCTGTCCGGGGAGAAAAGTCTCACCCTGGACTGCATCGCTATTGATGATCGAAGGAGCCATCAAGCCTAAAGATGACGACACAGAGGAACTCTCAATGAAAGCACCAATGTCGGTGTCAAAACCGGCGGATCTCGGGTAGGGGGTCCCGAACTGTGCGTCTAAGCGGATGGTAACAGGAGACAAGGGACACAATGTTTTTACCTAGGTTCGGGCCCTCTCGATGGAGGTAAAACCCTACTCCTACTTGATTAATATTGATGATATGGGTAGTACAAGAGTTGATCTACCACGAGATCAGAGAGGCTAAACCCTATAAGCTAGCCTATGGTATGATTGTTGTTGTTCCCTACGGACTAAACCCTCCGGTTTATATAGACAATGGAGGGGGCTAGGGTTACACAGAGTCGGTTACAAGGAAGGAGATCTACATATCCGTATCGCCAAGATTGCCTTCCACGCCAAGGAGAGTCCCATCCGGACACGGGACGAAGTCTTCAATCTTGTATCTTCATAGTCCAACAGTCCGGCCAAAGATTATAGTCCGGCTGTCTGAATACCCCCTAATCCAGGACTCCCTTAGCAGCCCTCACGACACTCATGACCCACTTTTGCGCGGGCGAGGATAGCTGGTTGGATCGTAGTACCAATACAACAAGCAAACCTGGCATATCAGAAACCAGGGATAGCAACGGCAAACCACGACGCAACAAACATAAGCGCCGCAAATATGGTGAAAACGCCAAAAATACGGCAGTTAATGCCGGGTTCAAGGGCTCAAAATCCGATCAGCGGAAAGGGCCAACCAAAAATAATAATCCAGGTCCATCCAGTCTGGACCACATACTCGATCGCCAATGTCAAATTCACGGCACCCTAGGAACGCCAGCCACCCATAAGAACAGAGAATGCTGGGTCTTCAAACAAGCGGGCAGGGCAGGCGCAGAAGACAGAGAAGGGGGGCCTCAAAGCGATGATGGCGACGAAGATCCCAGATCACCAAACACAGGAGGGCAAAAGAAATTTCCCCCGCATATTCAATCGGTGAATGTGGTAAATACCACCCAAATTACCAACTCGGACGGGATACGCACCCTTAGGGATGTCGGCTAAATGGAACTAGTCGTCCCACAATACAAACTAGGGTTGGTCACCTTCAACCTCATGGATCGTCTGGTTAACGCCAATCAGGGCAATCCAACCGCACTAGTCCTCGACCCAATAATAGACGGGTTCCACCTCACTCGAGTCCTTATGGACAGAGGCAGCAATCTAAATCTGCTTTACCAGGACACAGTGCGCAAGATGGGCATCGATCATTCATCAACCAAACCCACTAAAGCCACTTTCAGAGGCATTATACCATGTGTGGAAGCCAGATGTACAGGCTCCATTGCCCTTGAGGTAGACTTCGGATCACCAGGAAATTACCGTACCGAAGAGTTAATCTTCGACATTGTCCCTTTCCGCAGTGATTATCAGGCACTGCTCGGACGAACAGTGTTTGCTTGATTCAAGGCGGTGCCACATTATTCCTACCATAAGCTCAAGATGCCCGGTCCACGCGGCGTCATCACGGTTAATGACAAGGCCGAACCTTCCTACGGTACCAACAAATACACCACTGCTTTAGCAGCAGAAGCAACGAGTAACACCTTGCAGCCGAACCTCGGGTCACGTCCAAGCGCTCGGACACCGCCAAGGGACCCCGAACTACTCCGCGGAAGGATAGCCCGGCTCGTCCAGAGCTCAATTAAACACTCTAGCGAAGGCCAGGACAGACCGAACTCAGCGGCTCAACCGCTCTCCGGCACGCAAATATTTCTTTCATTTCCTTCGCAGGTTCACCTTTGCGCCGACCAGGACGGGCTATACGGAGGCAGCTTGAACGTGTAGGGGAATCCTTAGACATTCCCCACAATGACCATCCAGCTGTATTACGGATCCGCACTCAGCTTCTTCCCCCCTGGTCTCAGCAGGTTCCGCAATCATATTCCTTTTTTATCACATTACTTGTACTCATACGCATAGACGTATTATTCAAATACAACATGTGAATTTATACGATGTTTACCTATTGTTATTTCTTATCGAAATTCTTTTGTCAAGTGGCATCCTTACACCACGATATGCCCTAAAATATGCCAGGGGCTTCATTTTACCCATAACATGGTAATAAAGGCTGAACACCTTCATGGAAGTTCGGCACCCCGAACCTATAGCATTATATGCATTAGCTCCGAATCATGTCTTGGGTCAATGGTTGGGTTTGCCCGGCTCCCATGTTTTGGTACCTTACGTTTTGCTATATCAGCTAAGGTAGCACTGGGAGAACTACTGTGATTGTGTCCCGGTTCTTCCGGACGAGCACCTCAGTAGAGAAAGCCGAAAACTGACTGTCATGATACGGTGAGAGCTGGTCTGCTATTCGAGAGGTCACAAAATCTTGAAAGATTTCTCCCGCATAATGCCATAACCAATGCAGTGTGCGATGGATTGGTTTTTTCTCCGATTAGGTGCTTATAGAGCCCATAGTACGGTCTTCCGAACACCAGGGGCTGCACCTACCATACTAAAGCTCCTATGGCTAAGTGAGAGTGATAAAGCCCTATAGTCCGATTGCCTGGTTCGTTGTGCTGAGCACCTCCTTCGAAGGACCCAAAACTGGGATAAAGAGTACTCATGTTTACCCCGAACACCCCCGTACTTCTTACGTGGGGGAAGAACCTGACGACTGGCCAACTCTCAGGTTTAGCATATAAAACGGCCGCACAGGAGGGTAAACTTTTATATAACAAGCAACAAATAAATGACCTTGTTTAAATATTACAAAGGACAACATGATTGGCATTCATGGAAATACAATGTCTTTGGTGCATAGCTTCGTTGCAAGGTAGGATCCCTTTAGGGCACTCTCATAATACAATTCGGGCTTGCGGTGCTCCTTCCCCTCTGGCGGCCCTTCGTTCATCAGCTTTTCAGCATCCATCTTCCCTAGTGCACCTTTGCGCGGGCGAAGGCCATTTGTGCACCTTCTATACAGACCGACCGCTTGTTGACGTCAAGTCGAGGGCAAGCGCTTACAAGCCGCTTCATGAGCCCGAAGTAGCTACTTGGAATCGGCTCGGCAAGCCATAGCCGGATAACCAAATCTTTCATGGCTAGTTCCGCCGCCTTATGTAGTTCGATCAGCTGTTTCAGTTGATCGGCAAAAGGCACCGGATAATTCAGTGCCAAATACTGCGACCAGAAGAGCTTATCTGCAGTGTTCCTTTCTTCGGCTTGGTAGAATTTGGCGGCATCTGATATGCTGCGGGGTAGCTCGGCAAATAACCCTCAGAAATCTGGATTCAAAATTAGAAACATGGTTTTCCCCTCAAATGCTTGCTTTACATGGAAAAAGCCTTACCCGCCGCGATCTTTCTCGCCTCTTGGATCCCCTGCAGGGAGCTTTGGGTTTCCCCCCGGGCATCACTCGTGGCCTGATGCGCCTTGGTGAGTTCGGATCCTTTCTCCGTTAAACTCTGCTCCAAGGTCTCGCACTTCCTCACGGCCTCTTGCAGCTCCTGCTCCGCTTTAATAACCCTGGCCTCGTGCTTCTCACGAAGAGCCTTCTCTATGGCTACCTTTTTCTCGGCCTCGGCCACAGCCTTCTTAAGGGATTCAACTTCGGTCACAATCCCTAGCACAAATTATGGAGCTTATTTCATACTGAAAATTCATTCGCAATAAACATGAACAAAACTTGTGCTTACCTTGTTTATCTCTCAACTGCACTTTCAATTGGCCAAGTTCTTCTTGGGCTAGCTCCAGACTTTGATTTAGTCCGGAGATCTCAGTAGTATGAGAAGCAGCAGCCGCCACAGACACCTGCTTATAACAGAAGAGAAATAGATGTCATTCAATGAGTCTTCCTGCGAACATAAATTCCATCCTCTGTTCGGTTCTTTCTTTCACCGAACAGTGTATCAGGGGCTACTATCTATACTATGACACTCTTTGAAAACTCATAAAACATACCTCAAAGGCTTTTATAAGGCTGATACAAGCTCCGTTCAGTCCACTCTCAGCAGACTGAACCTTCTCAATCACCGCACCCATAAGGGCACGGTGTTCGTCGATGATGGAGGCACCCTTCAGTGCCACCAACAAAGCATTCGATGCCTCTGGTTGTACAGAGGTCGCCGGTATACCTCCGCCAGCTAACAGAGGTTGCCTGCTTGATTCTGGAGCCATATTAGTCTCCGGAACGGCATCCGGCTGGGAGCCGAATTCAAGATGGCCCCCACCGTCAGCTCCCATGGGAATTTGCTCCCCCATGTGTTCGGCCCCTGAAGTTTGACCTCTAGGCGCTGCCTTCACTGTCTTTCCCTCTCCTCCTGGGCCGAGGTCTCTCTGGGACGAAGCCTCGGTGGTATCCACCTGTTTGGAGGAAGGGGCCTTCGGGGGCGTCCCGCTTTCCATAGCATCCAAGCTTAGTGAATCCTTCGGTGAGGATTGTTCGGTACGGGGCCTCGTCGGGCTACAAAAAACGTATGGCTCAGATTAAATAAATTATGCCATCATAAGTCTAGGCGTATAAGTATGTTAGGACTATATATACTCACGGATTCACCAGGGCTGGACCCTGGGGTCCCACGCCGGGCCACTCGCGGTGGTGGCGGCGAACTCCTCCGGGAGAGGAGCTTTTCCCCTTTTGGGCGACTCGGCCTCCAAGTGTGTGGAGGCCGTCCTTTTCTTTCTTTCCCCCGCAGGGGATTCATCTTCCTCCTCCTCCTCGTCCTCTCTGGAGGCGGAATGGGCATCCGAGCCTTCGGATGTTGTGTCCGAAGTGCCGCGGCGACGAAGGCTGCCCCGGGTCTTTTTGGCCTCCTTCTCGGCCGTCTTCTTCGGCACCTTGTAAGGCGCCGGGACCAGCATCTTCGTTAGAAGAGGGACGGCCGGTTCTTCGGGCAGCGGGGCCGGACAATGGATCCATTCCGCCTTCTTCGTCCAGCCCTAGGAGAATTATGGAAAGCACATTAAGCGCTCCCCTTGGGATATGTGGGAAAAAAGTACGATTACTCACCGAATTTGCAGGACGGGAAGTTGGTACCCACGGTCTTTGGAGGAGTCCGGCCATGATTTGCTAGACTTGAAAAGCACCTTCTAGATGTCCTTGTGCGAGGAGCCAAAAATCTCCCGCAAGGTTTGGTGCTTGGCCGGATCGAACTCCCATAGATTACAAGTTCAGTGTTGACAAGGCAGGATCCGGCGAGCTAACATCACCTGGACCATGTTGACAAATTCAATGTTCTTGTCTTACATATCTCTAACACGCATCTGGAGCATCGACAATTCATCAGACGAGGACCAGCTCAGGCCCTTCTTGACCCAGGATGTGAGCCGCAGGGGGGGACCGGATCGAAACTCGGGAGTAGCGGCCCATTCTATGCCGCGTGGCTCGGTGATGTAAAACCACTGTTTTTGCCACTCCTTGACGGAATCGTTAAAGGTGCCTGTTGGCCATATAACATTGGGCATCTTGCTCACCATAGCGCCCCCACACTAGGCATGCTCACCGCCCACTACCTTGGGCTTCACATTGAAAATCTTCAGCCACAATCCAAAATGCGGAGAGATGCGGAGAAAGGCCTCGCACACGACAATGAATGTCGAGATATTGAGGAAGGAATGTGGGGACAAATCGTGCAGATCGATCCCATAATAATACATGATGACGCGGACGAACAGGCGGAGGGGAAACCCTAGCCTGCGGACAAAGTGAGAGAGGAATACAACCCTCTCATGGGGTTCCGGGGTAGGGACGATCTGTCCCGCCGTTGGGAGACGATGGCGGATCTTCTTGGCCAGATACCCGGCCTCCCGAAGCTTTTTAATATCCTTCTCCCGGACGGTAGAGGCCATCCATTTGCCTCCTGCTCCGGATTCGGACATTTTTGGAATGCCTTTGTGGGCGGAGAAGACGAACGCTTGGGTGCTGGAGCTTGAGCGAAGGGGAATGGATCGGGAAGGAGAAAGCATGGGTGTGAAAGGGATTACTTATCCCCTCATAAAGGCATCAGGGATTCTGCACCTCCCCACTTGCCTAGTAAAACCGTTTATTCCACAAGCTCCGTAATTGATGGTGCGGTTGGGTTACCCACACCCGTATTGATGAGAATCCCGTGATAAGGGGACACGATCTCTGCTTCGACAAAACATGCCAAGAAAACCGCCTCGCAATATGTGCAGTAGCTGGTTGAGAAAAACGGTTCGAATAATGACCAGACCGTGGTATGATGTCATGCTGCCGAACATATCAGCACATTAGATTTGTGGAAATATTATTCTCTCTACGGTGGTATGTGGAATTTGTTTTGCATAGCCGGACACTGTCCTTGTGTTCAAGAGCTTCTATGAAGTACTTGAAGGAAGAACCCTCCTTGAAATGCCGAAGACAAATCTGCGCGCCGGACTCATTGTCATGGAAGCCTGGTTTAGGGGCTACTGAGGGAGTCCTGGATTAGGGGGTCCTCGGACGGCCAGACTATATACTTTAGTCGGACTGTTGGACTATGAAGATACAAGATTGAAGACTTCGTCCCGTGTCCGGATGGGACTCTCCTTGGCGTGGAAGGCAAGCTTGGCAATACAGATATGTATATCTCCTCCCTTGTAACTGACTCTGTGTAACCCTAGACCCCTCCGGTGTCTATATAAACCAGAGGGTTTAGTCCGTAGGACAACAACAATCATACCATAGGCTAGCTTCTTGGGTTTAGCCTCTACGATCTCGTGGTAGATCAACTCTTGTAATACTCATATCATCAGGATCAATCAAGCAGGAAGTAGGGTATTACCTCCATCGAGAGGGCCCGAACCTGGGTAAACACCGTGTCCCCCGCCTCCTGTTACCATCCTCCTTAGACGCACAGTTCGGGGCCCCCTACCCGAGATCCTCTTGTTTTGACACCGACACCTACCGTCTCGAACTGAAAAAGTCTCTGGCAAAAGTGGGCGTGCCCCATCACCGTGAAGTTGGGGTTCAAGCCATGGAGAAGCCTCATGATGTCGGACGCGTTCCTGAAAAGCCAGGCTGGCCTCCCCTTGTTATGTAGTGGGGCGATTCGGCGATGGAGGAAATCAACCCCAATCTTCTCAAGGGTGAGCCCGGCCATGGTAAGGCGATGGATCCTAGTGGTGGCGATCGTGAGCTTCTCGTCCATGGCGTCGAATTCGCCCTAATAATCTCTACGAACCGGCGGCGCCTCGTGAACCCGGCAAAATTCCTGTGGGTCCTCCTCCACAATCAAGCACCATCGGCCCCACCACTCCTCCCACCTCTCCTTCTGAGTGCCCTCCGGATATGTCCCCTTTCCCTGGCTCCTTGGGATCCACGCGACACAACCGGAAATCGCGCCTCCCTTTTGGATACGAGGATAGAATTAGTGGCGGAAAATCGCCGTGCTAGGATGCACTCCAGCGAAGCCCTCGGAGAGATGGGCGAAAAGGGCCATGCACGCCATGACATTCAGAGTAAAATCCAGAAGGCGGAAGCCATAGGTGTGCATGACGTCATTGAAGAAATTGGAGAAAGGGGGGCAGAGCCCGTAGGAAATGTAGTCAACGAAGAAGGGGTACCGATTCGGGACGGCCTCGGCGAAACCGGCGGGGATGATGCGTGTGGCAGGGTGCCCCTTCGTCTTGCACCCCCCACAGGGGCTTGAAGTAGTCCTGGAGGAGGACCGCATCGATCGTCAAAGGAAAGTAGGCGAGCTGCGTCCGCCGTGCCGCCAACTTGCTCTCTGGCGCCTCCTTCCCCCCGATGTCTTTGGCCACTCCCTTTCCTTTGCTGATTTTGGGTGCCATGGCGGCTGAGAGAGGCGAAGGATGAGGGACAACAAAGGCACGGCGGCGGCGGCGAGCGAAAGCAAGAACTTGAAGAAGAGAGAAGGGAGGGGCAGCAGTTCCAAGATTGGAGAAGGCACAAAGGTTAAATGGGTGTCGCGCCTGCGGTTTCTCCTATTTTATGGGGAAGGTGTGGGCCGCTTCGTTACCATTTACCGTGATGTGATGCATGAGGGCAGCCGCCGCCCCACGCACGACCCCCACGTCACGCACGGCCCTCCACATCGCGCATTCAACACGGGTCGTGGGGAAGCGCAGTGAGCGGATGAGTTACTACGGTAAAAATCCGCCCCGCCTGTCCGCTCACCGTTCTGGGCCTGGCCCAACAACGCTTTGCGCTTATGTGTGGCCCAGGACCGGGGGCTCCTGTCGGTGTACAAAACTAGGGGCTCTCCTTTTTACCCCTCTACTTGTGCACGGGCAGTCAGAGTCGCTCCTGCGGCCACACTTAGCAGGGCAAGAGGAGGGAGCAGAAGCACAAGAATACCAGAGCAGCGCTCGAGCCAAAAGCGCAAGACGGGCAAAGCAACGCCAAGACCAGAGACACGAAGAGCAAGAGGGTGGAGTGGACCCCCCGGCAAGGCCTTTGCCAGGGCGACCTCCGCGGCCCCGGCAAGAGCCTTGCCGGGGCAACTTGCCCAATGTGAGCAGAGCGCGCCACCCTTGAGCCCAAGGGTTCCAACACCATCAACCACATTGGAACCAAGGCTCGGGGGGCACCTCCGTGGTGGCATGCAGATCTTTGTGAAGATCATAAGCACATGAGATCAGATGAAGACCAGAAGATGACGACCCTCGGCAAGATCCTTGCCGAGCGAATCCATGAGACCCTCAGCAAGATCCTTGTCAGGGACGACCGCGATGCCGCGGCAAGACCCTTGACGGGTCCCCGGCGAGTCCCTTACCGAGGACACCTGCGGGGCCACAGCCAGACCCACGTCTGCCAAGACTCCATCGACGTTCCCATACAACTGCCAGCCCAACCAGCTGGGCAGGCACATGCGTGGCAACGTGCGGCTTCCAGGCCAACTCAGCAAGCGCCTGCGTGGTGGCATGCAGATCTTCGTGAAGACCCTACCACCATGCCATCTCAGCAGCCTGCCAGCCTACATAGCGCTGCATGCATCGTTGTCCTGGACGCGTGGCGGACCGGAGACGGACGGGACGGGCTTCATTGCCATCCCAAATAAAGAAACGGGACACCTAAGGGGTGCATTTAATGTGCCTTGTCCCGTAATGACAGGCGATAAGCTTGTACACTGTATACCTTTCCACCTCCTGTGTGCCACTGTGGCAACCCCTTTCGTCTATAAAAGGAGGCCCGAGGCGTACTGGAGAAGGATTCGGATCTTTTGGACTACGCAAGCACCATAGCTTGTTCGAGAGCTCAAGAACACTCAAATATAAACCAAAGTAGGAGTAGGGTGTTACGCATCCTCGCGTCCCGAACCTGGGTAAACGATCCTGGTGCTGACTACCACATCCGCTCTTTGCACAACCCCGCGCCCGCCAACCGTAGAAGGGATCCCAGTTATCCCATAGGTGTCATTTCCACTGACATTGATTTTACATGTAATTATTATGAGAGAGGAAAATATGGTTGTAGAAATCCTCATGTGACTAAATTACGTCTCTTCATGTTGAGATTGTTATCATTTCTTTTTTCTTCCTTGCATATACTAGATATTGCTTGTCTTGATAATTTGTTTGGTTATAAAATGCCTATGAATAGGAAGTATGTTAGACTTAAATGTGATTTTCACATGCTGTATGACGCTCTCTTTGTGCTTCAATTCTTATCTTTGATGTGAGCATCATTAAAATTATTAATGCCTAGCTAAAAGGCTTTAAAGAAAAGCACTTGTTGGGAGACAACCCAATATTTTTATTTTATTATTATTATGTAAATATACCATTATACTTCTGTTATGATGGTGTTCTTGTGTTTAAATTAGTGTTTGTGCCAAGTAAGACCTATGGGATGATTTGGAAGATTGTTGATTTGATTCTGTGAAAAAACAAAAACTTTTACGTCTAGTAGCAGAATTGTTAAAATCAATGGAGCGACGAAAAATTATGAATTTTTTACACATGATTGATTTACAAATTTCCCACGTTTTCCTAAATTTTCAGAATTTTTGGATTTACATAAGTTTGGCGAAAGTCCAGATTACTACAGATTGTTCTGTTTTGATAGATTCTATTTTCATTGTGTTGTTCGCTTGTTTTTATGAATCTATGGGCTATATCGGGGGGTATGAACCACGGTGAAGTTAGAATATGGTATATATAATGCAAATATAAAATTTGAATGATTTTAGAACAGTACCTAAAAGTGGTAATTTGCTTTATTATACTAACGAATCTCATGAGTTTTCTGTTAAGTTTTGTGTTGTGAAGTTTTCAAGTTTTGTGTGAAGTTTCGATGGGCTAAGGAATAAGGAGTGGCAAGAGCCTAAGCTTGAGGATGCTCAGGGCACGCCAAGGTAATATTCAAGGACAACCAAGCTTGGGGATGCCTCGAAAGGCATCCCCTCTTTTGTATACAATCCATCGATAAATTACTTGAGGCTATATTTTTATTCACTACATGATATGTGTTTTCCTTGTAGCATCGTGTGTTATATGTGTCTTTGCTTTGTTTGCTTTTTAGTGTTCCACAATCAACCTTGCTGGACACACCTTTGTGAGAGGGACACACATTAATCATGAATTTATTGGAATACTCTTTGAGCTTCACTTATATCTTTTGAGCTAGGTAGTTGCTCCAGTGCTTCACTTATATCTTTGAGACGACGGCAGGGGTTATATTTTAAATAAATTGATGAACTCTCATGCTTCACTTATATTATTTTGAGAGTCTTATAAATAGTATGGAAATTTTCTTGGGTTATGAATTTAGTCCTAATATGACTGGTATTCAACAGGGATATAATAAAAACTTTCATGAAGATCATTGAAGACTAACTATGGCATCAAGATCAAGCACATCAAGAGTGAAAATGGCACAGAAATCAAGAAAAGGGCCTCGACACTTATCTTGATACACTGGGCATCACTCATGAGCTTTCTGCTCCATACACACCTTAGCAAAATGGCGTCATGGATCGCAAGAACAGGACCTTATTGAGATGGCTCGTACGATGCTTGATGAGTGCAAGACTCCAAGAAAGTTCTGGTCTAAAGCCATTGATACTGCATGCCATATCATCAACAGATTTATCTTCACAAATTCTTCAAGAAGACATCTTATGAACTACTCACTAGTAAGAAGCCAAACGTAAGCTATTTCAAAGTCTTCAGTGCTAGGTGCTGGATCAAGGATCCACATCAAACTTCCAAATTTGCACCGAAAGCACATGAAGGTTTTATGCTTGGTTACGGAAAGGACTCGCACACCTATAGAGTTTTCAACCTCTTTCACTATAAAGTGGTTGAAATTGTAGATGTGCGGTCTGATGATACTAACGACTCGCAAAGAGAGCACCTGCCAATTGTGCTAGATGAAGGTTCTCCTAGTGAATCTATCAAGGTAATGGGTACTGGAGAAATCATACCCAGCGAGGAATAGGCTGAAGAGGAAATTGTCTTTCCATCTCCTACTGAACCTGAAGACAATGCTGACCCTGAAGGCAATGCTAAAGATGAAGACAATGATCAGCAACAGCAAAATCTTCGCCCTGTTCATCCTCGTGTGGCCAATGAAGTTCAGATTGAGAAGATAATTCATAGCATCAATGTAGCTGGTCCACTTACTCGATCAAGAGCTACACAACTAGAAAACTTCTGTGGGCAATTTGAATTCGTCTCCATATCCGAACCCAAGAAAGTTGATGAAGCCTTCATGGAACCAGAATGGATTCAAGCTATACAAGAAGAGCTTCAACAGTTCGAGCTTTATAATGTCTGGGAACTTGTCAAACGCCCCGATCCTCGCAGGCACAAATTATTGGCACCAAATGGATCTTTCACAATGAACGAGATGAACACGGTCTAGTTATCAGAAACAAAGCTCGTCTCGTTTCTCAAGGTTACACACAAGTAGAGGGAATTGACTTCGACGAAACCTTTGCTCCTATGGCTAGGCTTGAAGCCATTCATATAATGCTAACCTACTCTAACCACAACAACATTCTTTTGTACCAAATGGATATGAAGAGTGCCTTCCTTAACGGCAAAATCGAAGAAGAAGTATATGTAGCTCAACCACCTGGTTTTGAAGATCCAAAGCACCCTAATATGGTCTACAAGCTCAACAAGCCACTATATGGCCTCAAACAAGCGCCTCGTGCTTGGTATGACACACTCAAAGACTTCTTGAAGATCAAAGGCTTCAAACCTAGTTCTCTAGATCCCACTCTTTTCATGAAGACATATGATGGAGAGCTGTGTGTATGCCAACTCTATGTTGTCGGGGGAAATTGACACCAATGGGATCACAGGGATCCCTTCTATGTTTGCGAGCGCGGGGTCGTGCAAAGAGCGGGTCTGACAAGAAACACACAGATCGTTTACCCAGGTTCGGGCTGCAGAGACGCGTAATACCCTAGTCCTGCTTTGGTGGATGTATTTAAGTGTTATTGTATTCTTGAGCTAGCTACAGGGTGTGACTTGCCCAAAAGATCCGAATCCTCCTCCTGGTCACCTCGGGCCTCCTTTTATAGACAAAAGGGGTTGCCACAGTGGCACACATGAGATGGAAAGGTGTATAGTAGATGAGTCTATCCTCTGGCACCATCGGACAAACGCATTTAATGCACTACCGACGTGCCCCTCTCGCTTTATTGGGGATGGCAAGGAAGCATGTCCCGGCTGACGCCACCTCGCCTAGTTCTAACGTGCGTCCGAGCTGACGAGGCGTTGCTACGCCATGTTGGCTGACTGCCGGGCTGGTGCGGTGGTGGAGCCTTCATGAAGATCTGCATGCCACCACGTAGGTGCTTTGTCGGGGATATACCCCACGGTATAAACCGGCCGGAAGTTAACCCGGCCGGACTTGGCGGTTTATTTGAGGTCCCGCTGGCACTTGGAGATATTCATCTGGTGACCCGCCCAGACCTGGCGGTTTACCAGCAACCCGTCGGGACGTTGTAACTCACTGGTAACCCGACGGACGGGTCAGAGGAGCGACAAGACCAGGTGGCCCGTCTGGCGGTTCAGGAAGGCCGGTTCAACTATTGTGGGCCGGTTTAAGAGGAAAGGAATATTTGCCTTACAAGGAGTTAAGACCAGGACTTGTATCCGGTTTGTATTAAGAGATAGACTAGTCCTAATCCTAATAGGACTCCACATGTAAACCGCCCCTTCAACATATATAAGGAGGGGCAGGGCTCCCCAAAGAGGGACAAGTTAGAAGCGAGAAGCTACAGACAACAATCAATAATCTCTAGGGCTAGACACAAAGAGCCGGTTTACGGCGATTCCCTCATGAGCATAATGAGACCTAGCCTCAAACAACATGTAGGGTTATTACCGGATGATGTTTCCCGGGGCCCGAAGCTGTCTAAATCCTTGTCTTGCGTGTTGATCCGCCCTGCGTCTCTCGTCCCGCTCAACCCCTCTCAAGCTACCACATAGATGCGTTGGCCCCGCGACTAAGTCCTTACACTAGGGCATCTGCCGTGACAATTCCACGACAGTTGGCGCCCACCGTGGGGCCCGCGCACGGTGATGTTGAGTTCTTGGAGGGATCTTTTCTAGGGTTCAAGAAGTTCGCAATTTCCGGATAAAGAAGAACCGGATTTGAAGGATCTACGTCGCCGCCGTAACAAGCAGACGGAACGACATATACGAGATGGAGATCAAGAGAGATTAGCATATTCGATCTGTACAGCAGGCAAAAGCCGGGACAAGACCTGCGCGCAAGTTACTGATTCGCGTGTTCATGGTGGCGACTGCTCCTGAAGAAAATTCATAGTAGCCCACGTGTGCTTGATCCGCCAAGGTCGATTTTTAGCCGAGCCTCTCCGAGTTCATCAAAAGAGATTGAAAAGAAGAAAAAATCCGGCGACAACAAAAAGTTGTTTTCCAAATTCTGCGACGAGACAAATCAGATCAGGGAAAATAATTTCATAGTCATGGTACGTGACCTAGGCGATCTAGGACAGAATCTGCTGTCAGTGCTGCGGCCACGTGTTGCCTAGTCCGACACGAATTCAACTACAGCCGCCGTATGCCACGTACGTCGTACCAATCCGTGTCAACAGGCGCGATTCGAGCCTAGGTCCTTCAACAACTAGCATACGGAGTGAGGAACAAATCAAGGGGCAACTATATTATTAGTACGTATGCGTTGGCTGTTTTGGATGAAGCAAGCACATGCACGGCCACCACCATAAAGAGTAGCTGCTGGAGATCAACCACTATCAAAAAGAGAGTTCACGACCCGGAAGTGAACATGGACGCAGGCTTCATCGATGCCGCGACCTCGTCATTGGCGGGCCTTCGTCGCTATGGCCTCTGCAAACAGCCGCCCGCTTTAAGCTGCTATGTCCTCGCCTTTGCTTCGCTGACTTGCCCTCACGGCCTCTGATCCGAGCTGTCGTTTGTCCGAGCGCGCCTCGCCTACTCTGCTGGATCTGCCAAAACCAAACCATCAGCACGTTGCTCCACCACCGGGTGTCGAGCCGCCCTCGCGCCACCTCATCACTTCACCGCCAAGCAGTCTCAGTCTTACCCTTGCCAGGCCGCTTCAACCTACCATGACCCACCAGCCTTGCTACCACGTACGTCGTACCGCTGGACTGTCTGCCTCGGGTCGACCTCCCTTCGCTGACGCTTCATCGTGGACGCCAGCTAGTCGCCCTTGCACCGTACCTGGCCAGCCTCACCTCCTCTGCCGTGGCACGACCTCGAGCCGCCTGCTAGCTTCTAGCACCACGGTGCATCGCTCCTGCAAGCATGTCCGGTCGTCGTTTATGGCAGGAGGACAAAGCTCCGTCAGAATTGCCAAAACTGGATCAAGGTTCTCTGAAGACAGATTATAAGGCCTAGCTCCCGGTGGTGGAAGTTTAAAAAAAACACAGAGAGAGAGAGATTGTGCAAGCATCATTTTACGGTGGTATTCGTTCAGTAAAACGGGCCACCGAACAGGCACGCAGGCCAAAATTTCTACCATCCATGGTTTACATTGACCCGTTGAGTCACCCGACAGACGCTAAAAGGGAAGTCAGTGGCAGCCTGCGTGGGATGCTAGGCACTACCATCTCCACTTTCTCACAAGAAGACGAGACAAAATCAACTAGTACTTTGTCGACGGAATGGATCAGGTGATATTCATCTAAGTATATTTTATCGACACAATGTTTTTATCAAAAAACAAGTTATCTTTGCTATGGTCTGCAATGTTTTTTATGCAGGATAGTTATTTATGACAAGGGTATTGTTATACCACGGACGTGGAGCGCGTGCTAGCATAATTTTGCACTGATGTTCCTCCGGGCCATGCTGCTCGACGGATACATGTGCAAGTCACCGCCACCGTTGTTCGGTTTACATCCGTCCGTGCATGCGGCCGACTCGTTGTCCGCGTCGGTTTACAAACGTCACAGCCGGTTCACCCGTCCGCACCGGCTTACCACACAGCGGCCGGTTTACCCGTGATTGATTTCAGTTTCATCCGGTGATCATTATGTCCGTGACGGATAATTTCCGGCCTAACATATCAGGTGAAATCCATCTAAATCTAGTTTGGACACATATTGTTTTTGTCAAAGAACAATTACGTTGGTTTGTATCTTTTTATATACAGGACAATTATTCATTATAAACGTGCTTTATACCATGGGTACGGAGCACGCGCTGGCAACATCCTGCCCGGTGTTCATCCATATCACATTACACGGAGAATGGACGCGTACAAGACGCCGCCCTTACGGCCCGGTTTACATCAGCACTGCCGGGACCGTGCCCGCGATTAATTCACCCGTCCGTGCCAGTTTACGACACCGGTGCCGTTGCTCCCCGTCCGCACCGGCTTACAATGCCACGGCTGACTCATCTGTCCGAGCTGCTTTTGATGTTGCGGTCATCCTTGTCGTCCATCTCTCGCGGCCTGGTCTACATCAACATACCGGACCGCACCTATCTGCATGATCTGTTTATTGAGTATAAAGCAAGTCACAGTTTGGATAGCCCAGTTTTCTTTCAAATTGGAGGCAAATTATCATCAACCGCCATCTGCACTGGATGGCTCAATGGGCAGGCGCACAGGTCGCCGCCACTACAGTTTGGTTAACTTCAAATCGCCAGTTGGAAGGAACCATTGGCCGAGTTGCTGACACGGTTCATACGGGATCATTTACAACCCGCCGCAGTCACCTCAACCTTCTGTGGATTCACATCGTGTTATCAACACCAATGATATACAAGTCACGCCGGTTTACACCGCGGTCAAATATGGAGAGTTTCAAGCCAACTCCTCGAGTCACCTTGAGACTTGGGGGCTACGATAGCATGACTCAGCAAATCTTGCTAGTTTCAGCCGGTTTAAGAACCCCAGGACGATGGAGGGAAAGATAACCCGATCCAGAGGCTATTGTTATATTGATGAAAATTTAAAAGGCCGTCAGAAAATTTCCGGCTTAGAAAGTATATGACAGTTACAAAATCCCGGATTAATGAAGAAGTTTTGGATCATCAGAAAGGATTCCGTTTTAAAATCCGGCTCAAGGGAAGCCAGTCTCATTGAAGCTCTCAAATATCCGGTTTACAATCCGGTTCAAGGGAAATCTATTCTCCTACAAAGCTCTGAAGCACTCAAATCCGGTTTAAGAATTTCCGGTTCAAAAAGGAATTAACCTCTTGCAAATTCGAGTTTAAAGGCCGTCCGAAAATTTCCGACTGAAAATGAAGATTCCGGTTTACGATCCGGTTCAAGGGAAGGATGTCTCCCACAAAGCTTTGAAGCTCTTAACATCCTGTTCAAAATCCCGGTTCAAGAGGGATTTATCTCTTGCAAATAGTTAAAATATGCCAAAGAGGACCTGCTGCCATGATGCACGGTTCAAACATGGGTATCCTGCCTTATTGGCCTGACATATTATTGATCACTTGGGGCTTCCTGTTCAAACATAGGTCGTATTCGAACCAAAGAGAACATAGCCGTCCTTATAAGGTCATTTGGGGGCTCGGTCATGTTTTGAACCGATGCAATGCCTCTTGGCCGGCGAAAGCCACCAGGTCATTTTGGGGCTCGGTCATGTTTTGAACCGATGCAATGCCTCTCGGCCGGCGAAAGCCACCAGGTCACTTGGGGGCTCGGTCGTGTCCGAACCGATGCAATACCTCTTGGCCGGCGAAAGCCACCAGACCAATTGGGGACACGGTCACGTCTGAACCGGTCACGCCTCTTGGTCGGCCTATGGGCCTTAGAGTCATTTGGGGCCTTGGTCGAACCCGAACCATAGCAATGCCACTTGGCCGGCGTAATGCCACGCATCATTTTGGGGTCCTGGCTGACTGGCACCATCGCTACGCCTTCGGGGGGCTTGGTTGAGTCTGACCATGGTAATTCCATCTGACCAAGCTCAGTAGAGCTCTTCTTTTGCAAAAAGTTGTTGCCATTGCTTTTGCTTTAATAGCCTTTCTTGAGAAGTTGCTATTTTATTTGCGTTTTTTAAACCGACAGTATTTTGAACCGGTTCAAACAGCTAAATTGGCGGAACACGGTCCATTTTTAGACCGGAGATTATCTGCCCGGTTTGATTTTCTGTTACCATCCTATTATGGAGTAAACCGGTGTTTATCAACCCGTCTCGGCTTTCAACTACAAGTTGTGAGTACATGATCAAGTTATAATCCGGAGATTATCAGCCCGGTCTGGTTTGACTACAAGTCACCAGTATTATATATGGTTAATCCGGTGTTTATCACAGCCCGGTACGGTTTTATCATAAACCGGCACAATATGGAAGGAGTTATCATTACTCAAGATTGGGGTTATCACTCTTACTACAAGAAGTTGGTAAACCAATGATGTGATTCAATGTCACAGGTATGATATATTTCATATTTTTAAATGCAGCCGTGGTTATAAACCCAGGTTATATGTTGGGCATTATGACCCGTCCGGCGGTAAACCGCCAGGACACTTTAAAACTTGTTGTAAGCAGAAACAGGTTGAATAAAGCATGATTATGAATTGTCCGGTGTTTATTAACCCGGCCTGGCTTTAAAACGATAAGTCGCCAGTATGATGACCGGCCTGGCTTTAAGACGATAAGTTGCCAATATATGATGAGAAATTATCCGGTGTTTATTAAAACCGGTCTGGCTTTGGATTATAAGTCGCCAGTATATATTTGGATTGCGCCATTGGAATCTTGCGCTTATAAATTATTGGATTATATTATTCAAATAGCCAAACTTGGCTGAATTTTCATTATGATATTGGATGAATAAGGTTTTCATACCAGATTATATTATCTTGAATAGCCAACATGGCTGGATTTTTATTATTAATATTATGATTAAGATTTTTTCAAAGTCGCTTTAGCGCAATGGTTATCATTTTCTACGATTGAAGGAATAGTCCCGAGTTGCTGCAGGCTTACAACCCGGCAATTGGGGGCTACATTATTCAAAGTTGAGATTATATCAAATATGCAAGTCTCATGTCGCTGCAAACATGCACCATGACACTTGGGGGCTAATGCAAAGTCATTTTTGCTCATCTTATTGAAGACCCGACTCATCACATCGTAATGAGCTGGCCCTTGGGGGCTACCAATTGCTCCTGTCAACTATTCAAGGTACAAAGCTTTTTTCCATTATATTGAAGGGTCCACTGCTCAGTTGGTAAAGCACAAGGCTATTAACCTTGTGGACGGGAATTCAAGCCCCATGATGGGGGTTACATCATATGATGCTATTTTCATTGAAGTATATATCAAAGTCCCAGCTCAATATTATCTTATTGACCCGGCCCTTGGGGGCTACATTGGCTGAAGTTTTATGGGCATCAGTCAATTACAAGTCCCAGGTTGCTGCAAGCATGACAACCCGGCACTTGGGGGCTACAGGTATTATATTATTATCGAAGAAATATTTTCAAATTCTCTGTTTGAGCAAACTAGATTGACCCGGCGTCACCAATCATTATGACCCTGTGGCTGCAACCCGGTGTCATCAATAATCATAAACCTGTGTTGGCAACAATCATAAACCGGTGTTGGCAACAATCATGAACCGGTATCTGCAACAATCATGACCCGGAATTATCAGTTTTATAACCCGACAGTTTTTGGCAACGATAAACCGGCAAGTTCTGCATCTTTAAACCGGTTGAATATCAGATGAGTATTTCAAGACCAACATTTCTTAAACCGGCGCTTTGGAAGCCGACTCAAGTGGATTATTCTTCACAATATTTTTCTATGAGAAACCAATGTCAGCAATTTGAGTATGAAGCTGGTTATTGATCCGGATTTTCTAGAAGGAGGGAATAACAAGGACTTAAGGATGATCAGTGCTGGTCTACAAGAATTCTTAACCCAGAGCACAACCTGTCAAATTTGTTCTTGTGTTTATTTTGCAGCATAAGTTTACCATGGATAAATCCAAGTTAAACTTGGGGGCTAATGTCGGGGATATACCCCCACGGTATAAACCGGCCGGTAGTTAACCCGACCGGACTTGGCGGTTTATTTGAGGTCCCGTTGGCACTTGGAGATATTCATCTGGTGACCCGCCCAGACCTAGCGGTTTACCAGCAACCCGTCGGGACGTTGTAACTCACTGGTAACCCGACGGACGGGTCAGAGGAGCGACAAGACCAGGTGGCCCGTCTGGCAGTTCAGGAAGGCCGGTTCAACTATTGTGGGCCGGTTTAAGAGGAAAGGAATATTTGCCTTACAAGGAGTTAAGACCAGGACTTGTATCCGGTTTGTATTAAGAGATAGACTAGTCCTAATCCTAATAGGACTCCACATGTAAACCGCCCCTTCAACATATATAAGGAGGGGCAGGGCTCCCCAAAGAGGGACAAGTTAGAAGCGAGAAGCTACAGACAACAATCAATAATCTCTAGGGCTAGACACAAAGAGCCGGTTTACGGCGATTCCCTCATGAGCATAATGAGACCTAGCCTCAAACAGCATGTAGGGTTATTATCGGATGATGTTTCCCGGGGCCCGAAGCTGTCTAAATCCTTGTCTTGCGTGTTGATCCGCCCTGCGTCTCTCGTCCCGCTCAACCCCTCTCAAGCTACCACATAGATGCGTTGGCCCCGCGACTAAGTCCTTACACTAGGGCATCTGCCGTGACAATTCCACGACAGTGCTTGCTGGGTTGGTGTAGAGGCCGCTCGTCGCCACGCAGGTGCCTGCTTAGCTGGTTGAGCTAGCAGCTGGATGAGGACAGAGGTGGCGTCTTGGCAGGCGTGGGCCTGGCTGCGGCCTCGCTGGTGTCCTCGGCAAGGGTCTTGCCGTGGCGTTGTGGTCGTCCTCGGCAAGGATCTTGCCGGGGGTCTCGTGGATTTCCTCGGCTTGGATCCCGCCGAGGGTCGTTGTCTTTTGGTCTTCATCTGACCTTGTGTGCTTATGATCTTGACAAACATCTGCATGCCACCATGGAGGTGCCTCATGAGCCTTGGTTCCAATGAAGTTTGTTGGCGGTGCTCGGTACCCTTGGGCTCAAGGGTGGCTCGCTCTGCTGGTGTTGGGCAAGTTGCCCCGGAAAGGCTCTTGCCGGGGCCGCGGAGACCGCCCAGGCAAGGGCCTTGCCGGGGGAGGCCACCTCGCCCCTTTGCTCTTTAATGTTTCTGGTCTTGGCGTTGCCTTGATTGTCCTGTGCTCCGGCTTCCCTCCAGCTCCCCTCCTCTGCCCTGCTAAGTGTGGTCGCGGGCGCGGCTCTGACTGCCCGTGCAAAAGTAAAGGGGTCAAAAGGATAGCCCCTACTTTTGTACACCAATAGGAGCCCCGGGGCCTGGGCCACACATAAGAGTGACGCGTTGTTGGGCTAGGCCCAGAACGGTGCGCGGCCAAGTGGGGTGGATTTTATCGCAGTAACCTTTCGTCTGCTACGCTTCCCCACGGCCCGCATCGAACGCGCAACATGGAGGGTTGTGTGTGACGTGGGGTCATGCATGGGGCGGTTCCCGCAAGCATGCATCACATCATGGTAAAGAGGCGGCTCGCGCCTTCCCCATAAAAAGAGGGAGACGCAGAGGCGCGGCTCATTTACAGAGTAGACTCGGGTCGTGGTCTTCAAGGCGTTAGTGCCCCACGATCACGGGGTGGGGAACGGTTGCCTCACCCGTCCCCTTGATTCTTCTTGCTCGCCACGTGTCCCCCATGCAGGTGGCATGCGGTGGAGGTGGGAAACCGGGCCGTCGCCGATTGGGGCAGCGGGTCGGTCTCGATTCCCTGTGCCCCCGATGGCCAGATTGGTTGAGTGGGGCGGCCGAGCCCCGACCCCGCCCCTTTATAAGAAGGGGGAGGGGGAGGGCATCCCACATCCTTTCATCATCCTTCTCCATTCACTTCAGCTCCTTTCCTCCATCTGCCATGGTGAGAGGAGGCACCGGCCCTTCAGCGGTGGCGGCAAGGGTCGCTGCTCGACAGCACATCCCTTCTTCCCAAGAGGTCGCAGTGGCGGAGCCGACCACGAGAGGAAGGGGGAGGGGGCGAGGCCAAGGTCTCCGTGGTGCTCGGAGAAGAGGGGGACGGGGCGGCGCACCGGCCTTGCCTCCACCAGCGATGTCTCCCCCAATGGAGGGCCATCTCGGGGACCAGCCCCGTGAGTTCTTCATCAGGCTGCACCGGCCACCGCGTCGTCGTCTCCGTCTCCCTACCCCATTTTCTCGGGAGATGGAGCTCGATCCACCCCCTCAGGTTGCACATGAGGGGCTGTGGGAATGACGGTATGCGGGTCGACATCGACACTCCCGCTCCTCATGTCATGTACCTCCGTCACGGATGGAAGATGTCCTCTCGTGTCCACAGCCTGACGGCGGGGCTCGTTCTCTACTTCAAGTTAATGGAGAACGGCCTACTCTCCATCAAGGTCTTTGTAGATCTTGAAACTCGCCTAAAGTGTTGCATGGAGAGCTCCTCCGATGATGAAGATTCCTCCTCCAGCAGGAGTGATGAGGAGTACAGCGACAGCGACGACGAGGGCGCCGAGCGGCGGGACGCCGACCTCGACTCCGATTGACCGCGTCGTCCCTCCCTCGGCCATGCACCCTGCCAAGGGCCTTCCTCGTCAAGCTCTCCATCGGTGGGTTCCCCGTCGCCTCCTTGGGCGGCTGGCGTAGGAGGGCCGGAGAAGGTGAAGAAGGTGGGCGGCGGCTGTCAAGTCAGAGTACGCGGGCACCGACACCTTCTTCGCATATTGTCGGCCCGTTGCTTCATCTTCGAGCTCCCCTCCCGGCACTGGGATGTTCTCTTGGTGCCTTCTGCTCCTCGAACCACGCCTAGGCACTCTTCTTGCCCTCTTGTTACCTTGTTCCATCTTCCGAGGAGAGGGACAAGAAAGGGATTACGAGCATCTTATCTCTTTTTCATTTGAAAGCCTGCGGGCACTTGTTAGATTTAAAACTTGTAATCCCCTTGCTCATGTTTTTTATCCCATATGAATTGTACCTATATGGGACGTTTTTAATGAAAAAGGGTGCTTGTTGGGTTCTTTTTGCATGAGCGAGGCCCATGCCAAGGAATGATTCCTTGTTATTTTTAAGATAAACATTGTCGCCCAGCAATAGGCCTTGCCGCCCCCTTACTTCAGTCGACCATTCTTATGCTCTTGGCGGAGGCAGGGCGAACTAGAGTTAGGCCTCTCGTTTATTTCCTCGCCACCGTGACTACGACCCGGTTCCGACCCAGGGACTTGGGTCTAGGAACAAACGGGGAGCACGGTGGTCTAGGAGCAAAACGAGGTTTCATATGTTCCAACTTCATACAGAAATGCACAATAGAGGATAAAAGACTTATCTGAATCTGCAGCCCCCGGCAACCTTGGCTTGCCGACGCCGGAGCGCCGGCTCGTTCTCTTTCTTCCAAACAGCTCAGCAGAAGCATCCATGTACCCTGTGAACCAAAGAGGACGGGAAGGAACAGAGAAACACACACCCGACCTCTGTGCCAGGGGTTAGCCGCCGCTAAGCACTATCAACCCTAACCGAGGGGGAGACTTAACCTAGCATGCATGCTAAAACTTAGGGCGCTAGCGCTTCATTTATTTATGCTCAGGGTCTGTGCCTGGCTTTGTACAGAGGGTTACATTCCTTGCCGGCAAGGCTTGTACAAAAGGTGGTTTGCCGGGGGGCTCGGCAACCGCGCCTTATGGGTAAAACTTGCGAAGATGTTCAATGTTCCAGGAGTTGCTCACTGGAATAGCATCTTCGGTCTCCAGGCGCACTGCGCCGGGCCTGGTGACTCGTATTACCCGATAAGGGCCTTCCCACTTTGGCGTCAACTTGTTGGAATTCTTGGCCGATTGAACGTGTCGAAGAACAAGGTCGCCTTCCTCAAAGCTTCGGGCATGAACCTTGCGGCTATGGTAGCGGTGCAAGGCTTGCTGGTAGTGCGCTGCTCTCATAGCCGCCCGAATACGATCTTCCTTGAGGAGCGTTGCGTCATCTTGCCGCAACTGCTCTTGCTCAAGCTCGTCATAAGGGAGCACTCGAGGTGACCCATATGTGAGTTCTATGGGGAGAACTGCTTCTGCCCCGTATACCAGGGCAAAGGGTGTCTGGCTGGTGGCTCGATTTGGCGTCGTTCTGATTGACCAAAGCACCGCCGACAACTCATCAGTCCAGCGCCTTCTTCTCTGGTGCAGCCTATCAAAAGTCTTGGTCCTCAGGCCTCGTAGCATTTCAGCATTTGCCCTCTCCGCCTGGCCGTTGCTCCATCAGCGTGCCACGGAAGCGAAACAGACCTTGCTGCCGAGGTCCTGGATGTATTGCATGAAGGTGTGGCTTGTGAACTGCGTGCCGTTGTCGGTGATGACTCTGTTTGGCATAACAAAACGACAGACTAGCCCCTTGAAGAACTTGACAGCTGACTGTGTTGTCACCTTCCTCACTGCTTCCACCTCCGTCCACTTTGTGAACCTATCGATTGCAACGTACAAGTACTCAAAGCCCCCGATAGCACGGGGGAAAGGGCCCAGTATGTCGAGCCCCCAGACCGAAAATGGCCCGGAGAGAGGAATTGTTTGAAGGGCTTGAGCTGGTTTATGAAGCTTCTTCGAATGGAACTGACACGCTTCACACTTGGTTACTAGTGTCGTTGCATCCTGGAGGGCAGTGGGCCAGAAGAAACCTTGTCGGAACACCTTGCCGGCAAGGGCCCTCAACCCTATGTGGGAGCCATATATGCCTCCATGTATCTCCGCCAACATCTCCTGTCCTTCCTCCTGGGGAATGCACTTCAATTTCACACCGTTTGGTCTTTTCCTGTACAGGACGTCAATGACGAACTGATACATAGCAGACCAATGGGCTACTTTCTCTGCTTCTTCCCGCTCCTCAGGAAGCTCCCCTGTTTGGAGCAATCGGACGGTATATTGTGCCCATGCCGGAGCCTGGGGCTCGACAGCAAGGACTAAAGGCATTTCTTCTGCCATGGGAGCGGCCGCCTCTACGGCCAGTGCTTGATGCCCCGCTGGAGTCAGTTGCCCCTCGGCAGGCTCAGTACCCACCGCAACATCCTTGTCGGTGGCCCCAGGGGGCTCGGCGGGAAAGTACTTGCCGGGGCCTGATTTCCTCCATGTGTTCGGCTCTGTTGATGGTTCAACGGATGGTTGAGTTAACCGAAGCACAAAAGTACATGGTTCCATAGGTAGCTTGAACGCAACGCGCTTCGGCAGGTAATCGTGATGTCGTTCTCCACTCGGAGAACGTTCTCCGCTTGTATTCCGTCAAAGCGCTCTTCCAGCTTCCTCACCTCATCTACGTAGGCCTCCATCAACAGGCTCTGATAATCTTTGTTGACTTGCCTGACAACAAGCTGTGAATCACCCCTGACGACGAGCTTCTTTACCCCTGAGGTCTGCCGCGATCCTGAGACCGGCAAGCAACCCCTCGTATTCAGCATTGTTGTTTGTGGACATCTCCCTGGGAAAGTGCATCTAGATTACATACTTGAGGTTCTCTCCGGTGGGTGCGACAAGCAGCACACCAGCACCGGCGCCTTGCAGCGGGAAAGCCCCTTCAAAGTACATGATCCAGTTGCGACTTGCTTCCTTGCCGGGGAGAGTGGTCTCCTGCGTCGGGCATTGAGGTCCATTCCGCAATGAACTCCGCCAGGATTCTGCTCTGGATTGTTGAAGTACTTTCAAATTTCAAACCAAAGCTCGACAGCTCCAAGGCCCACTCCACAATCCTCCCGGTTGCATCTGGGTTATCCAACATCCGTTGCAACGGGAGGCGCGTGACGACGATGATTTCGTGGGCTTGGAAGTAATGATGCAGCTTCCTCGAGGCCATAAGGAGGCCGAAGAGCAATTTCTGCACACCAGAATACCTCAACCTAGCCCCCTGCAAGAGGGAGCTGACGAAGTAAACCGGGTGCTGCATCATTTTCTTCTTCTGCACCACTTCATTGGATTGCGCGGGCCCTGTTCTGATGGCGTCAGGCTCTGCCGGGGCCCTGCCTTGCCGGCACCAGGCCCTGTCGTTGCCACTGCCTCTTCATCGACCTCCCTCTATGCCACTAGCGCGGTGCTGACCACTTGATTCGTTGCCACTAGGTACAGCGACAATGGCTCTCGTGGTTTAGGCGCAACTAGTATCGGCGTAGATGAGAGGTATTTATTCAAATCCTGTAGCGCTGCTTCAGCCTCTGGGGTCCATTCCATTGGTCCCTCCTTTTTCAAGATTTTGAAAAAGGGAAGGGTGCGCTCGGCAGACTTGGAGATGAATTTGCGCATGGCGGCAATGCAGCCAGGGAGCCTACGCACATCCTTGATCCGCTTGGGCGCCTCAATCTGCTTGATAGCCTTGATCTTGTCCGGGTTTGCCTCAATTCCACACTGTGACACAAAGAACCCGAGAAGTTTGCCGGATGGAACACCGAAGACACACTTCTCAGGGTTCAACTTGAGGTTGATCTTGCGCAGGTTTGCAAACGTCTCTTCTAAGTCTTGTACAAGTGTTGCCCAGTCCTTGGTTTTGACCACTATGTCATCCATATAAGCTTCCATATTTCTATGTAGCTGGGTCTCAAAACCAATTTGGACTGCCCTTGCAAACGTTGAGCCAGCACTCTTCAACCCGAAAGGCATCCGTAAAAAGCAATACGTACCACATGGGGTGATGAATGTTGTCTTCTCTTCGTCTTCTCTTGTCGTGAAGATCTGGTGGTAGCCCGAGTAGGCGTCAAGGAATGACAACAGATGACACTCGGCCGTGGAGTCAACAATCTGGTCGATGCGCGGCTATGGGAAGGGGTCCTTAGGACAAGCCTTATTGATATCTGTGTAATCAGTACACAACCTCCACTTCCCATTTGCCTTGTGCACCACCACCGGATTGGCCAACGACGTCGGATGGAGCACCCTTCTCACCAAGCCTGCTGCTTCCAACTTCCTGATCTCCTCTGTGATGAACTCTTGCCTTTCCAAAGCTTGCTTCCTGATCTTCTGCTTGGTGGGTCGCGCATGGGGACAGACAACAAGATGGTGCTCAATCACTTCCCTGGGAACGCTGGGGGTGTCGGCTGCTTGCCATGCCAACACATCGACATTTGCCCGCAGGAAAGTGACGAGCGTGTTTTCCTATTTGCTGTCGAGGGTGGAGCTTATGGTGAAAGCCCCTCCTATGCCATCCTCCTTGACGAACACCTTCTTGGTCTCTGGCGGTGCAGCTCTGGATTTCTTGCTCTTGCCGGTGGAGCTCTCTGGCATGTCCTCGACGGTAGCTCAACACTCCGAAGAGGTGCACTTGCCGGAGTGGGTGCGAGAGGTCTTACTGGTCTTCTTCTTCCCTCCCCGGGCTTCAGTGGCAGGAGCAAGTGCCTTGGCGGCAGTTGTTGCAACCGCTTCCCGGTAGAGTAGGTTGGCGAAGATCAGCGCATCCTTCTTGTCACAAGGAACGTTGATGATGGTCATCGGCCCAGGCATCTTCAGCGTGTTGTAGGCGTAATGCGACGCCGCCATGAACTTGGCTAGTGCCGGGCCGCCGAGGATCCCATTGCAGGGCAAGGGGATCTCGGCTACATCGAAGAAAATCCTCTCCGTCCTGTAGTTCAACTCGCCTCCAAACGTCACAGGCAGCGTGACTTTACCCTTCGGTTGGCTCCCTCCCTGGTTGACCCCTTGAACGTGCCCGTTTCTTTGAGGTCTCCATCAGGAATTTGCAGCCCTTTGATCACAACGGGTGAGATCAAGTTCAGACCAGCCCCGCCGTCAACCAGCATCTTGTTCACCTTGAGGTTGCGTATCATTGGTGAAACCAACAACGGCAAACACCCGACCAGAGTTGTGCGATCAGGGTGGTCCTCAGCGTCAAAGATGATAGGCGTGCTGGACCACTTCAGCGGCTTCTGAGCATCGAATGCCGGCTCTGCTGTTGTGATCTCACGCGCCCACTGCTTGAGCTGGCGGTGAGAGGTATGCAGCGAGGTGCGACCATCGACGCACATGGCCTCCGTAGCCTTTTGGAACTCATGCTCGCCAGACTTGTCCTCCTCGTCATGATCGTCATCTTCTTGCTTCTTGTCGCGGCCCCGAGCGGGCCTCTCTTGCTGGTTATCCTTGTCGCGGCGGCCTCCTTGGCCGCCACGCTTCTTGCCGGATCCTTCAGCACCATCCTGCCCCTTCTCCTTGTCCCGCCTTTCATACTAGGATTTTTGCTTTTCAGCAAGCAGCTCGACTTGTCGGCAGTTCTGGAGGTCGTGGCCCTTGGTGCGGTGGATCTTGCAATATTGCTTGTCGGAGCCTCCTGGCTTGTCGGTAGCCGCCAAGGCCCAGCAAGCGGCGCACCGGGCAATCTCCTTGTCGGGGTCGTCTGCCTTGGCCTTCTTGGCAGCGCCGGTTTCGTCGAATCCCTCGACGGGAAGCACGTCCTTGCCCTTGTGTTTCCTATTGCGGTGCCGACCCTTTCTTCGTCGGGGCGGCGGTGTCTTCATCCGTAGAGTTGGTTTCCACGCCGGCGTCCTCACCGGGGTACTTCCTCCCCTCTTCAGCCTAAGCACATCTATCGGCCAGAACGTAAAGTTCGGCCACATCCTTGACTTTCTTCATTGCCAGCTCTTCACGTATCTTGCGGTTACACACATTCTGAAGGAATGCGCTGATCACGGCGGCGGGATGAACATCTGGGATGTTGTATTGCACTCGATTGAACCTCTGTATGTACTTGCGCAGGTTTTCACCTTCCTTCTGGGGAATGATATGCAAATCACTCGCCTGGCCATGAGCTTGGTGGCCTCCAGTGAAGGCACCAACGAAATCATGACACAAATACGACCAAGAAGATATGGAATCCGCCGGCAAGTGCATCAACCAAGACATGACATTGGGTTTCAGGGCCAACGGGAAGTAATTGGTAAGCACCTTGTCGTCACGAGCTCCAGCGGCCTGCATCACGATGGTGTAGATGCTGAGGAACTCTGACGGATGGGTCTTGCCGTTGTACTTCTCGCCGACGTCGGGCTTGAACGTGCGGTGGGACGGCCACTGGAACTGCCGCAGCTCACGGGTAAAGGCTGGGCAACCCACCTAGTAAGGTAGGCCGCCGGAGCCCCCTGATGCTGGGTGGTCCATAGCGGGCCCCGCCCGCTTATCTGACTGGTGGCATGTATCGCACCGGCGCTCGATGGTGGTTCGAGCGCCTTCATGGGCTCACTCCCGAAGAACTTGGCGCTGGTCGCGGTGGGTCGGACGACACTATGGACATGTTATCGCAAGCGTCGTCACGACGAATCGACACCCGTGGTGGCTGGTGTGGAGGAGGAGAATGCATCGTGGTCGCAACACCCCCGGCCCCTCCACCGCTGGCGTGCGGTGGTTAGACGGAGCGTCGGCCTGAGGGCCCCGCTGGCCGCGGCTCGTCTTTGTTGGCGACACCGACGAGGCTCCGGATGGTGGCTCTCCACTTGTCGAGTTTTTCCGCAGCAAGAGGGAAGTCAAGGAGCAACTGCACGCGCGCCAAAGCTACTGCCGGCATGGGCGGCGGCGAAAGCTGCGTGGACCGTGGCGCGCTCCGACTCCTAACCACGTTAGAAGGAGCTCCATCACGGCCCTGCGGCCGTATGCCATCTCCGCTAGCACTTCGGCGGGCATGTTGGCTTCCTCCATCCCGCGAGTGATGCATGGGACTCTTCCCACGGCGGCGCCCGGGGTCCCCAGCATGGTGGCGCTGCTCGTCGTGCACACCCTGGGAACAGCGCGTCGTGGGTGCCGGTGTAGGCGACTTGGAGGTTGCCGCACAACCCGTAGGTGGCACGGTGCCGCCCTTGGAGGGCCCCGCGCCGCCTGCGGGGGGCCCGGCTCCGTCTTTGGATTTGGCAGCATGCGGCCTGGCGTCTCGCGCACGAACAACGCCGCTCGCTAGGCTCTGGCTGCTAGAGTGATATTGCTGCTCGCGGGCCGTGCCTTGGGTTCTGTCCGCGACCGGCCCGCTGCTCGCGCGCATCGGTGCGGGCCGTCCGGCTCCAGATGAACCAATCACCGTGATCATCTTCTTCTTGGGAGCCATGGTGATGAAGAACTGGTAAGCTAACCGCTAGACCGGATTTTCACAACTGCGCCCCTACCTGGCGCGCCAAAGATGTCGGGGGAAATCGACACCATTGGGATCACTGGGATCCCTTTTACGGTTGGCGGGCGCGGGGTTGTGCAAAGAGCGGGTCTGACAGGAAGCACACAGATCGTTTACCCAGGTTCGGGCCGTGGAGACGCGTAATACCCTAGTCCTGCTTTGGTGGATGTATTTGAGTGTTCTTGTGTTCTTGAGCTAGCTACGGGGTGTGACTTGCCCAAAAGATCTGAATCCTCCTCCAAGTCGCCTCGGGCCTCCTTTTATAGACAGAAGGGGTTGCCACAATAGCACACAGGAGGTGGAAAGGTGTAAAGTAGATGAGTCTATCCTCTAGCACCGTCGAACAAACGCATTTAATGCGCTGCTGACGTACCCCTCTTGCTTTATTGGGGACAGCAAGGAAGCACGTCCCAGCTGTCGCCACCTCGCCTGGTTCCGACGCGCGTCCGAGCTGATGAGGCATTGCTGCGCCACGTTGGCTGGCTGCTGGGCTGGTGCGGTGGTGGAGCCTTCATGAAGATCTACATGCCACCACGCAGGTGCTTGCTTGGTTGGTGTAGAGGCCGCTCGCCGCTATGCAGGTGCCTGCTCAGCTGGTTGAGCTAGCAGCTGCATGGGGACGGCGGTGGCGTCTTGGCAGACGTGGGCCTGGCTGCGGCCCTGCTGGTGTCCTCGGCAAGGGTCTTGCCATGGCGTCGTGGTCGTCCCCGGCAAGGATCTTGCCGGGGGTCTCGTGGATTTCCTCGGCTGGGATCCCGCCGAGGGTCGTCATCTTTTGGTCTTCATCTAACCTTGTGTGCTTATGATCTTCACAAAGATCTGCATGCCACCATGGAGGTGCCTCCCGAGCCTTGGTTCCAATGAAGTTTGCTGGCGGTGCTTGGAACCCTTGGGCTCAAGGGTGGCTCGCTTTGCTGGTGTTGGGCAAGTTGCCCCGGCAAGGCTCTTTCCGGGGCCGCGGAGGCTGCCCCATCAAGGGCCTTGCCGGGGGAGCCCACCTTGCCCCTTTGCTCTTCAATGTTTCTGGTCTTGGTGTTGCCTTGATTGTCTTGTGCTCCGGCTTCCCTCCTCTACCCTGCTAAGTGTGGTCGCAGGCGCGGCTTTGACTGCCCGTGCACAAATAAAGGGGTCAAAAGGAGAGCCCCTACTTTTGCACACCGACATATGTGGATGACAATATCTTTGACTGCACAGAGAAAAGATACAGCGATGAGTTTGGGCATATGATGAAAGAGCAATATCATATGCCCATGATGGGAGAGCTGAAATTCTTTCTTGGTCTTCAAATCCGTCAACAGAGAAATGGCATCTTTATATCATAGGAGAAATACCTCAAAGATTTCCCGAAGAAGTTTGGAATGCAAGATTGCAAAGGATACACGACACTAATGACAACCAGAGGTCAATTGGGCTCCGACGACAATGGAAAAGAGTTCGATCAAAAGGTATACCTCTCCATGATTGGTTCTTTATTGTACTTATGTGCATCTAGGCCAGATATAATGCTTAGCGTTTGCGTGTGTGCCCGATTCCAAGCGGCACCAAAGGAATCGCATCACCTCATGGTGAAGCGAATACTTCAATATTTGGCTCACACCCCAACGCTAGGATTATGGTATCCAAAGGGCTCAGAGTTTGATCTAGTTGGATTCTCATATGTTGATTATGCTGGTGACGAGGTCGATCGCAAGTCCACATCAGGCACATGTCACTTTCTTGGACGATCTCTTGTCTGTTGGTCTTTGTGACGCCCTCAATTCAATCGTACACTAATCATACACGCAAATGTGTACGATCAAGATCAAGGACTCACGGGAAGATATCACAACACAACTCTAGACAAAAATTAAAATAATACAAGCTTTATATTACAAGCCAGGGGCCTCGAGGGATCGAATACATAAGATCGAAAACACAAGAGTCAGCGGAAGCAACAATATCTGAGTACAGACATGAGTTAGACAAGTTTGCCTTAAGAAGGCTAGCACAAAAGTATCTACGGTCGAGAAGGCAAGGCCTCCTGCCTGGGAGCCTCCTAACTACTCCTGGTCGTCGACGGTCTCCACATAGTAGTATGCATCGACGGTGGCATCTGGCTCCTGGGCTTCGTCATCTGTTTGCATCAACCGGAAAGAAGAAGAAAGGGGGAAAAGAGGGAGCAAAGCAACCATGAGTACTCATCCAAAGTACTCGCAAGCAAGGATCTACACTACATATGCATCAGTATCAATGAAATGGGCTGTATATGTGGACTGAACTGCAGAATGCCAGAAGAGAAGAGGAAACCCTAGCCTATCGAAGACTAGCATCTTCTGGAAACCACCATCTTGCAGCAACAGGGGGGAGTAGAGTAGCATAAAGTAAAGTAGTAGCAGTGTTATCAACCTCGGCTAGAGATCCTTTCTCGACTCCCTGCGAGAAAGCAATCCCAGAGCCATACTATCCAGTTATCATCACAATCCAATTCTCATCACCATCCAATTCTCATCACAAGTATCCAGTTCTAGTTGTATCGATCGGGATACAACTCCAAGTGTCCGTTATCGTAGGACAGGCTATCGATAGATGTTTTCTTCCCTACAGGGGTGCACCAACTTACCCACCACGCTCAATTAACTCCGGCCAGACACACTTTCCTGGGTCATGCCCGGCCTCGGCCAAACAATACGCCGCAACCCGACCTAGGCTTAATAGAGAGGCCAGCACGCCGGACTAAACCTATGCCCCCAGGGGTCATGGGCCATCGCCCCGGGAACTCCTGCATGTTGCGTGGGCGGCCGGTGAGCAGACCTAGCTACCTCCTTAAAAAAGGAAGGAGCTTACCAGTCCAACCTGGCGCGCGCCGCTCAGTCGCTGACGTCTATTAAGCTTCAGCTGTTGTATACGACGCAGAACACCCATACTATGCCCACGTGATGGTTAGGGCTATCAGGCCAGAGGCCCCTCGGATAAAATATCGAAATCATAGAGGATTAGGAACGCGCGGTAACAAGGAGAGACTCACGAAAGATGTGACCCTGTTGCCCCGTCTCGAGGACTTGCGGCAAGGGCTAGGAATGCCCGGCCACGCCTCGTAATTATCTCGCGGGCACCCTCCAGGTCAACCCGTCTCCACATCACTCGCAATTAAGCTCGCGCGGTACCCCTCTAGGCCGACCCGTCTTTAGTAACATGGTTCAGTGTAAAGTCATAGAAACCATAGTAACTATGTGTCCAAACATCAGGGGGAAACCCGGGGAATCACCCCCGGTGAATTCCACTCGATGTAATCATCAAGGTGAATGTAAGAGGAATCACCCCCGAGGTTCACACTTGAGGGGTTGCACGACAGAGTCGTATCAGAAGTGGTTAAGGAGGATATCACCCTTGATGACCACGACCGAATGACTACACTACAGGGTTAACATCAGAAGTGCTGAAGAGGTCTCACCCTCGGCACTCGATAATATCCCAGTAGTGTCGAGCAACTAAGGAGAAAGTGATGTGTGGTGTCGGGGCCTGGTCTTCAATCCCGTTGAACGGGTCTTCGATGATGAAGCAGGGGCAACAAGGACAAGGTGGGGGTCACTGGTGGATCACTAACCAACTTATACTAAGCAGTTTAGGATAAGCAGGTAAGTAACAATAAGCAGGTTACAAAAGCAGGCTATGCATCAGAATAGGAGCAAACAATAATAGTAGCAAAATCTAATGCAAGCATGAGAGAATGGAATGGGTGATATCGGGATGATCAAAGGGGGGGGGCTTGCCTGATTGTTCTGGCAAGGAGGGGTCGTCGTCGACGTGGTCGATCACAGGGGCAGCATTGGTCTCGGGGTCTACCGGAAAGAAGAGGGGGAAGAAACAATAAATATAACGCAAACATAGCATCACAAAGCATAAAAAGGCGATATGATGTGCCGGGTGTGAACTAACGCAATGCTAGATAATGCAGACGGAGAGGGAAACATCCAGAGGGGTTTTCCCGACGTCAGGCGTTTTCCGGACAGATGAAAAGAGAGGGGACGGTTCCATGTTCAGCATGCTAGGGGCATGTGAAAGGTAAACGGACCGCGCATTCGGATTCGTCTCGTCGTTCTGAGCAACTTTCATGTACAAAACTTTTTCATTTGAGATACGGTTTATTTTCTATGAATTTTCAAAGTTTTAAAACATTTTTTGAATTTCTGGAATATATCTAAATTCGAATTTAAACAGTGTACTACTTTTTATACACACAGCTAGCCTATTAGAATGACAGGTGGTGTCCAGTGGCTGAGTCAGCATACACAGTCAGCAAGTCCATAGTCAATGTTTGACCTGGTCAAAGTGTGAATAGTGGCCGTGGGGCCTACTTGTCCTTGACTACTATTTTAACTAAAGGGGGGGTATTTAGTGTGAGGGACCACCTATCACAAACACATTAGGCTATTTAACATAAAAATTAGCAGCCCTAAACTAATCTAATTAGTACTAACTAATCTGGATAGGGCCGGCCTCATACCCAGAATACACGCACGCACACCACACAACACACTCGGCCATGGCTATGGCCATGGCCTGTAGCAGCAACAACCGGCTGTAGAAGTACCCAACAGCAGCAGTGCAATGCAGCAGCAGTTAGTGGGAGCAGGGCAGCACAGCAGCAAGTAGTAGAGGCAGTAGCCGAGTAGCAACGGCAGCACAACATCAGCAAGAAGTAGCAGGGCGAGCGCGGGAGCCGCGAGCGGCGCGGGCGCTCGGCTAGGGTGCGGCGGGTGCACACACGTGCGGACGGACACAGCCAGGGGCGAACGAGGGCGCGGGCTGCAGCAGGCATGCGACAGCGAGCACAGGCGTACACAGGCGGCCGGGGCATGCGGGTGCGTGCGCGGACGCGATGCTTCGGCCATGGCAGCCTCAACGAGCGCAGGCAACATACGGCGATGGATCGACGGGGCAAAACAGGGGAATCGTGGGAGGAGCTCACAGTGAGCATGAAGGTGAGGTCAGGGAGGCCGGAGGTGGACCGGAGCGACTGCAATCGACACCGGACGCCGGCGATGTACGCGTTGAAGACGAGGTCGATGGCGAATGTACGGACCTTCCTTACTCGATTCAGTGCTCGGGGTAGACGAAGTAGACCACAATGGTTCTCCTGGACCACTTGGCGCGAAGATGGGAGGCCGGTGGCCGCGGGATCGACGAGAGGCGGCGACGGCATCTCGGGCGCGTGTTGTGGAGAGGAGAGTACTACGTCTCGAGCTAGCGTTGGTTTTCCCCGAAGAGGAGGGGGTGATGCAGCATAGTAGCGTAAGTATTTCCCTCAGTTTTTGAGAACCAAGGTACCAATCCAGTAGGAGGTCACGCGCAAATCCCTCGTACCTGCACAAAACGGTAGCAACTCGCAACCAACGCTTAGGGATTGTCAATCCCTTCACGGTCACTTACGAGAGTGAGATCTGATAAAGATAATATTTTTGGTATTTTTTGTATAAAGATGCAAAGTGAAAAGTAAAAGCAAAACAAGTAAAATAAAGTAATGGAGATTGATATGATGAGAATAGACCCGGGGCCATAGGTTTCACTAGTGGCTTCTCTCAAGAGCATAGATATTCTACGGTGGGTGAACAAATTACTGTTGAGCAATTGATAGAACTGAGCATAGTTATGAGGTTATCTAGGTATGATCATGTATATAGGCATCACGTCCGTGACAAGTAGACCGACTCCTGCCTGCATCTACTACTATTACTCCACTCATCGACCGCTATCCAGCATGCATCTAGAGTATTAAGTTAAAAACAGAATAACGCCTTAAGCAAGATAACATGATGTAGAGGAATAAATTCATGCAATATGATAAATACCCCATCTTGTTATCCTCGATAGCAACAATACAATACGTGCCTTGCAACTCTTTCTGTCACTGAGTAAGGACACCGCAAGATTGAACCCAAAGCTAAACACTTCTCCCATTGCAAGAACTACCAATCTAGTTGGCCAAACCAAACGGATAATTTGAAGAGAGACTTGCAAAGATAACTCAATCATACATAAAAGAATTCAGAGAAGATTCAAATATTATTCATAGATAAGTTGAATCATAAACCCACAATTCATCGGTCTCAACAAACACACCGCAAAAAGAAGATTACATCGAATAGATCTCCACGAGAGAGAAGGAGAACATTGTATTGAGATCCAAAAAGAGAGAAGAAGCCATCTAGCTACAAGCTATGGACCCGAAGGTCTGAAGTAAACTACTCACACTTCATCGGAAGGGCTATGGTGTTGATGTAGAAGCCCTCCGTGATGGATGCCCTCTCCGGCGGAGCTCCGGAACAGGCCCCAAGATGGGATCTCGTGGATACAGGAAGTTGCGGCGGTGGAATTAGGTTATTGGCTCCGTCTCTGGTCTAATGGGGGTACGTAGGTATATATAGGAGGAAGGAGCACGTCGGTGGAGATCTGAGGGGCCCACGAGGCAGGGGGCGCACCCAGGGGGGCGCGCCCTCCACCCTCGTGACCTCCCCGAAAACTTCTTGGAGTAGGGTCCAAGTCTCCTGGATCACATTCGGTGAGAAGATCACGTTCCCGAAGGTTTCATTCCGTTTGGAGTCCGTTTGATATTATGTTTCCTCGAAATACTGAAATAGGCAAAAAAAACAGCAATTCTGGGCTGGGCCTCTGGTTAATAGTTTAGTCCCAAAAATAATATAAAAGTGGAAAATAAAGCCCAATATAGTCCAAAACAGTAGATAAAGTAGCATGGAGCAATCAAAAATTATAGATACGTTGGAGGCGTATCAGTCATCCCCAAGCTTAATTCCAGCTCGTCCTCGAGTAGGTAAATGATAAAAAGAGAATTTTTGATGCGGAGTGATACTGTCGCATAATTTCAATGTAAATCTTCTTAATCATGGTATGAATATTCAGATCCGAAAGGTTCAAGACAAAAGTTCGTATTGAGATAAAAATGATAACACTTCAAGCATACTAATCAAACAATTATGTCATCTCAAAATAACATGGCCAAAGGAAGTTCATCCCTACAAAATCATATAGTTAGGCTATGCTTCATTATCGTCACACAAAGATGTTCCCAACTTCTATACCCCCGATGACAAGCCAAGCAATTGTTTCATACTCAAATAATCTCAAACCTTTTCAACCTTCACGCAATACATGAGCGCGAGCCATGGACATAGCACTATTGGTGGTATAGAATTTGATGATGGGGATTGTGTGGAGAAGACTAAAAAGGAGAAAGTCTCACATCAACGAGGCTAATCAACGAGCTATGGAGATGCCCATCGATTGATGTTAATGCAAGGAGTAGGGATTGCCATGCAATGGATGCACTAGAGATAAGGATGCTCAACAAAAGAAAACTAGTGGGTGTGCATCCAACTTGCTTGCTCATGAGGACCTAGGGCATTTTGAGGAAGCCTGTCGGTGTCAAAACCGGCGGATCTCGGGTAGGGGGTCCCAAACTGTGCGTCAAGGTCGGATGGTAACAGGAGACAAGGGACACTTTATTTTACCCAGGTTCGGGCCCTCTCGATGGAGGTAAAACCCTACTCCTGCTAGATTAATATTGATGATATGGGTAGTACAAGAGTAGATCTACCACGAGGTCAAGGAGGCTAAACCCTAGAAGCTAGCCTAAGGTATGATTGTGTATGATGATGGTTTTCCTACGGACTACAACCCTCCGGTTTATATAGACACCGGATAGGGTTAGGGTTACACAGAGTCGGTTACAATGGTAGGAGATCTTGAATATCCGCACGCCTAGCTTGCCTTCCACGCCAAGGAAAGATCCTTCCGGACAAGGGACGAGGTCTTCAATCTTGTATCTTCATAGTCCTGGAGTCCGGCTGAAGGTATAGTCCGGCTATCCGAACACCCCCTAATCCAGGAATCCCTCAGTAGCCCCTGAACCAGGCTTCAATGACGACGAGTCTGGCGCGCAGATTGTCTTCGGCATTGCAAGGTGGGTTCCTCCTCCAAGTTCTTCAAGAAGATTTGTAAACACCAAAAATAGTGTCCGACTCTGCAAAATAAGTTTCCACATATTGCCATACTGAGAATAATATTAACACAAATCAAATCTGCTGACGTATTCTGAAGTGCGTCATTGTTGGGGAACGTAGTAATTTCAAAAAAATTCCTACGCACACGCAAGATCATGGTGATGCATAGCAACGAGAGGGGAGAGTGTTGTCTACGTACCCTCGTAGACCGAAGCGGAAGCGTTGACACAACGTAGAGGAAGTAGTCGTACGTTCTCCTCGTGATCCAACCGATCACATCACCGTTACTCCGGCACCTCCGAGTTCTTGGCACACGTTCAGTTCGATGACGATACCCGGGCTCCGATCCAGCAAAGCGTCGGGGAAGAGTTCCGTCAGCACGACGGCGTGGTGACGATCTTGATGTGTTACCGGCGCAGGGCTTCGCCTAAGCACTGCAACGATATGACCGAGGTGGAATTTGGTGGAAGGGGGCACCGCACACGGCTAAGGAAAGATCTCAATGATCAATTGTGTGTGTCTATGGGGTGCCCCCTGCCCTTGTATATAAAGGATGGAGGAGGAGGAGGCCGGCCAAGGTAAAGGTGCGGCCAGGATATGGATTCCTACTAGGACTCCAAGTCCTAGTAGGAGTCCACCAAAAGGGGAGGAAGGGAGAAGGAATAGGAGGAGAAGGAGAGGTGGCCGGCCCCCTTTTCCCTAGTCCAATTCGGACTAGAGGGGAGGGGGGCGCAGCAGCCTTTTTCCTCTTCCCACTAAAGCCCATCAAGGCCCATTACTTCTCCCGTAATCCCGTAACTCCCCGGTACCTCCGAAAATACCCGAACCACTCAGAACCCTTCCGATGTCCGAATATAGTCGTCCAATATATCGATCTTTACGTCTCGACTATTTCGAGACTCCTCGTCATGTCCCCGATCTCATCCGGGACTCCGAACTCCTTCGGTACATCAAAACTCATAAACTCATAATATAACTGTCATCGAAACCTTAAGCATGCGGACCCTACGGTTCGAGAATAATGTAGACATGACCGAGACACGTCTCCGGTCAATAACCAATAGCGGGACCTGGATGCCCATATTGGCTCCTACATATTCTACGAAGATCTTTATCGGTCAGACCGCATAACAACATACGTTGTTCCATTTGTCATCGGTATGTTTAGTTGCCCGAGATTCGATCGTCAGTATCCAATACTTAGTTCAATCTCGTTACCGGCAAGTCTCTTTACTCGTTCCGTAATACATCATCTAACAACTAACACATTAGTTGTAATGCTTGCAAGGCTTATGTGATGTGCATTACCGAGAGGGCCCAGAGATACCTCTCCGACGATCGGAGTGACAAATCCTAATCTCGAAATACGCCAACCCAACATCTACCATTGGAGACACCTGTAATACTCCTTTATAATCACCCAGTTACGTTGTGACGTTTGGTAGTACCCAAAGTGTTCCTCCGGCAAACGGGAGTTGCATAATCTCATAGTCATAGGAACATGTATAAGTCATGGATAAAGCAATAGCAACATACTAAACGATCGGGTGCTAAGCTAATGGAATGGGTCATGTCAATCAGATCATTCAACTAATGATGTGACCTCGTTAATCAAATAACAACTCTTTGTTCATGGTTAGGAAACATAACCTTCTTTGATTAACGAGCTAGTCAGGTAGAGGCATACTAGTGACATTCTGTTTGTCTATGTATTCACACATGTATTATGTTTCCGGTTAATACAATTCTAGCATGAATAATAAACATTTATCATGATATGTAAGGAAATAAATAATCACTTTATTATTGCCTCTAGGGCATATTTCCTTCAGTCTCCCACTTGCACTAGAGTCAATAATCTAGTTCACATCGCCATGTGATTTACCAGCAATAGTTCACATCACCATGTGATTAACACCCATAGTTCACATCGATATGTGACCAACACCCAAAGGGTTTACTAGAGTCAGTAATCTAGTTCACATCGCTTATGTGATTAACACCCAAAGAGTACTAAGGTGTGATCATGTTTTGCTTGTGTGATAATTTTAGTCCACGGGTCTGTCACATTCAGATCCGTAAGTATTTTGCAAATTTCTATGTCAACAATACTCTGCACGGAGCTACTTTAGCTAATTGCTCCCACTTTCAATATGTATCTAGATTGAGACTTAGAGTCATCTAGATTAGTTTCAAAACTTGCATCGACGTAATCTTTTACGACGAACCTTTTGTCACCTCCATAATCGAGAAACATATCCTTATTCCATTAAGGATAATTTTGACCGCTGTCTAGTGATCTACTCCTAGATCACTATTGTACTCCCTTGCCAAACTCAGTGGTAGGGTATGCAATAGATCTGGTACACAGCATGGCATACTTCATAGAGCCTATGGCTGAGGCATAGGGAATGACTTTCATTCTCTTTCTATCTTCTGCCGTGGTCGGGCTTTGAGTCTTACTCAATTTCACACCTTGTAACACAGGCAAGAACTCTTTCTTTGACTGTTCCATTTTGAACTACTTCAAAATCTTGTCAAGGTATGTACTCATTGAAAAAACTTATCAAGCGTCTTGATCTATCTCTATAGATTTTGATGCTCAATATGTAAGCAGCTTCATCGAGGTCCTTCTTCGAAAAACTCCTTTCAAATACTCCTTTATGCTTTACAGAATAATTCTGCATTATTTCCGATCAATAATATGTCATTTACATATACTTATCAGAAATGCTGTAGTGCTCCCACTCACTTTCTTGTAAATACAGGCTTCACCGCAAGTCTGTATAAAACTATATGCTTTGATCAACTTATCAAAGCGTATATTCCAACTCCGAGATGCTTGCACCAGTCCATAGATGGATCGCTGGAGCTTGCATATTTTGTTAACACCTTCAGGATCGACAAAACCTTCTAGTTGCATCGTATACAACTCTTCTTTAATAAATCCATTAAGGAATGTAGTTTTGTTTATCCATTTGCCGGATTTCATAAAATGCGGCAATTGCTAACATGATTCGGACAGACTTAAGCATAGATACGAGTGAGAAACTCTCATCGTAGTCAACACCTTGAACTTGTCGAAAACCTTTTGCGACAATTCTAGCTTTGTAGATAGTAACACTACTATCAGTGTCCGTCTTCCTCTTCAAGATCCATTTATTTTCTTTGGCTTGCCGATCATCGGGCAAATCCATCAAAGTCCATACTTTGTTCTCATACATGGATCATATCTCAGATTTCATGGCCTCTAACCATTTCGCGGAATCTGGGCTCATCATCGCTTCCTCATAGTTCGCAAGTTCGTCATGGTCTAGTAACATGACTTCCAGAACAGGATTACCGTACCACTCTGGTGCGGATCTCACTCTAGTTTACTTACGAGATTCGGTAGTAACTTGATCTTGAAGTTACATGATCATCATCATTAGCTTCCTTACTAATTGGTGTAGTAGTCACAAGAACAGATTTCTGTGATGAACTACTTTCCAATAAGGGAGAAGGTACAATTACCTTATCAAGTTTTCTACTTTCCTCCCACTCACTTCTTTCGAGAGAATCTCCTTCTCTAGAAAGGATCCATTCTCAGCAACGAATATCTTGCCTTTGGATCTATGATAGAAGGTGTACCCAACAGTCTCCTTTGGGTACCTATGAAGACACATTTCTCCGATTTGGGTTTGAGCTTATCAGGATGAAACTTTTTCACATAAGCATCGTAACCCCAAACTTTAAGAAACGACAACTTTGGTTTCTTGCCAAACCACAGTTCATTTTGTGTCGTCTCAACGGACTTAGATGGTGCCCTTTTTAACGTGAATGCAGCTGTCTTTAATGCATAACCCCAAAAACGATAGTGGTAGATCGGTAAGAGACATCATAGATTGTACTATATCCAATAAAGCACGGTTATGACGTTCGGACACACCATTATGTTGTGGTGTTCCAGGTGGCATGAATTTGTGAAACTATTCCACATTGTTTTAATTGAAGACCAAACTCGTAACTCAAATATTTGTCTCCGCGATCAGATCGTAGAAACCTTATTTTCTTGTCACGATGATTTTCACTTCACTCTAAAATTCTTTGAACTTTTCAAACGTTTCAGACTTATGTTTCATCAAGTAGATATACCCATATCTGCTCAAATCATCTGTGAAGGTTAGAAAATAATGATACTTGTCGCGAGCCTTAATATTCATCGGACCATATACATCAGTATGTATGATTTCCAACAAATCTGTTGCTTGCTCCATTGTTCCGGAGAACGGTGTTTTAGCCATCTTGCCCAAGAGGCATGGTTCGCAAGCATCAAGTGATTCATAATCAAGTGATTCCAAAATCCCATCAGCATGGAGTTTCTTCATGCGCTTTACACCAATATGACCTAAACGGCAGTGCCACAAATAGGTTGCACTATCATTATTAACTTCGCATCTTTTGGTTTCAATATTATGAATATGTGTATCACTACTATCGAGATCCAATGAACTATTTTCATTGGTGTGTATGACCATAGAAGGTTTTATTCATGTAAATAGAACAACAATTGTTCTCTAACTTAAATGAATAACTGTATTGCAATTAACATGATCAAATCATATTCATGCTCAACGCAAACACCAAATAACACTTATTTAGTTTCAACACTAATCCCGAAAGTATAGGGAGTGTGTGATGATGATCATATCAATCTTGGAACCACTTCCAACACACATCATCACCTTGCCCTTTAACTAGTCTTTGTTCATTCTGCAACTCCCATTTCGAGTTACTAATCTTAGCAACTTGAACTAGTACCAAATACTGAGGGGTTGCTATGAACACTAGTAAAGTACACATCAATAACATGTATATCAAATATACTTATGTTCACTTTGCCATCCTTCTTATCCGCCAATCACTTGGGGTAGTTCCGCTTCCAGTGACCAGTCCCTTTGCAGTAGAAGCACTTAGTCTCAGGCTTAGGACCAGACTTGGGCTTTTTCACTTGAGCAGCAACTTGCTTGCCGTTCTTCTTGAAGTTCCCCTTCTTTCCTTTTGCTCTTTTCTTGAAACTAGTGATCTTGTCAACCATCAACACTTGATGTTTTTCTTTGATTTCTACCTTCGCCGATTTTAGCATTGCGAAGAGCTTGGGAATATTTTCCGTTATCCCTTGCATATCATAGTTCATCACGAAGTTCTACTAACTTGGTGATGGTGACTAGAGAATTCTGTCAATCACTATCTTATCTGGAAGATTAACTCCCACTTGATTCAAGCGATTGTAGTACTCAGACTATCTGAGCACATGCTCACTAGTTGAGCGATTCTCCTCCATCTTTTAGCTATAGAACTTGTTGGATACTTCATATCTCTCAACTCGGGTATTTGCTTGAAATATTAACTTAAACTCCTAGAACATCTCATATGCTCCATGACGTTCAAAACGTCTTTGAAGTCCCGATTCTAAGCAGTTAAGCATGGTGCACTAAACTATTAAGTAGTCATCATATTGAGCTAGCAAAACGTTCATAATGTCTGCATCTGCTCCTGCAATAGGTCCGTCACCTAGCGGTGCATCAAGGACATAATTCTTCTGTGCAGCAATGAGGATAAACCTCAGATCACGGATCCAATCCGCATCATTGCTACTAACATTTTTCAACACAATTTTCTCTAGGAACATATCAAAATAAACACAGGGAAGCAACAACGCGAGCTATTGATCTACAACATAGATATGCTAATACTACCAGGACTAATGTTCATGAGAATATTAAAGTTCAATTAATCATATTACTTAAGAACTCCCACTTAGATAGACATCCCTCTAATCTTCTAAGTGATCACGTGATCCAAATCAACTAAACCATAACCGATCATCACGTGAAATGGAGTAGCTTTCAATGGTGAACATCATTATGTTGATCATATCTACTATATGATTCACGCTTGACCTTTCGGTCTCCGTGTTCCGAGGTCATATCTTATATGCATAGCTCGTCAAGTATAACCTGAGTATTCCGCGTGTGCAACTGTTTTGCACCCGTTGTATTTGAACGTAGAACCTATCACACCCGATCATCACGTGGTGTCTCAGCACGAAGAACTTTTGCAACGGTGCATACTCAGGGAGAACACTTCTTGATAATTTAGTGAGAGATCATCTTATAATGCTACCGTCAATCAAAGCAAGATAAGATGCATAAAAAGATAAACATCACATGCAATCAATATAAGTGATATGATATGGTCATCATCATCTTGTGCTTGTGATCTCCATCTCCGAAGCACCATCGTGATCACCATCGTCACCGGCGCGACACCTTGATCTCCATCGTAGCATCGTTGTCGTCTCGCCAATCTTATGCTTCCACGACTATCACTACCGCTTAGTAATAAATTAAAGCATTACATCGCGGTTGCATTGCATACAATAAAACGACAACCATATGGCTCCTGCCAGTTGCCGATAACTCGGTTACAAAACATGATCATCTCATACAATAAAATTTAGCATCATGTCTTGACCATATCACATCACAACATGCCCTGCAAAAACAAGTTAGACGTCCTCTACTTTGTTGTTGCAAGTTTTACGTGGCTGCTACGGGCTTAAGCAAGAACTCATCTTACCTACGCATCAAAACCACAACGATAGTTTGTCAAATAGACTCCGTTTTAACCTTCTCAAGGACCGGGCGTAGCCACACTCGGTTCAACTAAAGTTGGAGAGACAGTCTTCCGCAAGCCATCTATGTGCAAAGCACGTCGAGGGAACCGGTCTCGCGTAAGCGTACGCGTAAGGTTGGTCCGGATCGTCTCGTCCAACAATACCGCTGAACCAAAGTATGACGTGCTGGTAGGCAGTATGACTTGTATCGTCCACAACTCACTTGTGTTCTACTCGTGCAAATAACATCAAACCATAAAAACCTAGGCTCGGATGCCACTGTTGGGGAACGTAGTAATTTCAAAAAAATTCCTACGCACACGCAAGATCATGGTGATGCATAACAACGAGAGGGGAGAGTGTTGTCTACGTACCCTCGTAGACCGAAGCGGAAGCGTTGACACAACGTAGAGGAAGTAGTCGTACGTTCTCCTCGCGATCCAACCGATCACAGCACCGTTACTCCGGCACCTCCGAGTTCTTGGCACACGTTCAGTTCGATGACGATCCCCGGGCTCCGATCCAGCAAAGCGTCGGGGAAGAGTTCCGTCAGCACGACGGCGTGGTGACGATCTTGATGTGTTACCAGCGCAGGGCTTCGCCTAAGCACTGCAACGATATGACCGAGGTGGAATTTGGTGGAAGGGGGCACCGCACACGGCTATGGAAAGATCTCAATGATCAATTGTGTGTGTCTATGGGGTGCCCCCTGCCCCTGTATATAAAGGATGGAGGAGGAGGAGGCCGGCCAAGGTAAAGGTGCGGCCAGGATATGGATTCCTACTAGGACTCCAAGTCCTAGTAGGAGTCCACCAAAAGGGGAGGAGGGGAGAAGGAATAGGAGGAGAAGGAGAGGTGGCCGGCCCCCTTTTCCCTAGTCCAATTCAAACTAGAGGGGAGGGGGGGCGCAGCAGCCTTTTTCCTCTTCCCACTAAAGCCCATCAAGGCCCATTACTTCTCCCGTAATCCCGTAACTCCCCGGTACCTCCGAAAATACCCGAACCACTCAGAACCCTTCCGATGTCCGAATATAGTCGTCCAATATATCGATCTTTACGTCTCGACCATTTCGAGACTCCTCGTCATGTCCCCGATCTCATCCGGGACTCCGAACTCCTTCGGTACATCAAAACTCATAATATAACTGTCATCGAAACCTTAAGCGTGCGGACCCTACGGTTCGAGAATAATGTAGACATGACCGAGACACGTCTCCGGTCAATAACCAATAGCGGGACCTGGATGCCCATATTGGCTCCTACATATTCTACGAAGATCTTTATCGGTCAGACCGCATAACAACATACGTTGTTCCATTTGTCATCGGTATGTTTACTTGCCCGAGATTCGATCGTCAGTATCCAATACTTAGTTCAATCTCGTTACCGGCAAGTCTCTTTACTCGTTCCGTAATACATCATCTAACAACTAACACATTAGTTGTAATGCTTGCAAGGCTTATGTGATGTGCATTACCGAGAGGGCCCAGAGATACCTCTCCGACGATCGGAGTGACAAATCCTAATCTCGAAATACGCCAACCCAACATCTACCATTGGAGACACCTGTAATACTCCTTTATAATCACCCAGTTACGTTGTGACGTTTGGTAGTACCCAAAGTGTTCCTCCGGCAAACGGGAGTTGCATAATCTCATAGTCATAGGAACATGTATAAGTCATGGATAAAGCAATAGCAACATACTAAACGATCGGGTGCTAAGCTAATGGAATGGGTCATGTCAATCAGATCATTCAACTAATGATGTGACCTCATTAATCAAATAACAACTCTTTGTTCATGGTTAGGAAACATAACCATCTTTGATTAACGCGCTAGTCAGGTAGAGGCATACTAGTGACATTCTGTTTGTCTATGTATTCACACATGTATTACGTTTCCGGTTAATACAATTCTAGCATGAATAATAAAAATTTATCATGATATGTAAGGAAATAAATAATCACTTTATTATTGCCTCTAGGGCATATTTCCTTCAGTCATAACACTGCGGCCAAGCTCTTTATATAAATCGTTTTCATTGTTCCACCTCAGCGTGTTTAGCGAGGCGGTTTCCTTGGCACGTCTTGCCAAAGCAGAGATCGTGTCCCCCTTTTAACGGGATTCTCATTAATACGGACGTGGGTAACCCAATCATGCCCGTTAGCACGTTTGCCTCAATTAAAGGCTAGTCCAAGACGGTTATCGGGAGGGCTCTTGGTATTCTGCCTCTTATAAAGAGACCAAGACCCTGCTCCCTTCTTCTATTCTCAAAACGAGTTCGCCCGTCGCCTCGAGTTCCAATACCCTAGGCTTCCAGATTCCAGGCGCACCGGACCTTCAATAATGTCCGGTTCCAACCTCCAAGGCCGATGGATATTGTTGATTGAGCAAGTAGGAAAAAGGATGGCGCTCCCACCTCCCACCCTCTCCTCTCCCACCAACAATGGCGATCTCTAATCTACAACAATGGAGGGACTGCTACATTGGGATTTCTCCCCTGGCCAAGCAGTGGAGACACAGGTGCGCAAAAGGTTTGGATCTACCGTTCACTTCTCCCCTATCGGAGGTGCAAGAGAATTCTTCCTAGTGGTGGCTTTCTCATCTGCCTCCTTCCCTCTCTCTGTTGAATCTGTGGGTCTTGCACTCCAATGTTGCATTGGTGGATCTTCTTCGGGTTTTAATGTCAAACATCTTGCTGGTCGACAGTTTCGTTTTTCTGTGGTCTCAAACAAAGTTGGTCATTTTGTGTATGGTCTTAAGGATCGGGTGTGGCCAGATTTTGTTTGTCATTTCAATCTCTATAGACACAATGCCTGGTTTAATTCTAAATCAGATCAAAGTTGGCACTCTGATCATGAGCTTACTGAATTGGTCTCACGTTCTCCTCTGGCTATCAAGACAAGGTTAAATTTTCTATCTTCAGAGGCTCATCAAAATAATCATTCAGCCAATGAGCTTGCAAAGTTTGGTTTTCTTCCTCCTCAGTCAAGCAATGTTGCTGGCCATGATTCAAACAGTCCATTGGATCAGTCGTTGGTTCATGCCAACAAGGTTATTTTTGGTAGTTTTCAATCAGATTCTTCCTTGAATGGCAACGACGATAATTCTATCCATTTTGGCAACTTCAAATCAGTCATTATACCTCATAATCAAGAACATCAATCGAAATTTATTGGCACTAATTACCGGTCCTCATATTGGGAGTCCATTCCGACATTTATTCTTCTACACATTATGGATTTCCGACAGGCGGGATATGAGGATTCGCATATTGCAAAAGTTTGGGCCTTGGACTCGGTACCATCTGTGGATTTTATTCGCAATAAAGTCAAAATATGCTCACGTTGTAACCAACTGGGCCATCTTGGGCCAAGTTGCACTATCCAGGCTGTAGATACCCAGCCCGACGAGATAAGTAATTTGAGGCCTCCGGTGAGCAGGCCCAATAACTCACGTCAAGGTTACTCTTGCATAATTTGTTCCTCTCTTGATCATTCCGTGGATTTCTGCCCTTCCAAATTATTTTGCCAACATTGCCATTTATTAGGACACTTGCCTAACAATTGTGGTAATGCTGATAGTACCTATCTTTGGTGGCAACCTAAAGGAATCTCCTTGGTGACTCCCGCTCGAGAAGGTGCATTTTTGGGCAAAAATAATGACCAATATGGTATTCCTAAGCGTGCACCTCCTGCAAAACAAACTGACGCATCCCGTGCTATCAACTCAACATCACATCAGCAGCAGATATCCACTTGCCAACGATCATTGATTACCTTCCCTGACCACAATAAAAAAATAGATGAATTTACAGCCATCCGATGCAGCATCTGTGGCCGATTTGGACACCTGGAGCATTCTTGTTGGAGGGGGAGAGAGGCGCAAAGACTAATTTGGAAGCCAAAGGCAATCCCCGCTACCGTTCCGCATTCCACCTCCCCTGCTTTGCCTGCCTCGAGAGCTCCTCCACCAGCTGCAATGGCGAACTTCCCTGTCAACGTCGTCCCCTACATCCCGACGGGGATGACTATCGAGCTCGGGCCAACTGTTCGGATTGTCCGTAGTGACATGGCGGTGCATCCGGTACCTCCTCTCAACCATGACTTCCTCGCCATTGCCGAGGTGAACCACCATGTTTCGTTCCACCACAAGGCTGCTTTGAGGCAGGTAATCACCGGTCTGCTACACGAATCCAACTTTGCTCTGACTGAAATTGATGATCATCCACTAGGCATTGCTATATATGGTTTTCCTAGTCCTCTGATGTGTGACAATGTTGTGGGTACTACTTTTGAGATTGATGCTGAGGAAGAAGGGGATATGAACACTGTAGTTTCTTTTGTTCCGCATGATGAGGCGCTGAATATGCGTCTCACTACTTATGGGCCAGATGTATGGCTTCTTTACATTGGATTTCCACAAGATTACCAAACCTACCATTACCTGCATAGATCCGTTGATGGTTTTGGTAGTCTGACGCACTGGCACAACCCAAGAGGAGACAGAAAGCTTATCCTCCTCCGTGTTAAAGTAATTCACCTTAGGCTGGTGCCCAAGAGCTTGGTTATCCGCCAACTGGGTGGAAATCGCCATTGTTGGACAGTCTGTGTTACGATGCTGCGCAGCTCTGATTGGAATGCTCATTTGCCTGAAGTTCCCCCGGCTGGTGAAGACCCACCTCCTGCAGATGGAGTCCCACACCCTCTCTATGGTGAAGGCCTCAATGCGGAGCAACTTTATCAGATGCAGCTTAATAATTGGATGGCTCAACAGGGTGCTGGCAACAATGTTGCAGAGGATGTGGGTGAGAATGTTGCAGCCCAACAGGATATTGAGATCCACCCCCAATGGGGAGAATGGCCTGCACCTCCTCCTACTGCTCCACCTGTGCTTTATAACTACCAAGAGTGGCTAGCCAATGAGGGTTTGCAAGTGAAAGATGGTATTCTTCCAAGTAACAATCTGCAAGACAGCCCCTTTGCAGCCTGGAATGACTCAATCTCCCTCAGCAGTTCAACTACAAACTCTGATTCTAATGCATTGGTGCTGGTACCAGCCTCTATTCTGCAGGTTCTCCAGAGGAATGGGTCTCTCAATTCTGCTTCTAATAATGAGAATCCTCCTGTGCTAAGCAATGAGTTGCTGGCCCCTACAGCTGAGGTTCAGACACCAAGGATTCAGTTTAACATCTCTGTCACCAATGCTGGTATGAACATTCAGTTCAATGCTAACAATGAGATCTTGAATGGTTTACTAATTGTTGAGCCCCTGTCATATGTGCCAATCACAAACTTCCTCTCAAGCTCCATCATGCCCTCTCTTGCCACTATTGGCCCTTGGGCCCATGGCTATGGAATGAGACCAACCAAGCTGGATATCACACTGTCACTTTCTGAAGCTAATGGTTCTGTTCAGGTATCTTCATGTATTGCTCAAGCTGAAGTTGATGGATCAGTCTCCACTACTGTCCAGGTTTGGTCCCTTGCTTCTGAGGAGATACAGGCTCTTTCAGAAGACACTCCAGCTGTGGGAGTTATTTCTGGGTCACAGAATGTGGAATTCTATGAAACTTATGCAGAACAGGAAGATATGCAGGTGGCTGTCACTGAATCTCAGGTTGGATCCTCAAGGGGGGAGCACAAAACAAACGTGGCAAGAATAAAGATCCTCTCTCTGTGACCACTGTGCGTAGAAGCGCCCGCTCCAATAAATATGATGGCTTCAAGGTGCCTCCTATTTCTGACAACAGGACCAAGATTTCCAAGGTAAAACCCAGAGTCATTCCCAATGCTGTGTCTGCCGTAGTCATTACTGAGATTACTGATGACCTCCCTGAAGAGGGAGAAATCCCACCTCCCATGACCATTGAGCAAATTCAGAATATCGTTGTGCAGCAGTGTGCTGTCCCACCTGAAGAAGTCACTGAAGATCTGCTTATGGCAGATAAAGGGGATGGTTCTTCTTCAACTTCAGCTTAGTGGTCGTTTTATTTCCTATCTCTTATGCCTCTTTTATCAAACTGGAATGTGTTATGTTGGAACATCCGGGGCATGAACTCAGACCCCAAGCTTTTGGCTTTATCAAATGCTATTGCTACTAGTGGTTTCTCAGTTATTTGTTTACAAGAAACCAAGAAATCTGCCTTTGATAACTCCTTTATTAAAACTTGCTGTCCTAAACGCTTTGACAAATTTGCTTTCATCCCTTCGAGAGGAGCCTCTGGTGGTATTTTAACCTTATGGAATAGTGCTATCTTTACTGGCACGATATTACTTGATGAGGAATTTGCACTTGTTACTAAGTTTCAATCAACTAAATCTACCCAAATATGGACCCTGGTAAATATTTATGGCCCCTGTCAGGGTGACTCCAGGATTGATTATACCAACTAGTTATTGAATCTTAATATTCCTCCTAATGAAGATTGGCTCCTAGTTGGGGATTTGAACTACATCCGTAGCCCAACTAACAGAAATAAACCAGGTGGAAACATTAATGACATGATCACTTTCAACGATTTCATTCGAACACTGGGTCTGATTGAACTACCCCTCAAAGGCAGAACGTTCACATGGAGTAATATGCAGGAAGATCCATTACTTGAACAATTGGATTGGTTTTTCACCTCAACCAACTGGACTAATGCATACCCCAATACCATAGTTAAACCTCTCTCTAAACCAGTTTCGGACCATATTCCATGTGTTATATCCATTGAAACAGATATACCTAGAAGCAACCTTTTCAGGTTTGAATCTTATTGGATTCAACATCCTGGTTTTATGGACTTGGTAGCTGCATCCTGGAATAAACATGTATCTTCAGATAACTATGCCACAATAATTTCCAGGAAATTGAAAACTCTTAGATATGAGCTCAAAAAATGGAGTAAAAAAATTTCAAAGCTGGCTACGGCTATTGCTAACTCTAACTCTGCACTGGCAGACCTAGACTCTTTGGAAAACAAAAGAAACCTCACAATTCAAGAGAGTAACTTCAGAAAAATTCTCAAAAACCATTTGCTTAGATTATTGGAGTATCAAAAACAATATTGGAGAAAGAGATGTACTATCAGATGGGCTAAATTTGGTGATGAGGACCCAAAATTTTTCAAGGCTATGGCATCTGAGAGATATTGAAGAAACAATATCCCATCGCTTCAACTAGATAATGGCACCACAGTTGAAGATCATATTGGAAAAGAAGCTTTAATCTACCAAAGTTTCAAACAGAGGCTGGGAACCTCAGGAGAATATCAAATGAAGTTTAACCTTGCAAACATTATAAAAAAGAGAAATGATCTAGACCAATTAACAATTCCTTTCTCGAGAGGAAATTGACAATGTCATTAAAGAAATGCCAGCAGACAGAGCTCCAAGTCCAGATGGCTTTACAGGATTATTTCTCAAATCTTGTTGGCATATCATTAGGCAAGATTTCTACAAATTATGTGATCAATTCCATGAAGGAACTTTAAACCTTGAGAGCATAAATGAAGGTTATATAACCCTGATCCCAAAAATTGCCTCCCCAGCTACAGTCAATGACTTTAGACCCATCACTCTACTTAACTGCTGCCTCAAAGTGATCACAAAGCTACTTGCTAATCGTTTGCAAAAGCTCATTCTAAAAATTATACACAGTAATCAATATGGATTCATTAAAGGCAGAACAATCCAGGACTGTCTTGCTTGGGCATTTGAATACATTCACCAGTGCCAAAACTCCAAACAAAAGATTGTGCTCCTTAAACTGGACTTTGCTAAAGCATTTGATACTATTGAGCATGAGGCAATGTTGGAAATAATGGAACACAAGGGATTCAATGAAAAATGGCTTTTATGGATCAAGTCATTGTTCTCTTTTGGTAAATCTTCTGTCCTACTCAATGGAATTCCGGGTAAACAATTTATCTGCAAAAGTGGGGTTCGACAGGGTGACCCACTCTCTCCCCTCATTTTTGTTCTTGCGGCTGATCTCCTACAAGCAGCCATCAATGATGCCTTCATACACGGCCTACTTCACTTACCTTTCCCTAGGCAAAACCAAATGGATTTCCCTGTCATCCAATATGCTGATGACACTATTATCATCATGCCTGCAAACCACGATCAAGCTCATACAATGAAAAACATTCTCACCGACTATGCAACTTCCACTGGCCTCAAAATTAACTTCAATAAATCAACATTGATTCCAATCAATTGTGAGGATGCCCTAAGTAAAGATATTGCAGTGATCTTTGGATGCACAATAGGAAAAATGCCATTCACATATCTTGGATTACCACTTGGTACATCGAAACCTTCAGTACAAGACCTCATGCCTATCGTTTGCAATATGGAAAGAAGACTCACTTCTACATTATCTCTAATGTCCTATGGATCCAAACTTGCCTTATTAAATACGGTCATCACATCACTTACTATCTCTGCGCTCTGCACACTAAGATTCCCTCCAAAAATTCTTGAACTCCTAGACAAACTACGAAGGAAATGCCTATGGACAAAGAAAACAGAACAGGGGGAAAATTGCAACTCTTTGGCGGCATGGGACACAGTCTGCAGACCAAAACAGAGTGGAGGACTTGGAGTCATTAACCTCAAACTGCAAAGTGATGCTCTCCTCCTAAAATATCTACACAAGTTTTACAATCGTTTCGACCTGCCTTGGGTAGACTTGATATGGACCACATACTATACCAGCAAAATACCACATGCCTCAGACCCATGTGGTTCATTCTGGTGGAGGGACATTCTCAAGCTGACTCCTACTTTTAGAGGAATCTCCAAAGTTACAGTCAACTGTGGAAATAATGTCCTTATGTGGAAAGATCTGTGGTTTGATGAAATTCTTTCTGATACACATCCTAGAGCATTTTCTTATGTGAGGAATGAAGACTGCTCAGTCCAAGAATTCCTATCTATAACATCCCTGGAACAGGCATTCTTCCTACCATTATCTTCACAAGCATTACAGGAAGTACAAGATATGCAAAGATTGATAGCACACATTACTTTGGACAATAACCAAAATGCAAAAGATCTATGGTCTTACCCTTGGAAAGGGACTCACTTCTCGGCAAGCAAATACTACAAATTCTGCTTCAGGGATATGAAGGCCCATAAAACTTATCACTGGCTATGGAAATCAAAAGTATCTGCTAAACTCAAGGTCTTTGGATGGCTCATGTTGTCTGACAGATTAAACACTAGAAACATGCTGAAGAGAAGACACTACAACATTGGTACAAAACTAAATTGCTTACTGTGTGGCCAAAAAGAAGAAGACATTGATCATCTGATCCTAACATGCCCATTTAGCAGAAACTGCTGGTCAACCTTTGGGTTAGACCCTGGAGACCAGGCCACCAGGCTGTCATGGTTGGAGCAAGCTAAACTTATCTGGGGCAGACCTCTCTTTATGGAAATCATTCTCCAAGCATCCTGGAGCATTTGGAAAGAAAGGAATAACAAACTATTCAGAAATATAAGCCCCTCCTACCAATCCTGGCTAGCCAGATTTAGAGAAGAGTTTAGCCTTCTCCAATATAGGGTTAAAGATAACAAGAAAGAGTTCATCTTCTTGCTTTTAGACTCTCTGCCCTCTGATTAATTGTAATCTTTAAACCTTTATACCCCCACTCCAAAGTGAGATGGGGTGAAACATGTACATGATGTAACTACTCCTGTAAATGTGTTATGATTATTAACATATGACAGTGGGAGCCTCTCCCACTGTCCCAGTTCCTCAAAAACAAAGGCCGATGGATGCCCTCCTCCGTCACGGAGGATGACGTATTAAGGTTGAGGGAAGCTAAATTTCTGACCGGCGAGATTTCGCACAGGTTGCCGGTTCAAGGACAGGTGATCCCCAGCCCTCAGCCCGGCGAGAGTGTGGTATTCGTATCCCACTTCCTTCGGGGATTAGGCTTCCCAATGGATCCATTTGTAAGGGGTCTGATGTTTTACTATGGGCTGGAATTCCATGACTTAGCTCCGGAGTCCATCCTCCATATCTCCTCGTTCATTGTTGCGTGCGAAGCGTTCCTCCGTGTTACCCCTCACTTCGGATTATGGCTCAAGACCTTCAAAGTAGAACCGAAGATGACCGAGGGGCACCACGCAGAGTGCGGAGGCGCTGCTATAAAAAGAAATGCCGATGCTCCATGGCCCGAGGGTACTTTTCAGGAGGAGCTTGGGTTGTGGCAACAGGAGTGGTTCCATATCACCGCCCCTCGGAGCACCACATGGGTGGTGCCTTCTGCCTTTCGCTCGGGTCCCCCACCGCGGCTAGCGTCGTGGATTAACACAGGGTTAGATTGGGGCTTGCCCAAAGATGTACCTCTGCTGCAGGGCCGCATTAAGGATCTCTTGGAAGGAGACCTCCACCTGGTCAAGGTGACACAAGTCATGCTGATTCGTCGGACAATGCCCGGCCAACGTCGCCCCCTTCATCTGTGGGAGTTCAATCCAGAGGGACCGCGAGCTCTCCGGGATTTTATGGGCGCGACGCCCGCGGAGATTCATAAACTGTTCTTCGGATCACAAGAAGTTAGTCCGTATTTGACCAAGGACGTAGGTTTAAGCCGCAATCGCTCGGATATTCAAGTAATTGACCTTGTGCCCGGACCTTCTATCCGCATAATTGACTTGCTCTTAACAACGCTTCTCCTTTTAAGCAGGAGTGGATAGCGAAGGCGAAGCTGATCAGGTGTCCGGCTCCCCTTCCCAAAACCAGGATGGATCCCATGCTAGTCAGGATGCTGGAGGTAGTGCCTTTGGAGGGAAATAAGGAGACAAGGAAACCATGGCCTCCTCGAAAAAAGCCATTCCGAAGGGGGGAATCGACAATCCCCCCCTAAGGGAAAAAAAAGGGCCGCCTCTGACGACCCGGAGACTGTAGCCTCGAAGTGGGGGAAAGAATCCTTGTCAGAGGGCCCGACGCCGGGGAGCCCCTCGGCCGAACTAAACCCTCAAAGGGACCAGCTCTCCAGCGAGCCGTAAGTAGAAGAAGAGTTTTTCTTTTAAGAGAAATCCTTGATTTATATCTAAGAAGTTTTAACCGAAACCTTACTTTGTAGTTCAGACCTCAGCCCTTCTCAGCAGAGCTCGTCTTTGGGGGATCTTCTTCCGGAGATGATGGAGAGCGGAACGCCTCCTCCTTCTGTACCGCCTAGCAAGGCGGGCGACGCTGAAGTCTCGTCGCGGAGGATTTCTCCGGATCCGATAGGGGCGGAAGGTGGTCGTGTGGTCCCCCGAGGTTCTCCACATACGGCCTTTGAGGGAGGCCATGGGACGAGTCCGGCACCATCTGGTGTTCGGCCGGAGGAGCTAAAGATTCTGCTGGGGCGAGCCTCTGTCTCAGAGGAGCATCGTGCGTTCATGAGCACGGTGATTGAAAAGATTTCATCCGCCGAAAGCGGATTGCACGAGGCCGTCAAAAGTTTACTGACGTGCCTTGAGGTATGTTTTAAATAATGTACACTTGTGTTAATTGCGCATAAGTAAGGTGTGCCCTGTGTAGGTAGTAGCCCCTGAGACTCTGTGCGTCGTTAAAATTGATGGCGCGCAGAGGATCTTAATCCCAGGTCCTTTAAGTGGCACCTTGATATATAGGTGGCTGATTGTCCGGAGTCAAGCCGGACTGGTGAATTTGCCAAACTGAAGCGACAACTTGATGAGGCAGAAGCCGACATCGCGCTTGTTAACAAGCGGCTTGATGATGCTCAAGGTATTGAAATCATCGGGCGATGGTTAGTGAGAGGAGATTTATGTCAATATCTTACCGTGTGTATGCTTAACGCAGATAGTGCGGCCGCCGTGGAGGGTCTTAGGTCCGAACTCGCCCGAGCGAAGGAACAAGCCAGGAAAAGCGATGCTGCTGCCGTGAAAGCCCTTGAAGAGCTGAAAGCCGAACAAGCTGCCCATTGCCGAAGCAAGGAGGAGATGGCTGATATGACCGTAAAGTTAAAGATTGCTACTGACCGTTGCAAGCTTCTTGAAGAAGAGGGTCGGGCGAGGCAAACGATCTTAGAGAGGGTTGTTGCTGACGCCAAGGATGCCCGCTCTATAATGAGAGCGGTAAGGGAAGAGCTGCGTCAAGCCAGACAAATTGCGGATGGAAAGCCCTTCTCGCTGCGGAGAAAATTTTGTGATCCGAAGTTTGCCCCGTTAGACCGGATGTGGAGTGTAGAGAACACCTATCTAGATTTGGCGGCTAGTGCTACTGATGCGACTGAACACTTTCGAGATAAAAAGGATCATGAAGTGGAGAAGCTCTTTTGGTCGCAATTCCTCAATCCAGAGCGTCCACTGGCAGTGGACGATCGCCTGGCCCAATGGGCCGAACTGAATAGGTTGTCCGGACTCACCATGAAGTACGTCATGGATCATCTGTGTCCGGGGGGATCGAAGCCGAAGAGTTATTTCAGCTTGGTGCAGCAATTTCTTGATGTGGTGCCACGTGTCGATGCTATGAAGAGGTCAGCGTGCATAGTGGGCGCTCGACTGGCTCTTGCCCGTGTCAAGACATACTGGGCAGATATGGAGCCCACCATTGTTGCGTCCCGGGATTCGGATAAAAGCCGAATACCTTCCGAGCACTATTTTAGGGAAGTCCTCGAAGGCGCTCGCGTAATAGAGACGCAGTGCTCGAAGGATGCTATATTATGATAGCATATGTAATCATAAAATAGTATTTTGATAAATGGTAGTGGCATTTTTTAGACTTGTGCCTTCAAGTATTAAGAACACCTCCTGTGCGGCCGTTTTAATATATATATATATAAATTCTGAAAGATTGCAGTCGTTGGCTTCAGCCCCCACGCACAAGTGCGGTGGTGCGCGCAGAAGACACATTTTCACACTTAACCCAACGTCTTGGTCCTACAAAGGAGGTGATAGCGCAGCGGGCTAGGCAACCGGACTATAATGCTTTAACACTTTCACTTAGCCATAGGAGCTTGACAGTGGGACTCTTTAAGTAGCCCCTTAGTGGCGACTGCGCTTTCCCGAATTCGGGGCGCATGCATGCCTGACCGGGAAACGGCCCTTCGTCAAAGCGGAGGAATCCGATAAATTCCTATAAGTCATCGAGTGGCGACCAGTCTCGCGCTACATCATGACAGTCAGTTTTCTGCTTTCTCTACTGAGTTGCTCGCCCGGCCGAACCGGGGCACAATCGCAGTAGTTCTCCTGGTGCTACCTTAGCCGATAGAGCGGAACGTAAGGTAGCCGAACTCAGGAGCCGGGCAACCCAACATTTGACCAAAGACATGACTCGGAGCTGATGCATATAGTGACAAAACTCGCGACGCCGAACACTCCCTAAGGTGTTCGGTCTTTATGAGTGCGGGTGAAACAACACCCTTCATTAAAAAAAAGAGCCCCTAGTGTCCAGGTACGAGCAAAAATTCTGGCGTGGCCACATGCCAAAACGCCAGCCTCCTCCTTGGTTATAGTAGAAGAAACCAGGGGATGTATAGCAGCAAGAGACAGTAAAAAAGGTTTACACAGGGTCTTAATCTAAAAAGAATCCTTAGGACGGGTCCCTACTACACGTCTGCGCCTGTGTCTCCACTGTGCCGTGTCCTGGACGGGCGCCGCACGACGTTCATCTGTAAAATAGAGGAACTGAATTGAAAATGGGTCGTGCGGAACAAAAAGAAAATAAACAAAATAAAAAATAAAAAATATATAAAGTTGAGCTTTACTGTCTCTGCGTATAGCCCCCAGTACGGGGGTATATGGCGTTTAAGCCTGCGTTGAAGATGGACTTATGCAGAACTCATTTAGTCCGGGTCCGTGGTCTTTAATGACTTATATCAAAAAAGTCTTTTGGCTAGCGAGGCCACTTTATTGTGCGGCTGTTTAGGCGGCCGCGCAATCCTCCGTTTAGAGGAGGCGTATTTTAGTGCGCTCCCTTTAAAGAGATGATGCCTCGTGGACCGGGCATCTTAAGAGTTAGAGATGCATAGTGCGGTATTGCGTTAAAGCGAGCGAAAACTCCGCGTCCCATTAGTGCTTGATAGCGACTTGAAAACGGGACGACATGGAAGGTCAGCTTTTCGCGACGGAAGTTATTGGCAGAGCCAAATATGACTTCAAGCCGGAGAAAACCCATACAATGGGTGTCCGGGCCCGGCGCTACCCCTTGAAATGAGGTTTTGCTGTGGCGGATTCTTGTTGGGTTTATGTCCATGCGGTGGATTGTATCCTGATATACCAGGTTTAGTCCACTGCCGCCGTCCATAAGGACATTGGTAAACTGGAATCCGTTAATTATTGGATCGAATATCAGGGCAGTCCGGCCTGTGTTTTTGATATTTCTAGAATAATCTAGCTCATAAAAAATGATTGGTTTTAATAACCAGTGGCGGGACCCCTGAGGGATAGGTTTTATTGTGCGTACCTTTATGGGTGCCACACGTTTTGTTACGTGATGTGAGTTCACTGTTTTAACTTCTTGTGGGAAGTTCTTTTGTTTCCTGGTGTTCTACTTCTGGGGTTCGTCCTCGTCTTCGCTTGGTGTATCGAGCCCCTTGTGTTCGGCGTTAAGCCTTCCGGATTGTTTAAAAACCCAACAGTCTTTGTGGGTGTGATTAGCAGGCTTCCCAGGAGTACTGTGTATCTGACATATTCTATCCAGGATTCTGGTTAAGCTGGACGGATCATCCCTATTGTCCTGAAGGGGTGGTTTTGTCTGATTTTGCCGTGAGCCTTTGAATCCGGCATTGACTGCCATGCCCTTCGGACTTTTTTCTTTGGTTCGGCGACGGTCCTTATTTCGTCGTGGTTTTCCGTTTCCATCCCTGATTTCGGATGTACTTGGGTCGCTGGGGCTGCATCTTGCCAACCAGTTGTCCTCTCCTGCGCAAAAGCGGGTCATGAGGCTTGTGAGTGCGGCCATTGTTCTTGGCTTTTCCTGGCCGAGGTGTCTGGCGAGCCATTCCGTCTCGGACATTATGCCTGAAAGCTACTACAGCTTCGGCGTCCGGACAATCCACTATCTGATTCTTTTTAGTAAGGAATTTGTTCCAGAACTGCCGAGCTGATTCTCCGGGCTGTTGAGTTATGTGACTGAGATCGTCTGCGTCCGGGGGGCGGACATAGGTCCCTTGAAAATTTGCTCGGAAAGCATCCTCGAGCTCTTCCCAACTTCCAATTGTGTTTTCGGGGAGGCTTTTAAGCCAGTGCCGGGCTGGCCCTTTAAGCTTAAGGGGTAAATATTTGATGGCGTGGAGATCATCTCCTCTAGCCATATGTATGTGGAGGATATAATCCTCGATCCAGACTTCGGGGTCTGTTGTTCCATCGTACGCCTCTATGTTGACGGGTTTGAATCCCTCTGGGAATTCATATTCCAGAACCTCATTGGTGAAACACAGGGGGTGTGCAGCGCCCCTGTATTTGGGTGTGCCGGATTCTGATGATGGCTTTTTTGCATTGCTTGTGAGAGCTTGATTTCTTGGCCCATAAATGGACCTGGCTGGGCCATGATGCGAGTCTTTAATTGGGCCGCATGCCGCATTGAGTGCGGCGCCGCTTACCGTTTTATGGTGGCCGTGGGATCGTCTATCCGACCGTGTGCCTTTTTTATTTTTTGAATCTGAGGGCTCTACAGCCTCTTGGTCGAATTCGGGCAGTAGTTTTCTCTTCAGATAGCTTTTAGCGCGGAGGCTGCCGCCGAATTTGTCTACGGTCTTGATTACCTTGCTCCATCTTATTCTGAGTGCATCTTCCGCCGTCTTTAGCTTCCGCTTCTGCTTTTTCAGGCTGCGTGCTGTGGCAACGAGCCTTTCATGGAGATTCTTCTGCTCCGTGGTCTTATCCGGCGTGAGATCGTCCGGAGTTCTGTTATGGCCGGAGGAGGGCTGTCTGTGCTCTCTATCCGCGTTGCCCTATTCGGACGGTTGCTCTAAGGCATGCTCGTCGTCTACCGGCTCATCCTGCTCTATGGCTGGGTCTTGATCGAGGCGGGGCTTGGCTCGGCGTTTTCGTCGCCGCTTTGATTGCTTTTCGGGGGGTTTATCCCTTTTTTCGTCCCCTTTTTCCTCGTTGTCGTTTCTTTTAGGGGTATCCACCATGAATACATCATGAGATGGGGTGGCGGTCCAGCGCCCTATAGGTGCTGGTTCCTCTTCGTCTCCATCTTCGTCGTCCATACCGTCGAAGTCTTCGGATCCGAAGTCAAGTATGTCGGTTAAATCATCGACAGTGGCTATTAAGTGGGTGGTGGGTGGGCTTTGAATTTCTTCGTCGTCTGAATCCCAACCTCGCAGACCATAGTCCGGCCTGGGCTCTCCTGACAAAGAGAGAGACTTGAGAGAATTCAGGATATCACCGAAAGGTGAGTGCTGAAAGATGTCCGCGGCGGTGAACTCCATTACAAGCGCCCAATCGGATTCGATCGGCAGGGGCACGGGAGGCCCGGAGTTCGGAGAAGACTCCGACTCCTTGGAGTCATGGGCCGTGCGGAGTGCAGGGCTGGCGTTCGGCTCGATCGCCTTCAAGATCGCAGCCCCCGAGGTGACGTCCAACCGTTCATCCTCAAAGAACGCAGCGGGCTCCGAGTCGAGGATCGGGGCCGGTGCGCGTGCGGCCTCCAGGGCACTATTCGGAGTCAGAGCTATATCATGCCCCTCGAGGTAGTGCGGCGCGCTTGGATGTGGCCCGAACCCGTCGAGGATCAAGTCTCCGCGGATATCTGCCGTGTAGTTTAAGCTTCCAAACCTGACTTGATGGCCAGGGGCGTAGCTTTTGATCTGCTCCAGACGACCAAGCGAATTGGTCCGCAGAGCGAAGCCGCCGAAGACGAAGATTTGTCCGGGGAGGAAAGTCTCACCCTGGACCTCATCGTTGTTGATGATCAAAGGAGCCATCAGGCCTAAAAGCGACGACACAGAGGAACTCTCAATGAAAGCACCAATGTCGGTGTCAAAACCGGCAGATCTCGGGTAGGGGGTCCCGAACTGTGCGTCAAGGTCAGATGGTAACAGGAGACAAGGGACACTTTATTTTACCCAAGTTTGGGCCCTCTTGATGGAGGTAAAACCCTACTCCTGCTAGATTAATATTGATGATATGGGTAGTACAAGAGTAGATCTACCACGAGATCAAGGAGGCTAAACCCTAGAAGCTAGCCTATGGTATGATTGTGTATGATGATGGTTGTCCTACGGACTACAACCCTCCGGTTTATATAGACACCGGATAGGGTTAGGGTTACACAGAGTCGGTTACAATGGTAGGAGATCTTGAATATCCGCACGCCTAGCTTGCCTTCCATGCCAAGGAAAGATCCTTCCGGACACGGGACGAGGTCTTCAATCTTGTATCTTCATAGTCCTGGAGTCCGGCTGAAGGTATAGTCCAGCTATCCGAACACCCCCTAATCCAGGACTCCCTCAAAGCCCATCGTTGGAATATACAAGCCAAGTTCTGTAATGAAAAATTCCCACTAGTATGAACAAGACAACTTATGAGACTCACTATATGAAAATCATGGTGCTACTTTGAAGCACAATATATGAGACTCACTACATGAAGAACAAGGTGCTACTTTGAAGCACAAGTGAGGAAATAGAGATAGTAGAATTGCCCTTTTTATTTTCTCTTTTTTTGGGCCTTTCTTTTTTTTGGCCTTTCTCTCTCTATTTTTTTGATTGGGCAATGCTCTAATAATGATGATCATCACACTTCTATTGATTACAACATGATGATTACAACTCGATACTAGAACAAGATGTGACTCTATATGAATGTCTCCGGCGGTGTACCGGGATGGTGTAATGAATCAAGAGTGACATGTATGAAAAATAATGCATGGTGGCTTTACCACAAATACGATGTCAACTACAAGATCATGCAATGGCAATATGACAAAAGTAAAGCATGTCATGATGATGATGATGGTGGAAGTTGCATGGCAATATATCTCGGAATGGCTATGGAAATGCCATGATAGGTAGGTATGGTGGATGTTTTGAGGAAGATATAGGGAGGTTTATGTGTGAAAGAGCGTATCATATCACGGGGTTTGGATGCACCGGCGAAGTTTGCACCAACTCTCAATGTGAGAAAGGGCAATGCACGGTACCGAAGAGGCTAGCAAATGGCGGAAAGATAAAAGTGCGTATAATCCATGGACTCAACATTAGTCAAAAGAACTCATATACTTATTGAAAAATTTAGAAGTCATCAAAAATAAAGTACTACGCGCATGCTCCTAGGGGGATAGATTGGTAGGAAAAGACCATCGCTCGTCCCCGACCGCCACTCATAAGGATGCACAAGCCAGGTACACTTCATGCTTCAAATTTATTACACAACTTTAACCATACCTGCATGCTACGGGACTTGCTAACTTCAACACAAGTATTTCTCAAATTCACAACTACTCAACTAGCACGACTATGATATTATCACCTCCATATCTCAAAACAATTATCAAGCATCAAACTTATCTTAGTATTCAACCCACTAAAAAGAATTTTTCACATATCTTGAATACCAAGTATATTAACATTAAGCAAATTACCATGCTATTAACGACTCTCAAAATAATCTAAGTGAATCATGAGAGATCAAGTTTCTTTAAACAATCCACCACCGTGCTCTAAAAGATCTAAGTGAAGCACTAGAGCAAAAATTATCACGCTCAAAAAGATATAAGTGAAGCACATAGAGTATTCTAACAAATTTCAATTCATGCATGGCTCTCTCAAAAGATGTGTACAGCAAGGATGATTGTGGTAGACTAACAAGCAAAGACACAAATAATACAAGATGCTCCAAGGAAAACACATATCATGTGGTGAATAAAAATATAGCTCCATGTAAATTACCGATGGAAGTGGACGAAAGAGGGGATGCCTTCCGGGGCATCCCCAAGCTTTGACTTTTTGGTGTCCTTGGATTATCTTGGGGTGCCATGGGAATCCCCAAGCTTAGGCTCTTGTCACTCCTTGTTCCATAATCCATCAAAAGAATTCACCCAAAACTTGAAAACTTCACAACACAAAACTCAATAGAAATATCGTGAGCTCCGTTAGAGAAAGAAAACAAAAGACTACTTTAAGGTACTGTAGTGAACTTGTTCTTTATTTTTATTGGTGTTAAACCTACTATATTCCAACTTCTCTATGGTTTATAAACTATTTTACTAGCCATAGATTCATCAAAATAAGCAAACAACACACGCAAAACAGAATTTGTCAAAAACAGAACAGTCTGTAGTAATCTGTTCCTAACGCAAACTTCTGCAACCCTAAACATTCTACCCAAATTAGACGACCTGGGCAATTTGTTTATTGATCAGCAGCAATTGTTATCACTATTTTATCATGTTCTGGTGATTTTTAACAATTCGGGCACTGAGCACAAAGATTCTGGAAATTACAGCAAGATCAAATAACTATCTACCAAGAAGATCTAATAGGTTTAACTTGGCACAAACACTAATTAAAAGATAAAACCACATCTAAACAGAATCTAGATGGGTTATTTATTCCTAAACAGAACGAAAAACAAAAAACACAAAATAAAATTGGGTTGCCTCCCAACAAGCGCTATCGTTTAACGCCCCTAGCTAGGCATAAAAGCAAGGATAGATCTAGGTATTGCCATCTTTGGTAGGCAATCCATAAGTGGCTCTCATGATAGGTTCATATGGTAATTTTATTTTATTTCTAGGAAAGTATTCCATGCCCTTTTTTAAGGGAAATTGGAATTTAATATTCCCTTCCTTCAAATCAATAATTGCACCAATCGTTCTAAGGAAAGGTCTACCAAGAATAATAGGACATGAAGGATTGTAATCTATATCAAGAACGATAAAATCTACGGGCACATAATTCCTATTTGCAACAATAAGAACATCATTAATCTTCCCATAGGCTTTTAAATAGTGGAATCCACAAGATGCAAGTTTAGAGAGCAATCATCAAAGTCACGAAAATCTAGCAAATCACACAAAGCTTTGGGGATAGTAGAGACACTAGCTCCCAAATCACACAAAGCATGAAACTCGTAATTTTTAATTTTAATCTTAATTGTAGGTTCCCACTCATCATGGAGTTTTCTAGGGATAGAAACTTCCAACTCAAGCTTTTCTTCATAAGATTGCATTAACGCGTCAACAATGTGTTCGGTAAAGGCCTTATTTCGACTATAAGCATGAGGAGAATTTAACACGGATTGCAACAAGGAAATACAATCAATTAAAGAGCAATTTTCATAGTTAAATTCCTTGAGATCCAAAATAGTGGGTTTAGCAATATCTAGATTTTTATTTCTTTTAATCCCTTTTTTATCAATTTCATCATCAGGATCTAAAAACTCAGAATTCTTAGAACGCCTTCTAGGTAAGGAAAGATCATAATCAGATTCATCAAGATTCATATTGCAAAACAAAGATTTAATAGGGAACACATCAATAACTTTTAGATCTTCATCTTGATTTTCATAGGAATTAGAAGAACACGCTTTAATAAAGGCATCTTTGTAAGCACGCATCCTAGCGGTTCTTTCTTTGCACTCATCAATGGAAATTCTCATGGCTTTGAGAGACTCATTGATATCATGCTTAGGAGGAATATATCTAAGCTTTAAAGAATCAACCTCAAGAGAAATTCTATCAACGTTCCTAGCCAAATCATCAACTTTAAGCAATTTCTCTTCAAGCAAAGCATTGAAATTCTTTTGCGAATTCATAAACTGTTTAACACTACTCTCAAATTCAGAGGGCATCTTATTAAAATTTCCATAAGAGTTGTTGTAGGAATTTCCATAATTATTACAAGGATTACTAGGATAAGGCCTAGAATTAAAATTCCCTCTATACGCGTTGTTACCAAAACTATTCCTACCAACAAAATTCACATCCATAGATTCATTATTATTCTCAAGCAAAGTAGATAAAGGCATATTATTGGGATCAGAAGAAACACTCTTAACAAATAAATTCCTAAGTTCATCCATCTTTTCACTCAAAACATTGATTTCTTCTATAGCATGCACTTTTTTATTAGTAGATCTTTCAGTATGCCATTGGGAATAATTGACCATAATATTATCTAGGAGTTTAGTAGCATCTCCTAAAGTGATTTCCATAAAGTGCCTCCCGCGGCCGAATCTAAACAATTTCTAGAAGCAAAATTCAATCCAGCATAATTTTTTTATAATCATCCATAAGTTCAAACCATGAGTAGGACAATTACGTAGCATTAATTTCATTCTATCCCAAGCTTGTGCAACATGTTCATGATGAAGTTGCTTGAAATTCATAATATCGTTCCTAAGAGAGATAATCTTAGCGGGAGGAAAATACTTAGAGATAAAAGCATATTTGCACTTGTTGCAAGAATCAACACTATTTTTAGGCAAAGATGAAAACCACGCTTTAGCATGATCTCTAAGCGAAAAAGGAAATAGCTTCAATTTAACGACATCATTATCGACATCCTTTTTCTTTTGCATATCACATAAATCAACAAAGCCATTTAGATGAGTAGCGGCATCTTCACTAGGAAGGCCGGCGAATTGATCTTTCATAACAAGATTCAACAAAGCAGTATTGATTTCACAAGATTCAGTATTGGCAAGAGGAGCAATCGGAGTGCTAAGGAAATCATTGTTATTGGTATTGGTGAAGTCACACAATTTGGTAGCATCTTGGGCCATCACGACAAGCAAGCAAACTAACACACGAGCAAACAAAAGGCAAAGGGAAAAAGAGGAGGAGATTGGGAAAGAGAGGGCGAATAAAACGGCAAGGGTGAAGTGGGGGAGAGGAAAACGAGAGGCAAATGGCAAATAATGTAATGCGAGAGATAGAGATTGTGATGGGTACTTGGTATGTTGACTTTTGCGTAGGCCTCCCCGGCAACGGCGCCACAAATCCTTCTTGCTACGTCTCGAGCTAGCGTTGGTTTTCCCCGAAGAGGAGGGGGTGATGCAGCACAGTAGCGTAAGTATTCCCCGCAGTTTTTGAGAACCAAGGTATCAATCCAGTAGGAGGTAACGCTCAAGTCCCTCGTACCTGCACAAAATGGTAGCAACTCGCAACCAACGCTTAGGGGTTGTCAATCCCTTCACGGTCACTTACGAGAGTGAGATCTGATAGAGATAATATTTTTGGTATTTTTGGTATAAAGATGCAAAGTGAAAAGTAAAAGCAAAACAAGTAAAATAAAGTAATGGAGATTGATATGATGAGAATAGACCCGGGGGCCATAGGTTTCACTAGTGGCTTCTCTCAAGAGCATAGATATTCTACGGTGGGTGAACAAATTACTGTTGAGCAATTGATAATATGATCATGTATATAGTCATCACGTCCGTGACAAGTAGACCGACTCCTGCCTGCATCTACTACTATTACTCCACTCATCGACCGCTATCCAGCATGCATCTAGAGTATTAAGTTAAAAGCAGAGTAACGCCTTAAGCAAGATGACATGATGTTGAGGAATAAATTCATGCAATATGATAAATACCCCATCTTGTTATCCTCGATGGCAACAATACAATATGTGCCTTGCAACTCTTTCTGTCACTGAGTAAGGACACCGCAAGATTGAACCCAAAGCTAAGCACTTCTCCCATTGCAAGAACTACCAATCAAGTTGGCCAAACCAAACGGATAATTCGAAGAGACTTGCAAAGATAACTCAATCATACATAAAAGAATTCAGAGAAGATTCAAATATTATTCATAGATAAGTTGGATCATAAACCCACAATTCATTGGTCTCAACAAACACACCGCAAAAAGAAGATTACATCGAATAGATCTCCACGAGAGAGGGGGAGAACATTGTATTGAGATCCAACAAGAGAGAAGAAGCCATCTAGCTACTAGCTATGGACCCGAAGGTCTGAAGTAAACTACTCACACTTCATCGGAAGGGCTATGGTGTTGATGTAGAAGCCCTCCGTCATGGATGCCCTCTCCGGCGGAGCTCCGGAACAGGCCCCAAGATGGGATCTCGTGGATACAGGAAGTTGCGGTGGTGGAATTAGGTTTTTGGCTCCGTCTCTGGTCTAATGGGGGTACGTAGGTATATATAGGAGGAAGGAGCACGTCGGTGGAGCTCCCAGGGGCCCACGAGGCAGGGGGCGCGCCCAGGGGGGTGCCCTCCACCCTCGTGACCTCCCCGGAAACTTCTTGGAGTAGGGTCCAAGTCTCCTAGAGCACGTTCGGTGAGAAGATCACGTTCCCGAAGGTTTCATTCCGTTTGGACTTCGTTTGATATTCTGTTTCCTTGAAATACTATAATAGGAAAAAAAACAGCAATTCTGGGCTGGGCCTCTGGTTAATAGGTTAGTCCCAAAAATAATATAAAAGTGGAAAATAAAGCCCAATGTAGTCCAAAACAGTAGATAAAGTAGCATGGAGCAAACAAAAATTATAGATACGTTGGACACGTATCAAAGAGCGAGTGAGGGGAAGTGGAAAAGCAGCTAGAGTTTGTCCACTACATCGGGGACTGCCTCCTTATCCTCTCCAAGGCGCTCTATAGCACCAGGCGTCGACAATCCGGCCGTGGTGGCCGTGGATGGCCGCCATGCCATGGCCTCTGCCTATCTCCTACGAGAGGAGGAAAGGCCGTTTAGCTAGGATGGGCCTGGAACAGTGATCGCTAGGCCTAGTGCAGAGGAGATTTACTATAATTCTTATTTTTCTTATACTATTCCTTTATTCCCTCTCAATGATTTCAGCTAGCACAACAAGCCTCAATTTATTTTGAATAGTTTAAATATTTATTTAATTTAAAAGGCTTAATTTAATGCTACTGGTCCACTAAAATAATTCTCAGGGGCAATTTGGGCATACAATGGAGTTGATTTTATTTTTACCAATGCTTTGAGATTTTAGATCATATTATACACATTTTTGTTTTACTGTTTGAAGAAGTAATAAATTGACTTTCGAGTTTAAATTTGAATTTGACTTTGATTTTTTATCGAAAGGCAGTTTGGCTTAGGAAAATATGGTGACAAGGCATCATTAGCAGAGTTTACTATAGCTTTAATTATCCGGGTGTTACAAATCTCCTCCACTACAAGAAATCTCGTCCCGAGATTTAAGGGGTGGAGTAAGGGAGAAAGACTCAGAAGGAGCGGGCTCAACACAAGATAGGTACCTGGGGGCTATCTCAGTGAACATGGCATAGAGGCATCTCTCGAGTTGAAATTCAAGAAAGTCATCGAGAGCAAGGTGAGAAGGTGAAATAAGAAGCTTCAACCGGGTAGGCAATCGTTCGATGTCTGAAAGAAAGGGGCCGAAAGGGGTTCAGAGCAATGGGAATAAGTATTGCATCTTATATCAGAATAGATCACTTGGAAGGTCGTTCGTGCTTTACATACGAAGTCAAGTGCGAGGAATAACTTTGGCAAGATGGGTGTTGTCGGTGTACAAAAAGGGGGGTACACTTTTTGTACCCCTACAACTGTGCACGGGCAGTCTGAGCCATGGGCGCCGCCACACCAAACACGGCAAGGGAGGTAAGCCAAGGTAAGGCCAAAGCTGAAGGGAAGCAGAACGACGCCAAGACCACAAAGAGCAAAGGGTACAGAGCAGACCCCCCCCGGCAAGATCCTTGCCGGGGGCCAGTTTTAGCTAACCCGACAAGACCCTTGTCATGGCAGCTCGCCCCACACCTATGGAGCGAAGTCACCCTCGAGTCCACTGCCCCCATGGGGCAAGGATTCGGGAGACATCCCCGTGGTGGCATGCAAATCTTTGTGAAGACATTCAAGATCAGATACCCACTTTAGAAGATGATGATCCTTGGCGGAATCCCAGCCAAGGAGGACCACAAGGCCCCCGGCAAGAGCCTTGCCGGGGATGACAGCAGGCACCGCGGCAAGACCCTTGCCGGGACCGCGGCAAGACCCTTGCCGGGGCCGCGGCAAGACCCTTGCCGGAGCCGCAGCAAGGCCCTTGCCAAGGACGCCTGTGGGGTCACCATCAGGCCCGCGCCAGTCGCACCCCGACCGCCGTTCACATACAGTTGCCGACCCAACCAGTTGGGCAGGCACCTGTGTGGCGGCATGCAGATCTTCGTGGAGACCCACCACTGCGCCACCTCAGCTGCCTGCCTGCCTACATGGCACCGCAGGCACCGCTGGCCAGGGCGCGTGTCGACGCAAGAGGGAGCGGCGAGGGACGAGACGGGGCTCTCCCCCGCCCCCGATAAAGCAAGGACACCTAAGCAAGTCACATTAAATGCGCCTTGTCATGTAATGCGAAGGATAGCCTCGCACTACTGTACCCTTTCCACCTCCTGTGTGCCACTGTGGCAACCCCTTTCCTATAAAAGGAGGCCCAAGGCGACCAGGAGGAGGATTCGGCTTTTTTGGAGCTCTCGACGCCCCATACCTAGCTCAGGAGCTCAGATATACAATCCACCAAAGCAGGAGTAGGGTTTTACGCATCCTTGCGGCCCGAACCTAGGTAAATGAACCGTGTGCTATCTGTTTGATCCGCTCTTTTCACAACCCCGCGCCCCGCAACCGTAGTAGGGATTCTTGTGAACCCATAGGTGTCGTTTCCCACCGACATCTTTGGCGCGCCAGGTAGGGGGCGCAGTTGTGAGAATCGGCTTTAGTAGTTAGTTCGACGCTTCTTCATCGTCATGGCACCCAATAAGAAGACGACGCTGGCGGTTGGCCCGTTGGAGGCCGGGCATCCCATCCCGACGCGGGCGAGCAGCGGACCGGTCGCAGAAAGGACCCGGGGCACTGTTCGCGAACACCAACACCGTCTCAGTAGCCGGAGTTTGGGAGGCGGCGATGTTCGTGCGCCTGGTAATGGGCCGCACGCCGCCAAATCCAAAGACGGAGCCGGGCCCTCCGCGGGTGGCGCGGGGCCTTCCAGGATCGCTGCCGCCCTGCCCAAGGGCGACGCAAGGGCTTCCAAGACTCCCACACTGGCGCCAACGGCGCACTCCTCTCAAGCGGCGCACGACGAGCGGCGTAATCGCACCGAAGACCCCGGGCGTCGCCACGGGAAGAGCCCCGAGCGCCACTCCCGGGATGTAGAAGACCTGCCCGCTCGCTGAGGCATTGGTTAAGATGCCATGCGACCGCGCGGTCGTTATAGAGCTCCTTCTGACATGGTCAGAAGTCGAAGCGCGTCGCGATCTGTGCAGGTTTCGCTGCCACCGACGCCAGCAGAAGCCTTGGCACGCACGCAGTTGCTCCTCGATTTTCCTCCCACTACGGGGAAACTCGACGAATGGAGAGCCACCATCCGAAGCCATGTTGCGGTGGCCAACAAAGACAAACCAAGTCCGGCGGAACCCCCGGGGCGATGTTCCGACGGAGTCCCGCGTACCAGTGGCAGGAAAGCTGGCGGCGCCGCAACCACGGTGCATTCGCCTCCACCTCGCCCGGTACCGCGGACACCTGCCCGTCGGGACGTTACGGGCGACGAAATCTTCATAGCGTCGTCCGACCCGCGGACCCACTGTGACTAGCGCCAGGTCCTTCGGGATCAGGAATATCAAGACGCTCGGACCACTATCGAGCGCCGGCTCGGAGCGCGCCACCAGTCAGACAGGCGAGCAGGGCCTGCTGTGGACCACCCGGCACCGGAGAGCCCTGGAGGCCTGCCTTACGAGGTAGGCTGCTCGCCTTTTACCCGTGAGCTGCGACAGTTCCAGTGGCCCACTCACCGCACCTTCAAACCTGACGTGGGCGAGAAGTACATTGGCAAGACCCACCCGTCCGAGTTCCTCAGCATCTACACCATCGCGATGCAGGCTGCCGGAGCCCGCGACGATAAGGTGCTTGCGAATTACTTTCCGTTGGCTCTTAAACCTAACGCCATGTCATGGTTGATGCACTTGCCGGTAGACTCCATTTCCTCCTGGTCGGATTTGTGCCATGAGTTCGTGGGCGCCTTCACTGGCGGTCACCAAGCTCATGGCCAAGCAAGTGATCTGCACGTCATTCCCCAGAAGGGAGGCGAGAGTCTCCGCAAGTACATACAGAGGTTCAGCCGGATACAGTACAACATCCCTGATGTTCATCCTGCCGCCATCATCAGCGCGTTCCATCAGAACGTGCGTAACCACAAGATGCGTGAAGAGCTGGCAATGAACAAGGTGAAAGACGTTGCGGAACTCTATGTTCTTGCTGACAGATGTGCCCGGGATGAAGAGGGAAGGAAGTACCCGGCAAAGATGCCGGCGTGGAAACCGACTCCTAAGATGAGGATACTGCCGCCCCGGCGAAGAAAGGCCGGCGCCGCAACAGGAAGCGTAAAGGGAAAGCCGTGCTTGCCATCGAGGGATGTGATGACACCGGCTCCACCAAGAAAACCAAGGCAGGTGACCCCGGCAAGGAAATTGCCGGATATGTCGCCTGCCGGGCCTTGGCGGCCGCCGAGAAGTCAGGAAACTCCGACAAGCGGTACTGCAAGATCCATCGCACCAAAGGCCATGCTCTCTAAGACTGCTGACAGGTTGAGCTCCTCACTGAGAAACAGAGGGCTGAATATGAGAGGCGGGACAAGGAGAAGGGCCAAGACGGTGCTGAGGGGCTCGCCAAGAAGCATGACGGCCAGGCGGGCCATCGCGGCAAGGATAAACAACAGGAGAGGCCCGCCCGGGGCCGTGACAGGAAGCTAGAAGATGACAATCACGAAGAGGACGACGAGTCCGACGACCAAGAGTTTCAGAAAGCTACAGAGGCCATGTGCATCGATGGTGACGCCTCGTTGCATACTTCTCACCGCCGGCTTAAACAGTGGGCGCGAGAGATTACAGCGGCAGAGCCGTCGTTTGATGCCCAAAGGCCGCTGAAGTGGTCCAGCACACCTATCATTTTTGACACTGAGGATCACCCTGATCGCACTACTGCGGTCGGGTGCTTGCCGTTGTTGGTTTCACCAACAGTACGCAACCTCAAGGTGACAAAGATGCTAGTCGATGGCGGGGCCGTTCTGAACTTAATCTCGCCTGCCGTGATCGAGAAACTGCAGATTCCTAACGGAGACCTCGAAGAGACGGGCACATTTCAAGGGGTCAACCCGGGAAGAAGCCAACCCAAGGGAAAGGTCACACTGCCCGTGACTTTTGGAAGCGACCTGAACTTCAGGACGAAGAGGATCGTGTTTGATGTTTCCAAGATCCCCTTGCCCTACAACGGGATCGTTGGCCGCCCAGCTTTGGCCAAGTTCATCGCGGCGTCACACTACGCATACAACACCCTGAAGATGCCAGGGCCCGTGACGATCATCACCATCCCCTCCGACAAGAAAGATGCGCTGATTTGCGCTGACCAACTATACCTGCAAGCAGTTGCAGCAGCTGCCGCCGCTAGGGCACTTGCTCCTGCCACTGGGACCCCGGGAGGTAAGAAGAAGAAGAAGGCCGGTGAGACCTCGGACACCCACTCCGGCAAGCGCACCTCTTCGGAGTGTAGCGCTACCGTCGAGGACGTGCCAGAGAGCTCTGCCGGCTGAAACAAGAAGCCCATGGCCATTCCGCCGGGAACCAAGAAGGTTTCTGTCAATGAGGACGGCACGGGAGGATCTTTCACTATAAGTTCCACCCTTGACGACAAATAGGAAGACGCGCTCGTCACCTTCCTGTGGGCGAATGTCGATGTGTTTGCCTGGCAAGCTTCTGACATCCCCGGCGTTCCCAGGGAGGTGATTGAGCACCACCTTGCTGTCTGTCCTCATGCGCGGCCCGTCAAGCAGAAGGTCAGAAAGCATGCTTTGGAACGACAAGAGTTCATCACAGAAGAGATCCGGAAACTGGAAGCAGCGGGTTTGGTAAGAGGAGTGCTCCATCCAACGTGGTTGGCCAATCCGGTCGTAGTGCGCAAGGAAAATGGGAAGTGGAGGCTGTGTATTGATTACACAGATATCAATAAGGCTTGCCCTAAAGACCCCTTCCCGTTGCCGCGCATCGACCAGATTGTTGACTCCACGGCTGGGTGTGATCTGTTGTCATTCCTTGACGCCTACTCCGGCTACCACCAGATCTTCATGACAAGAGAAGACGAAGAGAAAACAGCATTCATCACCCCATGTGGTACGTATTGTTTCATACGGATGCCTTTCGGGTTGAAGAGTGCTGGTTTGACGTTTGCAAGGGCGGTCCAGATTGGTTTTGAACCCCAGCTCCATAGAAATATGGAAGCTTATATGGACGACATAGTGGTCAAAACCAAGGACAGGGCAACCCTCATCACAGATTTGCAAGAAACATTTGCAAACCTGCGCAAGATCAATCTCAAGCTGAACCTTGAGAAGTGCGTCTTTGGCGTCCCGTCCGGCAAGCTTCTCGGGTTCTTTGTGTCACAGCATGGGATAGAGGCCAATCCTGATAAGATTAAAGCTATAGAGCAGATTGAAGCACCCAAGCGAATCAAGGATGCGCGTCGGCTTGCTGGTTGTGTCGCTGCCATGGGCAGGTTCATATCCAAGTCTGTCGAGCGCACCCTTCCCCTTTTCAAGATCCTGAAAAAGGCGGGCCCGGTGGAGTGGACGCCAGAAGCCGAAGCAGCATTGCAAGATCTGAAGAAGTACCTCTCCTCCTCGTCAACACTAGTTGCGCCTAGGCCCCAGGAGCCATTGCTGCTATACCTAGCGGCAACGAACCAGGTGGTCAGCGCCGCATTAGTAACGCAGAGAGAGGTCGACGACGAGGTGATGGCAGCGACAGAGCCCAACACCACCAATGCGGAGACGACACGGCCAGTCGAAGTGCCGCCGAAGAAGAAAATGATGCAGCACCCGGTCTACTTTGTTAGCTCCCTCTTGCAGGGGGCTAGATCAAGGTACTCCGGCGTGCAAAAATTGCTCTTCGGCCTCCCCATGGCCTCGAGGAAGCTGCGTCACTACTTCCAGGCACACGAGATCACTGTCGTCACTCGCCTCCCTCTACAACGGATATTACACAATCCAGATGCGACGGGGAGGATTGTGGAATGGGCACTGGAGCTGTCCAGCTTTGGCCTCAAGTTTGAAAGTACTTCGACGATCCAGAGACGAGTCCTGGCGGAGTTCATTGCAGAGTGGACCGCAACACCTGACGAAGAAGCCCAAGAGACTGCTCTCCCCGGCAAGAAGGCAAGTTGCAATTGGATCATGTACTTTGATGGGGCTTTCTCCCTACAAGGTGCCGGGGCTGGCGTACTGCTCGTCGCCCCCACCGGAGAGCACCTCAAGTACGTGATCCAGATGCACTTCCCCAGGGAGGTGTCAACAAACAATACGGCAGAGTACGAAGGGCTGCTTGCCGGTCTTAGGATTGCGGCGGACCTCGGAATCAAAAAGCTCATCGTCAGGGGCGACTCGCAGCTTGTCGTCAAGCAAGTCAACAAGGATTACCAGAGCCTGTTGATGAAGGCCTACGTTGATGAAGTGAGAAAGCTGGAAGAGCGTTTTGACGGTATACAGGCTGAACATGTTCCCCGAGCGGAGAACGATATCGCCGATTACCTGTCGAAGCACGCTGCCCTCAAGCTACCTGTGGAATCAGGTACCTTTGTGCTTCAGCTAACTCAGCCATCCGTTGATCCATCAACAGGGCAGAACAAGAGGAGGAAATCAGGGCCCGGCAAGTACTTTCCCGCTGAGCTACCCGGAGCCGCCGGCAAGGATGTTGCCGGGGACACTGAGCCCTCCACGGGACGGCTAGCTCCCGCGGAGCGTCAAGCTCTTGCCGTCGAGACAGCCGCTCCTATAGCAGAGGAGATGCCTTTAGTCCTCGCCGTCGAGCCCCGGGCTCCAATGTGGGCACAGCATACCGTACGGTTCCTCCAAACAGGGGAACTTCCTGAGGAGCAGGAAGAAGCGGAAAAAGTAGCCTGTCGCTCTACCATGTACCAGTTCGTCGACGACGTCCTGTACAGGAAGAGGCCGAACGGTGTGAAATTGAAGTGTATCCCTCGAGAGGAAGGACTGGAGCTGTTGGCGGAGATACACGGAGGCATATGTGGATCCCACATCGGGTCAAGGGATCTTGCCGGCAAGGCATTCCGGCAAGGTTTCTTCTGGCCCACCGCCCTCCAAGATGCGACGACACTCGTCACCAGGTGTGAAGCGTGTCAGTTCCATTCAAAGAAGCTTCATCAGCCAGCTCAAGCCCTTCAAACCATTCCTCTCTCCTGGCCCTTCTCGGTCTGGGGGCTCGACATACTGGGCCCTTTTCCCCCGCGCTGTCGGGGGCTTTGAGTACTTGTACGTTGCAATCGACAAGTTCACAAAGTGGCCAGAGGTGGAAGCAGCGAGAAAGGTCACAGCTTAGTCAGCCGTCAAGTTCTTCAAGGGGCTAGTGTGCTGTTTCGGTGTACCCAACAGGGTCATCACCGAGAACGGCACATAGTTCACAAGCCGCACCTTCATGCAATATACTCAAGACCTCGGCAGCAAATTCTGTTTCGCTTCCATTGCTCACCCGCGATGCAATGGTCAAGCTGAGGGGGCAAATGCTGATGTGATGTGAGGCTTAAGGACCAAGACCTTTGACAGGCTGCACAAGAGTGGAAGGCGCTGGATTGATGAGTTGCCGACGGTTCTTTGGTCGATCAGGACGAAACCAAATCGAGCCACCGGCCAGACACCCTTTACCCTGGTATACGGGGCAGAAGCAATTATCCCCACTGAACTCATATACAGGTCACCTTGAGTGTTCGCTTATGATGAGCTTGAGCAAGAGCAATTGCGGCAAGATGACGCACTGCTCCTTGAGGAAGATCGTCTTCGGGCGGCTGTGAGAGCAGCACGCTACCAGCAAGCCTTGCGCCGCTACCATAGCCACAAGGTTCATGCCCGAAGCCTTGAGGAAAGCGACCTTGTCCTTCGGCGCGTTCAATCGGCCAAGAATTCCAACAAGTTGACGCCAAAGTGGGAAGGCCCTTACCGGGTAATATGAGTCACCAGGCCCGGCGCAGTCCGCCTGGAGACCGAAGATGCCGTTCCGGTGAGTAACTCCTGGAACATTGAGCATCTTCGCAAGTTTTACCCGTGAGGCGCGACTTGCCGGGCACCCCGGCAAGCCACCTTTTGTACAAGCATTGCCGATGATGCATGTAACCCTTTGTACAAAGCCAGGCGCAGACCCTGAGCATAAATAAATGAAGCGCTGGCGCCCTAAAGTTATAGCATGCATGCTAGGTCGAGTCTCGTCCTTGGTTCGGGTTGATAGTGCTTGGCGGCGGCTAACCCCTAGCTTGGAGGTCGAGTGTGCGTCCCTTCGCCGTTCTTTTGTCTTCTTTGGGTCGCATGACTCACTGATATCCTTGCCGGATCATTTAAGGACGAAGAAGAGAAGAGGGACAGACCAGCATCTAGACCCCGGCAAGCCAGTACTACCGGGGGCTGCAAGAGCAAAGATTCACCCACGGCAAACCAAAGTTGCCGGGGGCTACAGCTTCAGATAAGTTCTACATCCTTTATCATGCATTCCCTTATGGACTGAGGTATGTGAAACCTTGTTTTTTTTCTAAAAACTACCGTCCTCCCCTAAGTCTAGGCCCTAGGGCTCGTTCCTGGGGCCGAGTTTGGTCGTAGTCGCGGCAGCAAAAGGATGAAACGAGGATCCTGAACCCGACTCATACCTGCCTCCGCCAAGGGCGTGAGAAAGGTCGAGTGAAGTGGGGAGACGGGAAGGCCTGTTGCCTGGCGAGGAAATGTTTATCTTAAAGATATCAAGGATTTTCTCCTTGTCGTGGGTTCTACCCGCAAACAAATGACCCGGCAAGCATCCCTTTTTCATTAAAAACATTCCACTCAGGTACAATCCATAGGGAATGAAAAACATGAATGATGGGATTACAAGTTCTAAATTCAGCTAAGGCCCGAAGGCTTACAAACTAAAAAGAGATAAGGTGCCCGTAATCCCTTTCTTGTCTCTCTCCTTAGGAGGCAGGTCAAGGAGGCCAAAAGGGTAAAAGGGGCGCCTAGGCGAGCTACGGTGTAACACCCCGGATTTAACTTGCCATAATTGTACTCCAACTCTTGCCATTTTCGGCACTAAGTTATAATATTCCCTCATGGTTGGGTTCTTCTTCGTTTTGCTTTTTGTCATGTCTTGCATTTTATATCATGTCATCATGCGCATCGCATTTGCATACGTGTCCGTCTAATGCATCCTAGCATTTTCCCCGTTGTCCGTTTTGCAATCCGGCACTCCTACATCCTCCGGCGCCCCCCTTTTACCTATTTTCGTGTGCGGGCGTTAAATATTTTTGGATTGGACCGAGATTTGCCATGCAGCCTTGGTTTACTACCGATAGACCGCCTGTCAAGTTTCGTAGCATTTGGACTTCGTTTGATACTCCAACGGTTAACCGAGGGACCGAAAAGGCCTCGTGTGTGTTGCAGCCCAACACCCCTCCAAAGTGGCCCAAAACCCACCTAAACCCCTTCTATCGTCTAGGCCGTTCGATCACGATCGTGTGGCCGAAAACCTTGCTCAATTTGGAGCCTCCTAGCCCCTCCTACCTATAAATATAGCTCCTTCCCGAAATTTTCGGGTCCTCTTCCACCCTAACCCTAGAAAAACTCCACCCGCCGCCGCCGGACAAAGATCCGGGCAGCGGACGTGTCCGCCCGCTACGCCGGACCAACCCGCCGTCGCCACATGTCCCTGGGGCGGTCCCTAGTTCGCCGCCGACCCCGCGGGCCCGCGAGGCCCGTGCGGGGCCCTCCCCGGCCCAGCCGCTCCCCGCGTCGTCTCCCGCGCGCCGCCCGGGTGCCCGAGCCGGCCGCCGCGGCTCCGCCGCCCGAGCCATCGCTGGCTGCCTCCGCGCCACCGGAGGCGCCGCGCGCCTCCGCCGCCTCGCCGTCCCCGACCACCGCCGCCTCGTCGTCGCCACCCGCGCCGCCCGAGGCGTCGCGCGCCTCCGCCGCCTCGCCGTCCCCGACCACCGCCGCCTCGTCATCGCCACCCGTGCCCCTCCTCCTCCGGATACGGCGAGGAGCGCCCGGATCCGGCCATCTCCGACCCTCTCTGGCGAGCTCCGGGCCATCTCCGGCCTCGCCTCGGTTCGCGCGCCCTGGACGAACCCTATATCCGAAATTCGCGGAGGTCGAAATTCCGTCTAATTCCTTTTTCTGCAGATATTGTTTTGCATGTTCATCGCGTCATAACTTTGCACCCGTGGCTCCGTTTTGGGCGTGTAGCATACCGAATTGTTCGTCTCGACGAGTACATCATTTCATCTCATTGCAGAATTTCCATTTGAGCTCATATTAGTGCCCGAAATGCTGTTGAGAGAGTGCTAGTTTCTGTTGGTTTCAGATCTGTTGTAGCACTTGCACTTTTGTCAGTTTTGCCATGATTTATGTGTGCACCCTATGATATTGAGCTCTACATGTGTTTTGGTCTATGCCATCCCATCGTGACAGGGGTGTATGCCATGTATTTTTGTGACCTCTTTGTGACTAGCACAAGCATGCAAACTAGGCATCTTAATGTTGCTGATTTCAGGGACTTAGTAATTTCACCAAGTCATGTCCTGCTGATATTTTTATGCCATGTGTTCTTGTTGATACAGAGAGATCCATGCCTCTTTTGAGCATGGTCAGTAAGGATGTTTTGTAGATTATGTGGCGCTCTATCAATCCATGTCCTTTTTGGCAATTATGGAGTGCCATAGCATGAATAAATCTTGCTCTACTTTTGCTATAAAATATTCCTGGCAGATTGTTTACGTGTTATTCAATTTTGCCAAGCTTGTTGTAGTTGATCCGTGAATGCTATGTTGTTGTTCTTGCCATGTCTAGCTTCTATGCCATGTCTATTTGCTGGGTCTGTACTTATTTTGTCATTCAATGCCTTGTGGTGAGTGCATTGAGCTCGTTTACATGTCTACTTGATATTTGTTTTGCCATGTTCCAGTTTTTCTGCTAAGTCTGAAATCTGTAACGAAACATGCTATGTTTACATGGGTGTCCTCATATTTTCTGTTCCCTTTTGGCTCATGATCAGTAAGGGACTTTTGTTCTATGCTTTAATTAGATTCATGCCATGCCTTGTTTTGCTATGTTAAGTTTCTGTAGCATGTCGTTTGCTTGCTCTAAACATGTCATCCTGATGTTAATTTCTGGCATGTTATTTTCATCGAGTCTGTGAAGCTGATATCTTTTGCACTTTTGCCATGCTTGTTTGAACATGCTATTTTGGGATTTAGCCGCAGCTCAGTGTTCGTCTTTTGTCAAGCATTTTGAGTAGATCACTGCCGTATGCTTTGTTATTATGTTTGAGTGCAGTAGCTTAGTTTCTTGTTGCATGTTAAGTGGCAACCTGCTGTTAATCACAGATTTGTGCCATATTTGTTTTGCTTGTGATTTGCAAACCGTGCATCCGATTCCGGTGGTCTTTATATCGATTTCAACCGAAATCATCTCATCTTTCCAGCGGCATACTTGGTTTGCCAAGTTGATGCCTTGTTCATCTTTGTCCTTCCGGAGCACGCATATGCATTGCATATCACATCTCGCATATCATGCCATGTTTTGCATCATGTTATTTGTGCATTGCATCGTGGTTGATAGTTGTTCCTTTGCTTGTGTTCTTGTTTTGGGTAGAGCCGGGAGACGAGTACATGAACGAGGAACCTGTTGAGAACACTTACGAGGATCAAGCTTTGGACAACTATGAGAACCTTGCAGGCAAGATGACCATACCCTCGAAATCACTTCTATCTTTGCTTGCTAGTTGCTCGCTCTTTTGCTATGCTGCGATACCTACCACTTGCTACATCATGCCTCCTATGTTGCCATGTCAAGCCTTTAACCAGCCTTTCCTAGCAAACCATTGTTTGGCTATGTTACCGCTTTTGCTCAGCCCCTCTTATAGCGTTGCTAGTTGCAGGTGAAGTTGAAGTTTGTTCCATGTTGGAACATGGATATGTTGGGATATCACAATATCTCTTATTTTAATTAATGCATCTATATACTTGGTAAAGGGTGGAAGGCTCGGCCTTATGCCTGGTGTTTTGTTCCACTCTTGCCGCCCTAGTTTTCATCATACCGGTGTTATGTTCCTTGATTTTGCGTTCCTTACACGGTTGGGTGATTTATGGGACCCCCTTGACAGTTCGCTTTGAATAAGACTCCTCCAGCAAGGCCCAACCTTGGTTTTACCATTTGCCACCTAAGCCTTTTTCCCTTGGGTTTTCGCGAGCCCGAGGGTCATCTTTATTTTAACCCCCGGGCCAGTGCTCCTCTGAGTGCTGGTCCAAACTAGAGCACCGGGCGGGACCGTCCCTAGGAAACTTGGGTCACGTTGGTACCTGTACGCCTCGCTTATCCGGTGTGCCCTGAGAACGAGATATGTGTAGCTCCTATCGGGATTTGTCGGCACAGTCGGGTGGTCTTGCTGGTCTTGTTTTACCATTGTCGAAATGTCTTGTAGCCGGGATCCCGAGACTGATCGGGTCTTCCCGGTAGAAGGAATATCCTTCATTGACCGTGAGAGCTTGTAATGAGCTAAGTTGGGACACCCCTGCAGGGTATTATCTTTCGAAAGCCGTGCCCGCGGTTATGGGCAGATGGGAATTTGTTAATGTCCGGTTGTAGAGAACTTGACACTTGACTTAATTGAAACACATCAACCGCGTGTGTAACCGTGATGGTCTTTTTTCGGCGGAGTCCGGGAAGTGAACACGGTTTGAGTTATGCATGAACGTAAGTAGTTTCAGGATCACTTCTTGATCACTTCTAGCTTCACGATCGTGCTTTGCCTCTCTTCTTGCTCTCATTTGCGTATGTTAGCCACCATATATGCTTAGTGCTTGCTGCAGCTCCACCTCATTACTTCATCCCTCCTATAAGCTTAAATAGTCTTGATCTCGCGGGTGTGAGATTGCTGGGTCCTCGTGACTCACAGATTCTACCAAAACAGTTGTAGGTGCCGACGATGCCAGTGCAGATGACGCAACCGAGCTCAAGTGGGAGTTCGACGAGGAACGAGGCCATTACTATGTTTCCTTTCCTGATGATCAGTAGTGGAGCCCAGTTGGGACGATCGGGGATCTAGCATTTGGGGTTGTCTTCTTTATTTTGGTTCCATAGTCGGACCTTGATTGTACTCTGTATGATGATTGTTTAAGTTATGTATTGTGTGAAGTGGCGATTGTAAGCCAACTCTTTATCCCATTCTTGTTCATTACATGGGATTGTGTGAAGATGACCCTTCTTGCGACAAAACCACCATGCGGTTATGCCTCTAAGTCGTGCTCTGACACGTGGGAGATATAGCCGCATCGTGGGTGTTACAAGTTGGTAATCAGAGCCATCCCCGACTTAGGAGCCCCCCTGCTTGATCGAATCGCTGGCGTTGTTGAGTCTAGAAAAAAATGTTTTGAGTCTTAGGATTATATATATCGGAGAGTAGGATTCTTTTTACTCCCCAGTCCCTTCGTCGCTCTGGTGAGGCCTCCTGACGTAGAAGTTTTGACTCTACTCTCCTCAAATATCACTAAATTTTTTTTAGGATCACGCGGGTATCTTGGAATCGTTCCGATGGTTTTATGACGAGAACATTGTTCTTGGTGCCTCCTGTCAGTTAGGGGTTGTGGCAGTGTCCCGGGGAGTTGAGCTCCGAGGTGTTGTCATCACAATTTTATCGTTGCAGTTCTGGAATACCTGAGTTTCGCCGACATAAAAAATCTCTTTTATGCAGTTGTTGATGAGATCACCTCGACGCCACCCAATACTGGGGCGGGAGTTCGGGAGTATTGCCATAACTCGTATAACGGATGCTTTTCGAAGGTTGAGGTAAACGATTTCCGAAGGTTTCTTGGTTATGTGTTGAAGGATGGATACAGCTGGATCTAGGAATTGTTAGTTTGGGTGATATATTTTGTGTCCCCTGTATCCCCAACACCTGATTGCATAACCAGAAAGTTTCGGGAGTTTATAAGTGGGAATTCTAATAGCTTATAGGATATCTTTCCAACAGATGTATGATTTGAGATTGGGGCCTAACATGCTAGTGGTTTGCTTGTCACGGTCGATTTACAGTGGTCGCGAGGCGTCTTAAAGAATCCTTCGTTATGTCGATTCGGGGACGTCTTGTTTGTCATTCGTGACGTCCGCTATACGTCGTGCCCGTGGGGCCTCATCACGAACACTTTGGGTGAAATCTCTATCATGTGTTTGTTCCGGCTTATTCTGCAAGCGAATCCTTTGTTTTGTTTTCAGTTGTGCTATTCAAGTTGTTTCGAGGTCAGATGTTAATTCCATACCTTTTTCTAAGTGGCTTGTCAACTTATGGAAGTGTGATGATTTATTTTGGAATTCATTCATTCATTCTTGTTCGAATGTTAAGGATATATGTTGCAATTTCAATCCTTTGATTCAGCTTGAATATATGTCTTTCAAGATGCTAATGGATGTCACCCTCTTCAAGATGGCTCCTCCAACGCGTCAGAATCCGGAACGCAATGATGGGAGTCAAGCGAACCCTCCGCCGCCACCTCCACCTCCGGAGGCTTGGCAAGCCTTGATGACTGCTACAAATTCCAACGCTCAGATTCTGATTCAGCTCATGCAAGAACGAAACCAAGGGCAAGGCAATCAAGGAAATCAAGGCCAAGGCAACAATCAACCTCACTTCGCTACTCTCAATCAATTTCTGGCAAATCAACTGAAGTCTTTCAGCTACTGTGTCGAGGCCACTGATGCCGATGATAGGCTCGTCGACATCAACAAGCATTTTGAATGTAGCAATGTCAGACCTGAGGACTTTGTCAAGTTTGGCTCTTTTCAACTCAAGGACCAAGCTGCCGAGTTGTATCAGCAATACAAATATTCCAGAGGAGGGCGTGTGATTACCTGGGATGATTTCTGCCGAGATTTCAAAGCTCACCACATTCCACAAAGTGTTGTTGAGAGCAAGCGTGAGGAGTTCCGCAATTTTAAGCAAGGCAGCTTGTCCGTGTATCAATACAAAATCCAGTTTCAGAAACTTGCTCGCTTCGCTAAACAAGACCTTCCTGATGAGAAAAGCATGATTTATCAATTCAGAGGAGGCCTCAGAGAAGATCTGCAATTAGCTCTCGTGCTTTTTGAGCCGAAAAAGTATGATGAATTCTACAACATGGCACTGAAACAAGAGGCTGCCTAGCTTAAGTTTGAGGCTTCTAAGAAGAGAGTCAGGGACGTAGTTCAGTCCTCTTCTTCCTCACTAGTGGCGGCCATGCAACAGAAGTTCTGGTTGCCTCCTCCTCCTTCGTTCCGTCAGCCTTACCAGCAGAAGAACAAAGGTGGTCATGGAACTTCCCACCCAACCAACCCTGGATATCAGAACAAGTCTCAGAATCAAGCTCCAAGGTCAAATGCTCCTTATCATCATCCGCTCTCAGAAGTGACTTGCAACAAGTGTCAGCAAAAGGGTCACTATGCGAACAAGTGCTTCAACCAAAGGTGCCTTCCGCCTCTTCCTCCTGTGAGATCTTCAAGCAATGCAGTGGTCAAGCATAATTCCAAGCATGCAAAGGTCAACATGATGAACGCAGCTCGGGCAGAGGATTCTTCAGAAGTGATCATGGGTAACCTTCCTGTTAATGATATTCCTGCAAAAGTCTTATTTGATACTGGTGCATCGCATTGTTTCATGTCAAGATTGTTCTTTGCAAAGAATGAGTTTCTTGGTCTTACCTGGATAAACCTTTGGGTGTTATTTCTCCGGGGAAGTCAATGAGAGCAAACTCGATAGTTCCTAATGTCTCTATCAAGATGGGCAACTACAAATTTCTATCTTCTCCAATGGTTCTTGGCGACTCTGATATTGATCTAATTCTCGGGATGGACTGGCTTTCTAAGCACAAGGCTCAACTTGATTGTGCTGCCAGGGAAATTCAATTGACTCACTCTTCTGAGGATCTGATCATCTATGCCGCTCGTGACGAAACCATAAGGTTATTTTCTCTCAATGAGAAGGGCGATCTAGACGCAATCTCTCAAATTCCAGTCGTTTGTGAGTACCAAGATGTCTTTCCAGAAGAGCTTCTGGGTATGCCTCCTCACCGGCCAGTTGAATTCGTTATCGATCTTGAGCCTGGCACGGAACCCGTTTGCAAGCGTCCATACAAGCTTGGACCAAAAGAGTTGAAGGAATTGAAGAAACAACTCGATGAACAAGAGCGTCTGGGTCTGATCAGACCGAGTTCATCTCCATGGGGTTGTGGTGTTCTTTTTGTTCAGAAGAAGGATGGCACGGACCGACTTTGTGTCGATTACCGTCCATTGAACAAGAAGACTATCAAGAACAAGTATCCACTTCCCAACATCAATGAGCTATTCGAGCAGCTTGAAGGTCTAAATTGTTCTCCAAGCTTGACCTTCGTATGGGTTATCATCAGATTCGAATTCATGAAGAAGATATTCCCAAGACAGCATTTAGAATATGTTTTGGTTCTTATGAATACATTGTCATGTCTTTCGGCCTTGTCAATGCTCCTCCAACTTTCTCTCGAATGATGAACTTCATCTTCAACCCCTACACCAATGAATTTGTCTTGGTCTATCTCGATGATATATTGGTCTTCTCCAAGAATAAGGAGGATCATGCCAAACATTTGCGATTGGTGCTCGACAAGCTCAGAGAGTATCAATTCTATGCGAAGTTCTCCAAATGTGAATTTTGGCTTTATGAAGTTCTTTACCTTGGACATATCATCTCTGCCAAGGGCATCGCTGTTAATCCTGAGAAGGTGTCTATAGTTCTGAATTGGGAACCTCCTCAGAATGTCAAGCAGCTTCGCTGTTTTCTTGGACTCCTCCTGACGAATTTCTCAAAGATCGCAAAGCCTCTTTCCAACCTCCTCCAGAAGCATGTTGTCGCGACCGGTTTTCCAGACATTAAATTCCAGAAAATGGCCGTCGAGCTCATCAGCCCCAGGATTTCTGTTAGCTGATGAGGCACCAACTTGTTACAGAAATTCCAAGCAAAGGTACAAAATATGCAGTACAAGACCATTGTGGCCTATGAGTACAACAAATGGTTTCTAGTGGTTGAGGGCGGAAGCGGTTTGTGGATCACCACGGCTACGGGACTCCATTTCCCACGGGAACAGCTGACCAGGTTAACTCCTATCTTCATGAGGCTGCTATCACCGTTGCTCAGGTTCCAAGGCGGTCGTCGCAACGCTCCTTCCCAAGCAATAAATCTGGCCAAGACAATAGCCAGGGACAAGCCAGTGAGTACTTTGAATGTACTCGCAAACATTAAGAACACAGGTATAATATAACCGTTGATGCTCATGCTTTGCAATATCCTTATACTCACTTAGTTAGTCATAAATAAATATCTTGATGCATGTAAACAGGTTATCCATATGCAATCGGAATTTTATGCAATGGCCACATAGAGGTAATAAATACTGGGTGCCAAGCGAGGGTCTGAATGACTCCTCGAGCGGAAAAAAAATGCGGAATAATAAATACTGGTGCCAAACGAGTGTCTGAAAGACTCCTCGAGCGGAAAATGCAGAGTAATAATACTGGTACCAAACGAGTGTCTGAAAGACTCCTCGAACGGAAAAATGCAGAATAATAATACCACAGTCGGGCGTCTGAGCGACACCACATAAAGGGCTTAAAAGAAATGCCACAGTCGGGCGTCTGAGCGACACCACATAAAGGACTTAAAAGAAATGCCACAGTCGGGCGTCTGAGCGACATCACATAAAGGGCTTAAAAGAAATGCCACAGTCGGGCATCTGAGCGACACCACATAAAGGGCTTTAAAAGAAATGCCACAGTCGGGCGTCTGAGCGACGCCACATAAAGGGCTTAAAAGAAATGCCACAGTCGGGCGTCTGAGCGACACCACATAAAGGGCTTAAAAGAAATGCCACAGTCGGGCGTCTGAGCGACACCACATAAAGGGCTTAAAAGAAATGCCACAGTCGGGCGTCTGAGCGACACCACATAAAGGGCTAAAAATTAAATAATCATAGTGAAATATCCCGGAGGTAGAACCATCCCAGAGATATTCGATGATAACAATAATATCACGGGTTAGTCAACAATAGTAATAATCATAATCATCACTAGTCTCAAGTAGTAGTTCCCGTTCTGGTTTAACCGTTTCACCTCCGAAGACCGACACTAAGACCGACGCTTGACCCATCCCAGACTATAGTCCTTAACCATGGACACGGCTATTCGAATAGGTTTAATCTCTGCAGAGGGTGTACTCTTTACCCACGAGTAACGGATTCCTTTAGTCCATCGGGACTAATTCCGTCTACGGCCTTTTAGTTGAAAACACGCCTAACTTGCACACACCAGCTTAACTCATCGGTGTCTGGAATCACCCACGACACTTGTCAAGCAAAACTCTAAGTGGGGAGGCTACAACCTCGTGTAGCATGGGATCAAATTTATATCGCGCGCTCTAAGGGGTGGCCTCCCCTCTCGGTCCCAACCGGAAACACGCATGCCCCCTGACCAGGTGGCATGCCTACCGGCTACAACTGATATCTTCCACCATGGCCTCTCTGTACGGTGTGTGCTGGAAAGGGGTTGACAACTTACTGAACCGTACCCTACCTGCGGCAGGGACGAGTGGTAGTACGAGGCAAGTATGGGGGTTACTGGAACAAGACTCGATCTGCGGTCGACTCAGGAGGTTATAAGTTCCTGCATGACATGTATATCAAATATAATACAATTGAAGAAATTACCACTCAATGTACCTTACCATGCCATACCGGACATAACCGTCCCGACGAGGACCGGCAACAAGCTCATGCCTACCCAAGGCCGAGGCTTTCCCGGATTCCTTTCCGGTATGCATGCAAGGCGCATGAGGATGATTACCATCACAATCATTTTCATTTCCAATAGCAAGGAAATCGTTGATATGCTTCCATGCAAATGATCATGTCACATGAAATATCAAGTCCTCCGAAATAAGGTGGTGTTATAAACGTGTCAAACAACACATCAAAAATATTATGCCAGGGTTCAAGATGCTTGCCTTTAAGTTGTGGAAGGGTGAGGTGCTCTCCAAAACTTTTGGAAGTTTCTTCCCTCTTTCCAAAATCCTATTTAAAATATATTTGAATTAACACACATCTCAAAACAGTACAAAAAGTGGTTTTGGAAAATTTTCAAATAAATCTTAAAATAAACTAGATCAAATTTGAGGAAGGTAGGAAAAAGAATCAACTCATTTGGATTTGTATTTTAAAAGTTATAGGCAGTCAAAGTTGTGGTCAAAATCTGTTTTAAAACAAAACAGAAAAGAAAACGTTTCGGGGAAAATACGCTTTCTAAGTAGGAGATACGTACTGGGCATTTTGCGCTTTCACTTATTACAGCGCGGGCGGCTCGCGAGTCACTGACAGTGGGCCCGCCTGGCCCACTGGTCAGGTTTGACCGGTCTATCCCTCCCTCCCCTTCCTTTGCCCGAACGGAGGCGGGGTAACGGTGGTCGTCGCCGGCGAACGGCGGCTCCCCGCGGATTCCAGAGGGTCTGGATGGATCCGCGAGACCAAGGCGGTCACTCCGGTGGTTGCTTTGTTGGCGGGGTTGAGTGAGTCGCCGGCGGCGAGCTTCGCGGCGGACGGCGGCCATCGGGTAAAGTGAAAGTTCTCCCGTAGTGAGCCCCGATCGAAATCGAGTAATGGGAAAGGTTTGCAGGAGTGTGAGGGGGTTCCTGGTGGAGAGAAATGGGTGGGGGAGGCCCTGGTGGAGTTGTGAGAGCTCGAGCCATGGCGGCGGCCGAATCTGCCGGAGATGGGGAAGATGACCTTCCCGGGTCGATTGGCTGCCCAAAGGGGTTCCTAGGGGGATGGCTTGGAGTCGCCTGCGTGCTTGGGAGGTTCGGGGCGTACTTTTATAGGGCGACGAGGTCGGTTCCGCGGCGGTGGATGAGGACGCCGGCGAACCGCCTCTCTGTAGCGTGCAGGGCATCGTGGCGGCGACGAACGCTAGCGGACACGCTCACGGATGAGCTCGGGCTGTGCCAGGGGCCAGGTGGCGAGCCGGGGTGGTTTGGGCGGCGCTGCACGGAGCAGAAGCTATCGTCCGACGCCGGCGTGCCGCCAAAATGCTCTGGCGGTGGAGCTGTAGGGCGCCAGGGGTGGCTGGCGTGTAGTGGTGAGGCGGCGAGCGTGTGGCAGCTAGCTGCAGGTAGTCACGAGCCGGAACGGGTGCGGGTGAGACGCGGCGGCTCGGGTGCACGCGGCTGCAATAGGCGTGCTCTGGGCGCGTCCGGAGCACGCACGGGACCTGCTCGACGAAAAGCCAGGGCGTGATAGAGGTCTCGGGTGAGGCTGGGAGTTAGCAGGTCTAGGTTTGGGCTTGCAAGGGGATCAGTGGACACGCTGGTTTGGTCAGGGGATCTAGTTCACAGTGCAACCAAAGATTCATGCCAAAATAGATCATGCCCATAAGGTGTTTGACACGATGCCAAGGGCACTTAGGCAATACTTGGAGTGGTCAATTTCTCCAGATCAGTGTCTCCTTGGATGTACAAGAGGGTGGTGAGGTCATTTGGATAAAAAGAGGAACTTGCTAGTGCAAATTTTACAAAACTACAATTCTGGACAGGAAATAAATGGCATCATTTCATGAACCAAAATTGCCCCAAAGGGTGCATGCTCCTGGACTTAGGGGTTTGGTAGGGAGGACTATGAGCATGAGAAAACACAAGGTCACTGGAGCAAGAAATAATAGGGTTGCCGTAGAAAACACCAGTCTGGTCCAGAATGAAGATGATGCTGATTCACTCAAAATTTGCAAATAACATCACTGGGTTTTTTTTGCATAAAGTTGTATCATATGATATTACTAACATCCCATAATTTGGTAGAGGCTAGAAGAAAATATTTAAATGGGTTGTAGTTCAAAAATGGCCATTTAACCTTGAAAAACCATCTTCAAGAAAGTGAAGATCAAGCAAATTAATTGTGCAATTAGTTGTACTGATAAAAGTAAAGTTTTTCTAGAGAGGTTAAACAAGTCCAATAACATAATTGAAAAGTTCACACTTAGGGGAAAAACTCCATAATGACAAGGTTAAAGATCAGAAGGGAGCTCATAAAATAAAGGTTTTAAGTCCTGGCAAAAATTTTATTTAATAAAACAAGGCCAAAAAATTTTTTGGGTGTCACAATAATACCCCCCTTAAGAAAAATCTCGTCCTTGAGATTTGTTAAAAGTTCTATAAGAAAAATTGCATGCAACGAAAATGTGGTTACAGTAAGAGGGCAATAAGTGATGAAAACCACAGTGTGAAATACTGGTGCTGCATGGAAAAATCTACGGTCTGAGACAAAAACGTGAGATTTCTACGCTGAGTATAAATTTAGAATAAAGTCTAAATTTAAATATATGCTGGTCGTACCCGGGAGCACAGTGCTCTCTCTGGCCGACAGGTGGACCCGGGGCCCACAGTCAGCCTCTTCTTCTCCCTCTGGCTCTTCTTCTTCCTCTCTCCTGCGCGCTTTCCCGTGCTTTCTCCACCGGCGACGCCTAGCACGTAGGGCATCTAGGCCGTACCGCGGTAGTGCGCGTGCTAGCTGCCGGAGCAGCATGCACTCACCTCGCCGGCCAGCGCGCTGTCGGCACTGCTCGCGGATTCGACTCCGAACACCGGCGATCGGGCGACGAGCGGCGTTGGTGGACTTCGCCCACCGAGCACCGAGCTCGAGCTATAAAACGTCCGAGGTGTTTCTCTCTTCTCCTCACCTCTGGCCTTGCTTCTCCCCCTACTTCCTCCTCCATTACTGCTTACAGAAGCTCGGGCGAGGCTCTAATGGCGGAGGCGATGCCGGACTGGTACGCGATCTTGATATGCGGAGGGCTGGCGACACTTCTGGGGCTCTCCGTGCTCCTGTGTGCGATGATCCTCGATGATCGTCGCGATGCTGCTGCTCGGGTGTTGGCTCTCCACAGCGGTGGTGATCACGAGGAGTAGGTGGGATGCCGGGTGCTAACCGTGGTTAGGAGAAGGGTTAGCCAGCTGCAACACTGTTGCAAAGTTTTGTAAACGGTGTACGTGTGTGTGTCCGAGTGTTTGCGGTTCTGGGTCAGCTGTTGTCGTTGTGCTTGCGTGAAATCCACGTCATGAGAAAGTGCCGAAGTATCGACTTAGAAAAAGATGTCTCACTCCAGGATTATTCGCGGAAGAAAACAGTAATGCAACAGAATCACTCATATTAATCGAAATTAACAAAATAACACACTTAAAGCACACACTAAGCTCCACGCACAAGTTACAACACGCAAATAAAGGTTGCAATAAATAACGTAGCAGCGACGTCTATAATGCAAACGGTAACTAGATGGGGTCCCGAGAAAATGTTTCTGGTACTGAGCCACATTCTTCATCTATCGAAGAAAGCGGATTGACTAGTCGATGCATGTGTCTCTCCTGGTCGGGCCTCAGTGATCTGCCGATGGCGATCTGAGGATTTAAGTCTGCGAGGCTCTGGAGATAACCCATCACGCATTGGATCAAACTATCTTGAGCGATGACATACTGGACAAGGTTGGCCAGGACGGGGTCTCTTTTGATTCGCACACCGGGAAACGATGTTACTCCTCCGGGTGCTGCACAGCTCGGGAAGTAATAATACCCACGTTCGCTGGCATAGGGTACCGTGAATCGAAGGCGAGCAAGTGCTTCGCAAGCCGCAGCTTCCACGGCCCTCTGTGGGGTTGGCATAGATTTCCCCACGAAGGAGACCTCTGTTGGGTCTTGGGCTGAGTTTACGGGAGGAATGTGCACTGCTGCCCAGTATCTCGAGGTGAAAGAGGTGATCCTCGATTTGAATAGCTCGTACTGGGGTGGCTGGGTAGCGCCCACGGTACTGCAGGTAAAATCCCACAATATCTTGACAAAACTACCCGGGGTTGCATCTGGGGTTCTCAGATGAATGCTGGGGCTCGGCATGGCAAGAAATGGTTGTGAGGGTGATGCACATGGTGAGAGGTGCTTGGCAAGGTCACGCGGTGGCCCTTTTATAGCACTAGAGCTGGATCATTTTTACCGTGGTGAAGGGTAATGAAATTTCAAGATCTGATCCGGGATTCGAAGTCAATGCCATAGATACACTTATTCCACCGAGGTGACATGTTACTGTGGGGGCTGTCGGGAAGGTTTTTGGTAGCTGCGCCAGGGGTAGCAATCTCACACTGCGTACTGGGTGTTTAGTCAAGGTTATCATTAAAGCAAAGGCATGACAACAAGCAGCGTTTAAATACCAGGCCACACGATTACAAAGCGAGGGTACACTGGGACTCGATACAGCTCGGGTTACTTAGTCTACCTCGTTTACATCCATGCGGGCGTGCCATGTGGATGTCGAGGCTTCTCCACGGGTCTCGCCGTCGGAATTGACTGGAGTGGGTTGAGGGGCTGCAGGCTCGGGGTAGCGATGGTGACCATCTCGGGGATTGCTGGCCACAACTTCGTTGGAGTGTGTTCCCAAAATGCGACGTAGCACTTCTGGGGTTATCACAACACCTTGGCCGATGGCTGGGGTAGACCTCAGGGGCTCGATCGGTTGTCCAAACAGCACGACTGGGTTGTCGGCATTGGGCTCGTCCTCTTCTCTTGCCGGGGCTCGACGAACCAGCTCTCCACGAGCTGCGATAAGATCAATTGTGACCTGATCGCACAGTTCTTCTAGTGCACTTACATAGTGCACCAGGAGCAACAATGCAGGATATGTCTCGTGATCTCCGTTGGCAACTTGGGGTGGTCTACCATACCCTTCACGCCTAGGGTAGTAGTGGAACGAGCGACAGTCAACTCTTGGTGACAAGTGTCGGAGATGAACTATAGCTTCTCGAGCAGCTACTTGGATGGCTTGTGGATCAAAGGAAGTTGTTCTTCCGGTGAACCTGTAGGGGCGTTCGGGTGCGAGACCCCTACCGTAGATGTGTACAGTGGCCCAGAATTGACGGCTTTCACCGCTTACGGGCCCTTGGTACACAACATATTCTGGGGGTTCTTCTAATGCATAGGCACGACGGGTGAGGTTTGCGAGTATGGTCACAAAACCTCCAAGGTTGGTCTCTGTGGTCTCATGGTGCACAATAGGACCAGGCATTGTGGCTTGGTTTAGGATAGCGGCCGGGCTGTGCTGGGTTGAGACTAGCGTGCCCTTTTTATAGGAAAAAGGGGTCGGAGTCTTCCTTCGCACGCTTGCGAGAAAGGACTATTTAGGGGGGGGGGCGGTCACTGGCGCGTGATCGACGGCTAGGCTGGTAGGTTGGGCACCGACTGCCAAAAGGTGTCGGGTCACTGTGGGGCTATCTTGCAGGAGAAGCTTGGCTGTGGGTTTGGTTATGGCTCGGTGGTTTGGCATGCCTAAGTTTATTGACCTGGCTAGGATAGGATTAGCCAATGGTCAGCCTGGCTCTGATACCAAGTCTGTCGCGACCGGTTTTCCAGACATTAAATTCCATAAAATGGCCGTCGAGCTCATCAGCCCCAGGATTTCTGTTAGCTGATGAGGCACCAACTTGTTACAGAAATTCCAAGCAAAGGTACAAAATATGCAGTACAAGACCATTGTGGCCTATGAGTACAACAAATGGTTTCTAGTGGTTGAGGGCGGAAGCGTTTTGTGGATCACCACGGCTATGGGACTCCATTTCCCACGGGAACAGCTGACCAGGTTAACTCCTATCTTCACGAGGCTGCTATCACCGTTGCTCAGGTTCCGAGGCGGTCGTCGCAACGCTCCTCCCCAAGCAATAAATCTGGCCAAGACAATAGCCAGGGACAAGCCAGTGAGTACTTTGAATGTACTCGCAAACATTAAGAACACAGGTATAATATAACCGTTGATGCTCATGCTTTGCAATATCCTTCTACTCACTTAGTTAGTCATAAATAAATATCTTGATGCATGTAAACAGGTTATCCATATGCAACCGGAATTTTATGCAATGGCCACATAGAGGTAATAAATACTGGGTGATAAGCGAGGGTCTGAATGACTCCTCGAGCGGAAAAAAATGCGGAATAATAAATACTGGTGCCAAACGAGTGTCTGAAAGACTCCTCGAGAGGAAAATGCAGAGTAATAATACTGGTACCAAACGAGTGTCTGAAAGGCTCCTCGAACGAAAAAATGCAGAAAAATAATACCATAGTCGGGCGTCTGAGCGACACCACATAAAGGGCTTAAAAGAAATGCCACAGTCGGGCGTCTGAGCGACACCACATAAAGGGCTTAAAAGAAATGCCATAGTCGGGTGTCTGAGCGACACCACAAAAAGGGCTTAAAAGAAATGCCACAGTCGGGCGTCTGAGCGACACCACATAAAGGGCTTTAAAAGAAATGCCACAGTCGGGCGTCTGAGCGACACCACATAAAGGGCTTAAAAGAAATGCCACAGTCGAGCGTCTGAGCGACACCACATAAAGGGCTTAAAAGAAATGCCACAGTCGGGCGCCTGAGCGACACCACATAAAGGGCTTAAAAGAAATGCCACAGTCGGGCGTCTGAGCGACACCACGTAAAGGGCTAAAAATTAAATAATCATAGTGAAATATCCCGGAGGTAGAACCATCCCAGAGATATTCGATGATAACAATAATATCACGGGTTAGTCAACAATAGTAATAATCATAATCATCACTAGTCTCAATTAGTAGTCCCCGTTCTGGTTTAACCGTTTCACCTCCGAAGACCGACACTAAGACCGACACTTGACCCATCCCAGACTGTAGTCCTTAACCATGGACACGGCTATTCGAATAGGTTTAATCTCTGCAGAGGGTGTACTCTTTACCCACGAGTAACGGATTCGTTTAGTCCATCGGGACTAATTCCGTCTACAACCTTTTAGTTGAACACACGCCTAACTTGCACACACCAGCTTAACTCATCGGTGTCTGGAATCACCCACGACACTTGTCAAGCAAAACTCTAAGTGGGGAGGCTACAACCTCGCGTAGCATGGGATCAAATTTATATCGCACGCTCTAAGGGGTGGCCTCCCCTCTCGGTCCCAACCGGAAAAATTCATGCCCCCTGACCAGGTGGCATGCCTACCGGCTACAACCGATATCTTCCACCATGGCCTCTCTGTACGGTGTGTGCTGGAAAGGGGTTGACAACTTACTGAACCGTACCCTACCTGCGGCAGGGACGAGTGGTAGTACGAGGCAAGTATGGGGGTTACTGGAACAAGACTCGATCTGCGGTCGACTCAGGAGGTTATAAGTTCCTGCATGACATGTATATCAAATATAATACAATTGAAGAAATTACCACTCAATGTACCTTACCATGCCATACCGGACATAACCGTCCCGACGAGGACCGGCAACAAGCTCACGCCTACCCAAGGCCAAGGCTTTCCCGGATTCCTTTCTGGTATGCATGCAAGGCACATGAGGATGATTACCATCACAATCATTTTCATTTCCAATAGTAAGGAAATCGTTGATATGCTTCCATGCAAATGATCATGTCACATGAAATATCAAGTCCTCCGAAATAAGGTGGTGTTATAAACGTGTCAACCAACACATCCAAAATATTATGCCAGGGTTCAAGATGCTTGCCTTTAAGTTGTGGAAGGGTGAGGTGCTCTCCAAAACTTTTGAAAGTTTCTTCCCTCTTTCCAAAATCCTATTTAAAATATATTTGAATTAACACACATCTCAAAACAGTACAAAAAGTGGTTTTGGAAAATTTTCAAATAAATCTTAAAATAAACTAGATCAAATTTGAGGAAGGTAGGAAAAAGAATCAACTCATTTGGATTTGTATTTTAAAAGTTATAGGCAGTCAAAGTTGTGGTCAAAATCTGTTTTAAAACAAAACAGAAAAGAAAACGTTTCGGGGAAAATAAGCTTTCTAAGTAGGAGATACATACTGGGCATTTTGCGCTTTCACTTATTACAGCACGGGCGGCTCGCGAGTCACTGACAGTGGGCCCGCCTGGCCCACTGGTCAGGTTTGACCGGTCTATCCCTCCCTCCCCTTCCTTTGCCCGAACGGAGGCGGGGTAACGGTGGTCGTCGCCGGCGAACGGCGGCTCCCCGCGGGTTCCAGAGGGTCTGGATGGATCCGCGAGACCAAGGCGGTCACTCCGGTGGTTGCTTTGTTGGCGGGGTTGAATGAGTCGCCGGCGGCGAGCTTCGCGGCGGACTGCGGCCATCGGGTAAAGTGAAAGTTCTCCCGTAGTGAGCCCCGATCGAAATCGAGTAATGGGAAAGGTTTGCGGGAGTGTGAGGGGGTTCCTGGTGGAGAGAAATGGGTGGGGGAGGCCCTGGTGGAGTTGTGAGAGCTCGAGCCATGGCGGCGGCCGAAGCTGCCGGAGATGGGGAAGATGATCTTCCTGGGTCGATTGGCTGCCCAAAGGGGGTCCTAGGGGGATGGCTTGGAGTCGCCTGCGTGCTTGGGAGGTTCGGGGCGTACTTTTATAGGACGACGAGGTCGGTTCCGCGGCGGTGGATGAGGACGCCGGCGAACCGCCTCTCTGTAGCGTGCAGGGCGTCGTGGCGGCGACGAACGCTAGCGGACACGCTCACGGATGAGCTCGGGCTGTGCCAGGGGCCAGGTGGCGAGCCGGGGTGGCTTGGGCGGCGCTGCACGGAGCAGAAGCTGTCGGCCGACGCCGGCGTGCCGCCAAAACGCTCTGGCGGTGGCGCTGTAGGGCGCCAGGGGTGGCTGGCGTGTAGTGGTGAGGCGGCGAGCGTGTGGCAGCTAGCTGCAAGTAGTCACGAGCCGGAACAGGTGCGGGTGAGACGCGGTGGCTCGGGTGCACGCGGCTTCAATAGGCGCGCTCTGGGCGCGTCCGGAGCACGCACGGGACCTGCTCGACGTAAAGCCAGGGCGTGATAGAGGTCTCGGGTGAGGCTGGGACTTAGCAGGTCTAGGTTTGGGCTTGCAAGGAGATCAGTGGACACGCTGGTTTGGTCAGGGGATCTGGTTCATAGTGCAACCAAAGATTCATGCCAAAACAGATCATGCCCATAAGGTGTTTGACACGATGCCAAGGGCACTTAGGCAATACTTGGAGTGGTCAATTTCTCCAGATCAGTGTCTCCTTGGATGTACAAGAGGGTGGTGAGGTCATTTGGATAAAAAGAGGAACTTGCTAGTGCAAATTTTACAAAACTACAATTCTGGACAGGAAATAAATGGCATCATTTCATGAACCAAAACTGCCCCAAAGGGTGCATGCTCCTGGACTTAGGGGTTTGGTAGGGAGGACTGTGAGCATGAGAAAACACAAGGTCACTGGAGCAAGAAATAATAGGGTTGCCGTAGAAAACACCAGTCTGGTCCAGAATGAAGATGATGCTGATTCACTCAAAATTTGCAAATAACATCACTGTTTTTTTTTGCATAAAGTTGTATCATATGATATTACTAACATCCCATAATTTGGTAGAGGCTAGAAGAAAATATTTAAATGGGTTGTAGTTCAAAAATGGCCATTTAGCCTTGAAAAACCATCTTCAAGAAAGTGAAGATCAAGCAAATTAATTGTGCAATTAGTTGTACTGATAAAAGTAAAGTTTTTCTAGAGAGGTTAAACAAGTCCAATAACATAATTGAAAAGTTCACACTTAGGGGAAAAACTCCATAATGACAAGGTTAAAGATCAGAAGGGAGCTCATAAAATAAAGGTTTTAAGTCCTGGCAAAAAATTTAATTAATAAAACAAGGCCAATTTTTTTTTGGGTGTCACACATGTGAAGTATGTCTGGTCTCCTGAGTGTGACGTCGCTTTCAACACTCTCAAAGAGAAACTCGTCACTGCTCCGGTTTTGACTCCTCCTGACGAATCCAAGCCATTCGAAGTGTTCTGTGATGCTTCTCTTCAAGGTCTCGGTGCTGTGTTAATGCAAGAGAAGAAAGTTGTGGCCTATACCTCTCGTCAGTTGAAGCCCAATGAAAAGAACTACCCCACTCATGACCTTGAGTTGGCGGCAGTTGTCCATGCTCTAATAACATGGAGACATCTCCTGTTGGGAAGGAAAGTAGACATATTCACCGATCACAAGAGTCTCAAGTACATCTTCACTCAGCCCAACCTCAACCTCAGGCAAACTCGATGGGTCAAAATGATTCAAGAGTATAATCCGAGTATTGAATATACTCCAGGCAAGGCCAATGTCATTGCAGATGCTTTGAGCAGGAAGGCTTATTGCAACAGCTTAATCCTCAAGCCCTTTCAACCGGATCTTTGTGAAGCTTTCCGCAAACTGAATTTCCAAGTTGTTCCTCAAGGCCTTCTTGCCAACCTCATAGTCTCTCCTACTTTGGAAGATCAAATTCGTGAGGCACAACTCCTGGATACCATGGTGAAGAAGGTGAAACGTGGTATTGACAAGGGCATCTCTAAATACAAGTGTTATCGCCTTGATGACAAAGATACTCTTTTCTTCGAGGATCTAATTGTGGTCCTAAGGGTGATCTTCGTAAAGTCATTATGAACGAGGCTCACAATTCACTCCTATCCATTCATCCTGGAAGTACGAAGATGTACCATGACCTCAAGCAGTCGTAATGGTGGACTCGAATGAAGCGAGAAACCGCCAAATTCGTGAACGAATGTGATGTCTACAGAAGGGTGAAAGCAGAACACCAACGACCGGCTGGTCTCCTCCAACCTCTTGCCGTTCCGGAATGGAAGTTTGATCATATCGAAATGGACTTCGTGACTGGATTTCCTAAGTCCAAGCGTGGAAATGATTATATCTTCGTTGTCATTGACAAGCTCACTAAAGTGGCTCATTTTCTGCCTATCAAAGAATCCATCACAGCAGCTCAGCTGGCAGAGCTATACACCTCCAGAATTGTCTCTTTGCACGGCATTCCGCAGTTGATCTCTTCAGATCGTGGAAGCATCTTCACCTCTAAATTCTGGGACTCCTTCCAGAAGGCCATGGGCACCAGCATTCGCTTCAGCACAGCTTTCCATCCTCAAACTAGTGGCCAAGTCGAGCGAGTTAACCAAATTCTCGAAGATATGTTCAGGGCTTGTGTCATCTCTTTTGGCGTGAAGTGGGAGGACTGTCTTCCTTATGCTGAGTTCTCTTACAACAACAGCTTTCAAGTGAGTTCGGGCAAGGCCCCATTCGAGATTCTCTATGGCAGAAAGTGCCGTACTCCTCTCAATTGGTCAGAGACGGGCAAACGCCGACTTCTTGGCAACGACTTGATCACAGAGGCTGAAGATATGTGTAAAGTCATTCGTGAAAATCTCAAAGCCGCGCAATCGCGCCAGAAGAGCTATTATGATAGCAAGCACCGTGATTTGGTTTTCGAGATCGGAGACCATGTCTACCTCCGCGTCTCTCCAATGAAAGGCACTCATCGCTTCGGTATCAAAGGGAAGCTTGCCCCTAGATACGTGGGTCCTTTCAAGATCATTGGCAAAAGAGGCGATCTCGCCTATCAACTTGAGCTTCCCTCCAACTTCGCAAACGTGCACGATGTGTTTCACGTGTCACAGCTTCGCAAGTGCTTCAAGATGCCTGAGCGTACCATCAATGTTGGATCACGGGTTCCGGCAGACCCTTATGGTTCGAACTCTAGGGTGCGCACGGAGACCGAGCCCTCTACCTCTCCGTCTCATAAGGATCTAAACTACTGCAAGAACAACACAAGTGACACAGAGTTTATACTGGTTCGGGCCACCATTGTGGTGTAATACCCTACTCCAGTGTGGTGGGTTGATTGCTTCTGGGGCTGATGAGGAAGAACAGTATAGGTGAACGGCCTCGCGAGGGCCTGTTCTTGGCTAGGGGATGAACTGCTAGGGGGAGTTCGATCGCCCTTCTCTCTCTAGATGCTGGATTCTACCTCCGGTTCTCCCTCCCTCGATGCCCTATTTATAGGAAAAAGCCCTGGGCCTCTTCCCAAATATTGAGGGGGAAGGGCGCCAACAATTGGCCAATTTGAAGGGGAACATCTGGTACACTTATCCTGACTAAAGTTGGTCTTCGCCTGCCAAAGGCTCTGGTGATGACGCCGGCTTGGGCTCCATAGTGACTTCCTCCTTGTCGCGGAGCTGGTCTTGGTCTCGTTGCACCAAAATGGGTGCCTTTGCTTGATCCTCTCGCCTACGCTTGCCCCCTTTGCACCAAAGATGAAAGGGAGGACACTGCGCGGGCTGGCGCCCGCTTGGCACCCTTGGTCGTCATGGCTTGCTTCATGGGCACCTCGTGAGGTACCCCACCTTGATCTCTCCGCCTCCTCGCGAGCCAGCCTAAGGAGGCCGTGCTTGAGGAAGCGCCGTGTCGTCCGCCTCGCGAGGCTTCGCCCCTCGCGAGGGTCTTGAGCCTTGTGTTGATGAAGATGGGCCACGCTGGGCCCCCACTCGAGCCACGCCGCAGGCCGCAGGCAGGCAAGTCTGGGGACCCCCGTTCCCAGAAAGCCGACAGTAGCCCCCGGGCCCAAGGCGCGCACGGACTTGGCCGTGCCGAGAGGCGAAAGGACAAGGGCGAAGCGCCGCGGGCCCTAACAGCCTGCGGCCTCAGGCGCCGTGTGGCGGTTGATTGGACATGGGAGTCTCCACTTACCCACGACGCCTCGACGATCGCGCGGATTGGGCAAGTCCCTGCACGCAAACCATGTCATGATTACCTGTGATCGTGGAGGCCGACAGTTGGCCTCCGCCGGCTATAAGTACGGCACTGCGCGTGCCCTTCTAGTCCATCTCTTCTTGCTTCCTCCCCCGCCTCAGTTCTTGCTCCGTCTTGGTGTGATGGCTCCGATTCGTCGGTTCTCTGCGGCGGAGAAGGGAAAGGCTCCTCAAGAGGTACCTGACCCGCTCCCGCCGAAGAAACGGCCTGCCTTGCGCGGCCAAGACGAGGGGAATCGCCTGGTGGTGCCGAGGCCTTGGTACGAGCGGCCTCCGTCGGGGTTCCCGCTTCCCTTGTATGCCCACGCCGAGGGCTCTGGAAGAGGAGATGCCGATCCCCTCGGCCAGCGCCATCGCCGGTGCCGGAGGGTCACGAAGGTGTTGGTTGTTCCTCCTGGAGTCCATGCCGAGGGCTCCTCCCGCGAGCTCGTGCTCCACGCCGCCATGCCTCCGCGGACTTGGATTCGCCTTCCTCCCTTCTTCGCCTCCGTCTTGTAGCAGGGGAGACGCCTGGAGCTATGGCTGCAGCACGCCGACTGCAGCACTCCTGCGACCGGGGCAGAGGTTGCGATCACCGCTCCGGGCGAGGTCTTCATGAATCGCCGCTGGGGCGAAGTCGCTCGGTGCTGCAGAACGAAGGGCGCCCTCACGATCCACCTGGAGTACGACGGCGCTTCGGTGATGTTCTTCAAGGTCTTCGATGCGAACGGTCGCCGGCTGGAGTGCTGCCCCGGGGGAGGCGGCCAGGACCTTGCCACGGCGACGGCTGGGCCCGCCAATCGCCCCCTGGACAGCTCCGCAAGCGACGGGAGCGCCGGAGGATCCAGCGATCCCAGTGAGGTCTTCGCGACGCCGGAGACGAGCGACGACAGCTACGAGCCCGCGAGCCGACGCCGCTCCCGGAGCAGGGCAGGCTCGCTTGGTCGCCGCCGATCCTGATCTGGATGGGGTTGGCGCCGGTGCCTGCCGGCCCATTGTTGATGATGGCATCTTTTGCAGGGGCGCGTGCAGTTAGCACCTTTTAGGATTCGTTCCCTGCGAGGAATCACATTGTGCCCCATAGGGGCTTGTAAGGTGGCTGTGATCCTTGTTGTTAATATGTAACCCTTGCTATGGATTTGTGCGAATCGAGAATTCCATCATAGTTTGGTTCTCCCTTTCGCACCTCACGAGGGCTTTGTGCTCTGCGTCGACAGGTCCCAGTCCCAAGGCGGCGTCAGCCATCGCTGGTATGCCAGGTCGCGATGTCGTGGTTAAGGTCAGGAGGTGAGCGACCCGGGGTCCGGTAAGAGCCCCTGAGTCGCGATGCTCAGGAGGTCCCCTTTGGCGCCCAAGTAGCCGTTGCTGGGTGAGAAAGGGAAGCAACATCGCTAGTACGGAGTCGCTCTAGGTGCGGGGATAATGCCACGGTAGCCAACGCTTTGGATGGTGACTTATCTTTGGGGGTCGCGGATCATCCCCAGCGCGCCGTCGGATCTGGGGGGTAGCTTGAGCGGGGTTGCTTGACGAGGTCCTCGCGTGCCCCTTCTCCCTCGCCTCTGCTCCCCTTTCTACTCTACGTCCTAGGGTCCCGGCCCTCGAGCTGGTCTCAGCCGTCGCTGGTATGCCAGGTCGCGATGCCATGGTCAAGGCCAGAGGGTGAGGGCTAGAGAGCCAGTAAGAGCCATGAGTCGCGATGCTCAGGCAGCCCCCCTTTAACGTGCAAGCGGTTTGCGCGGGCGAGGGTGAAGGAGACGCCGCGAGGGCCTTGGCTAGCACAACTTCCTCTAAGGATCCTGCAGATTCATCATAAACAAAGAAGACAGGGCTGCCATAGCAACGATTAGTTGACCGTTAGTTGCTCAGGAGCTCGCTGGTTGGAGCGGGTGAGGTGTGTCTGGGCACCCGTGGACCAGCGCGGGACTCACGAGGCCCTACCTCTAGGCGGGTTGCGCCTGGCGCTGGGCCATATCTTGAGATGTGTTCCTGCAAAATCTGGTTAGATGCCGGCACTCTACGTCCTCGGGTCCCGGCCCTCGAGCTTGTCTCAGCCGTCGCTGGTATACCAGGTCGCGATGCCGTGGACAAGGCCAGAGGGTGAGGGCTGGAGAGCCAGTAAGAGCCCTGAGTCGCGATGCTCAGGCACCCCCCCTTTAACGTGCAAGTGGTCGACATGAAGAAGAAGAGGTGCGCCGCAGACGGCATCGAGTAATGATGCATAAGTGGAAATAAACGCGGAAGGGATACACGCCGCTGGGTCTAACCCGAGCGGCCTGGGGATGATGCAGCCCGAGGGGCGCCCCCAGCAAAGCAAGCTAGCGACTGAGAAGATAAAAGGGATACATGCCACAGGGACGGACCCATGCGGCCTGGGAGTGATGTGACCCTGGGAGGGCGCTCCCAGCTGGGAATGAAACGTGAAAGATGTCACCTGAAGATGTCATCGGTGCAGTGGCGTTGGTGCAGCAGACTCGGTGGGCTACGGAAGCCGATCCTCACGAGCCACTGGGCCCAGGGGCCTCGGGAGGCTCCGGAGGCACTGGTGGCTCCTCGCGAGCAGCCTCCATCTCCGCCAGGGCTGCGGAACGCCTGTCTCCCTGCACCTCCAAGATGCTCCTCATGATGCGCTGGTACGCCGCAGCCATGCTCGGCAGGCCATGAGGCATGCGAACATAGCTGTGGTGTGGTCCTCCGCAGTGCCACACTTGTGAGGGCCAGAGGCGCTCCGTCGTGGCGATCTGATTGAGCACTGGTACGTCGACGCAGAGGCGCAACCCACCATCCTTGCCTGGATGGGGAGCCACAGCTGGTGGGCGACGGCAACCTCTCATGATCCTTGACTCCTGTAGTTCTTGTATGGCCTTGCTAACAAACTCCTGCTGGTCTGGCCTTCCTTCCGAGGGAAGCGTGCTTTGAAACACGCCTCCACATGGTGCCCCAGCGCCTCCTTCGTGACCTTGGCGAGGTCGGTGGCCCTCTAGGTGAGAGCCCCCGAGCCCTGCCTGAGGAGGGCGCTGGGCGTGCTTTCCTATGCGATTGAAGGGGGGTCCCCCTTGGCAAACACGGTCCTTGGAGGGCCTGTCTCCTGAGGGGCTGAGCCTGACGTTGTCTTCTTCTTCTTGGGGGTGGTCTCAGGAAGCCTCCTGCTTCTGCGATCTGGGTCTTCTAGTGACGCGGCCTGAAAGGCTCACTCCAGGGCACACACTGCATCCTTCTCTTGACATGGCACCGTGATCACGCCGCCGCTTCCTGGCATCTTGAGGACATTGTAGCCAGGGTGAGTCGCGGCCATGAACTTAGCCAGCGCCGGGTACCCGAGGATGGCGTTGTACGGTAGGCGGATGTGGGCGACGACAAAGTCGATGAGCTCGGTGCGGTAGTTGTCGTAGGTGCCGAAGGTGACTGGGAGGCGGACCTGTCCGATCGGGACTGTGGAACCGTCGGTGACTCCGGAGAAGGGCTTGGTTGGCTGAAGCTGGTCATAGGGCACTTGGAGGCTGTTGAACATTTCCACGGACAAGACATTGAGCCCTGCCCCTCCGTCGATGAGGGTCCTGGTGACCAGAACGTTGCTGATGACTGGGGAACAAAGCACCGGGAAGACTCTGGCTGTGGCCCCGCACTTGAGCTGGTCTGCTGAGCTGAACGTGATGGTGCAGGCCGACCACCTGAGGGGACGCGTTGCTTCGAGCTTGGGGAGAACTGCATTCACTTCGCAAGCAAACTGCTTGAAAATACGTTGAGAGGCTGGGGCTTGAGCTCCGCCCAGGATGCAAGCGATGGCGTGAGGCTCCTGGAAGCCCCCAGCCCCCTCGTCTTGGTGGCGGTCTTCATTCCTTCTTGGCTGAGGCGACAACGCCGGCATGCCTGGGTTGCCATGAGGGCGATCCTCACGAGGCTCATCCCTCCAGTCCCCCTCGCGAGGCGGGTCACGCCAGCGGTCCTCGCGAGGTTGGTCACGCTAGTGGTCCTCGCGAGGTTGGTCACGCCAGCCTGGACGTGGGCCACGGTCTTCCCAGCGTCCTGGGTTCCTTCCTCCTCCTCGGCCGTAGCCCCGGTCAGCACGGTCAGGGCGTCGGCCGACTCTTCCTTCTCACACGGCGCGGAGTTCTTGGCATTCATTGGTGTTGAGGGTGTGGAGGTTGTGGTACACGCAGTACCGGCTGCCCCTGGAGGATTCAGGCATATCCTTGCCCCTCTTGGTGTCCGGCTCTGCCGCAAGCACGGCAGCCCCCTTGCGCTTCCCGTCCTTGGCCTTGGGCTTCTTCTCTTCTGGTTCTGCGGCAGGCAGCTCGAGGAGGGAGAGGCGTCCCTCCTCAGCTCTGTTGCACTTGGTCGCCAGGTTGAACAGCTCCAGGGAGGTGCGGAGGTCTTCGTGCATCGCCAACTCCTCCTTCATCTTGACGTCGCGCACGCCGTCGGAGAAGGCCGAAATGATGGCTTCTTCGGACACCCTGAGGATCTTGAGGCGCGCACTGTTGAAGCGCTGGATGTACTTTTGTAGGGTCTCTCCAGGTTGCTACTTGATGCGGCGCATGTCACTCACGGTGGAAGGTCGGTCGCGGGTACCTTGGAAGTTGGCGATGAAGCGGGTACGCATTTGGTCCCAGGAGGAGATCGTGCCTGGGGCCAGGTTCAGGAGCCAAGTGCGAGCACCTTCTTTCAGCGCCATGGGGAACCAATTCTCCATGACCTTCTCGTCCCCGCTGGCAGCTTCAATTCCCAGCTCGTAGAGCTGGAGGAACTCCGTGGGATCAGTTGTGCCGTCGTAGCGAGGAGGCAGGTCCGGCTTGAACTTGCCGGGCCACGCTACGCTACGCAGCTCGGGGGTGTAGGCGCGGCAGCCTGCGGTGGCCGCGGGAGGTTTTGGTTGAGGGAGAACTTGGCCTTGTGGGTCCCCTGGCGCTGCGGCTGGGTGCAGCGCGGGGTCTTGACATGCCGGAGCTGGAGCAGGGTCTCGACGAGCCGGGGTAGGGAGCGCCCGGGCGGCCTCTTGCGGTCGCGGGACCTCTTGGCAGCTCCGTTCCTGCTGGGCTGGCGCATGACGGAGCGGTTCCGTCCAGGAGCTGCGCGCCTTGGGGCCATGGCATCTTGTTGGAAAGGAGGCGGCTGGAACACCCCCGGGGCTTAATTGCCCGCGCGGGGCGGAGTGCGGCGCAGTGGTGCGGAAGGCGCGGGAGAGCCCCCTGCGGCGCGGACGAGCTCGGCGACGCGGTCGAGCCACTCCTCGTAGACGTCGTCGACGGGGAGGTAGCGCAGGAGCTCGCTCGCCGCGAGGAGCGCAGCCCGAGCCTCCAAGGGCGCGCGAAGCGCGTGCGACAAAGAACCGGCTGAGGTGAGCGATGGTGTGGCGGTGCGGCCATCCCGCCGCACGAACGGGTGCTGAGAGGATGCTTGCTGCTCGTTCCCCACCTGGCCGGTGGCGGCGTTGACGGCGGGCGACGGGGAACGACGAGGACGCCCACCGACGGGGGCCGTCTAGACGGCGCGGGAAGCGATGGTGGCCCGGCGCTCGGCGCGGGCCCGACGAGCGTCATTCATGGATGCGACGGTCGGAGGAGAGCGGAGCGGTGGAAGACTGATTCCGGCGCACCCCTACCTGGCGCGCCAATTGTCGGATCACGGGTTCCGGCAGACCCTTATGGTTCGAACTCTGGGGTGCGCGCAGAGACCGAGCCCTCTACCTCTCTGTCTCGTAAGGATCTAAACTACTGCAAGAACAACACAAGTGACACAGAGTTTATACTGGTTCGGGCCACCATTGTGGTGTAATACCCTACTCCAGTGTGGTGGGTGGATTGCTTCTGGGGCTGATGAGGAAGAACAGTACAGGTGAACGGCCTCGCGAGGGCCTGTTCTTGGCTAGCGGATGAACTGCTAGGGGGAGTTCGATCGCCCTTCTCTCTCTCTCTAGATGCTGGATTCTACCTCTGGTTCTCCCTCCCTCGATGCCCTATTTATAGGCAAAAGCCTTGGGCCTCTTCCCAAATATTGAGTGGGAAGGGCGCCAACAATTGGCCAATTTGAAGGGGAACATCTGGTACACTTATCTTGACTAAAGTTGGTCTTCGCCTGCCAAAGGCTCTGGTGATGACGCCGGCTTGGGCTCCATAGTGACTTCCTCCTTGTTGCGGAGCTGGTCTTGTTCTCGTTGCACCGAAATGGGTGCCTTTGCTTGATCCTCTCGCCTGCGCTTGCCCCCTTTGCACCAAACAGGAAAGGGAGGACACTGCGCGGGCTGGCGCCGCCTGGCACCCTTGGTCGTCATGGCTTCCGTCATGGGCACCTCGTGAGGTACCCCACCTTGATCTCTCCGCCTCCTCGCGAGCCAGCCTAAGGAGGCCGTGCTTGAGGAAGCGCCGTGTCGTCCGCCTCGCGAGGCTTCGCCCCTCGCGAGGGTCTTGAGCCTTGTGTTGATGAAGATGGGCCACGCTGGGCCCCACTCGAGCCACGCCGCAGGCCGCAGGCAGGCAAGTCTGGGGACCCCCGTTCCCAGAACATCGACAATCAACTTCGAAGAGATTGATCTCCAAGAAGATTTGACTTATCATGAGCATCCCGTTGCTATTCTTGAAGAAACTGAGCGCAAGACTCACAACAAGTCCATCAAATTCCTAAAAGTGAAGTGGTCACACCATTCAGACCGAGAAGCCACCTGGGAACGTGAGGACCACCTCTGTTCCGAATATCCGGAGTTCTTTCAGTCCTAGATCTCGGGACGAGATCCTCTCGTAGTGGTGGAGTGTTGTAACACCCCGGATGTAACTTGCCATAATTGTACTCCAACTCTTGCCATTTTCAGCACTAAGTTATGATATTCCCCCATGGTTGGGTTCTTCTTCGTTTTGCTTTTTGCCATGTCTTGCATTTTATATCATGTCATCATGCGCATCGCATTTGCATACGTGTCCGTCTCATGCATCCGAGCATTTTCCCCGTTGTCCGTTTTGCAATCCGGCACTCCTACATCCTCCGGCGCCCCCCTTTTACCAATTTTCTTGTGCGGGCATTAAACATTTCCGGATTGGACTGAGATTTGCCATGCGGCCTTGGTTTACTACCGATAGACCGCATGTCAAGTTTCGTACCATTTGGACTTCGTTTGATACTCCAACGGTTCACCGAGGGACCGAAAAGGCCTCGTGTGTGTTGCAGCCCAACACCCCTCCAAAGTGGCCCAAAACCCACCTAAACCCCTTCTATCATCTAGGCCGTTCGATCACGATCGCGTGGCCGAAAACCGTGCTCAATTTGGAGCCTCCTAGCCCCTCCTACCTATAAATATAGCTCCTTCCCGAAATTCCCGGGTCCTCTTCCACCCTAACCCTAGAAAAACTCCACCCGCTGCCGCCGGACAAAGATCCGGGCAGCGGACGTGTCCGCCCGCTCCGCCGAACCAAACCGCCGTCGCCACGTGTCCCTGGGCCGGTCCCCAGTTCACCGCCGACCCCGCGGGCCCGCGAGACCCGTGCTGGGCCCTCCCCGGCCCAGCCCCGCGCCGTCTCCCGCACGCAGCCCGGGTGCCCGAGCCGGCCGCCGCGGCTCCGCCGCCCGAGCCATCGCTGGCTGCCTCCGCCGCCTCGCCGTCCCCGACCACCGCCGCCTCGTCCTCGCCACCAGCGCCCCATCCTCCTCCGGATCCGGCGAGGAGCGCCCGGATCCGGCCATCTCCGACCCTCTCCGGCGAGCTCCGGGCCATCTCCGGCCTCCCCTCGGTTCGCGCGTCCCGGACGAACCCTAGATCCGAAATTCGCGGAGGTCGAAATTCCGTCTAAGTCCTTTTTTCTGCAGATATTTTGTTGCATGTTCATCGCATCATAACTTTGCACCCGTGTCTCCGTTTTGGGCGTGTAGTATACCGTATTGTTCGTCTCGATGAGTAAATCATTTCATCACATTGCATCATTTCCATTTGAGCTCATCTTGGTGCCTGAAATGCTGTTGAGAGAGTTCTTTTTTCTGTTAGTTTCAGATCTGTTGTAGCACTTGCACTTTTGTCATATTTTCCATGATTTATGTGTGCATCCTATGATATTGAGCTCTACATGTGTTTTGGTCTATGCCATGCCATCTTTACAAGAGTGTATGGCATGTATTTTTGTGACCTTTTTGTGACTAGCAAAAGCATGCAAACTAGGCATCTTAATGTTGCTGATTTCATGGACTTAGTAATTTCATCAAGTCATGTCCTGCTGATATTTTTGTGCCATGTGTTCTTGTTGATACAGAGAGATCCATGCCTATTTTGAGCATGTCAGTAAGGATGTTTTGTCGATTATGTGGTGATCTACCCACCCATGGCCTTTTTGGCAATTATGGAGTGCCATAGCATGACTAAAGCTTGCTCTACTTTTGCTATAAAATATTCCTGGCAGATTGTTTACGTGTTATTCAATTTTGCCAAGCTTGTTGTAGTTGATCCGTGCATGCTATGTTGTTGTTCTTGCCATTTCTAGCTTCTATGCCATGTCTATTTGCTGGTTGTATACTTATTTTGTCATGCAATGCCTCGTGGTGAGTGCATTGAGCTCGTTTACATGTCTACTTGATATTTGTTTTGCCATGTTCCAGTTTTTCTGCTAAGTCTGAAATCTGTAACGAAACTTGCTATGTTTACATGGGTGTCCTCATACTTTCTTATCCCTTTTGGCTCATGGTCAGTAAGGGACTTTTGTTCTATACTTTGAGTAGATTCATCCCGTGCCTTGTTTTGCTATGTTAAGTTTCTGTAGCATGTGGTTTGCTTGCTCTAAACATGTCATCCTGATGTTAATTTTTGGTATGTTGTTAATTTCTCTAAGTCTGTGAACCTGTTATCTTTTGCACTTTTACCATGCTTGTTTGAACCTGCTATTTTGTGATTTAGCCGCAGCTCAGTGTTCATCTTTTGTCAAGCATTTTGATTAGATCACTGCCGTATGCTTTGTTATTATGTTTGAGTGCAGTAGCTTAGTTTCTTGTTGCATGTTAAGTGGCAACCTGCTGTTAATCACAGATTTGTGCCATATTTGTTTTGCTTGTCATTTGCAAACCGTGCATCCGATTCCGGTGGTCTTTATATCGATTTCAACCGAAATCATCTCATCTTTCCAGCGGCATACTTGGTTTGCCAAGTTGATGCCTTGTTCATCTTTGTCCTTCCGGAGCACGCATATGCATTGCATATCACATCTCGCATATCATGCCATGTTTTGCATCATGTTGTTTGTGCATTGCATCGTGGTTGATAGTTGTTTCTTTGCTTGTGTTCTTGTTTTGGGTAGAGCCGGGAGACGAGTACGTGAACGAGGAACCTGTTGAGAACACTTACGAGGATCAAGTTTTCGACAACTCTGAGAACCTTGCAGGCAAGATGACCATACCCTCGAAATCACTTCTATCTTTGCTTGCTAGTTGCTCGCTCTTTTCCTATGCTGCGATACCTACCAGTTGCTATATCATGCCTCCTATGTTGCCATGTCAAGCCTCTAACCACCCTTTCCTAGCAAACCGTTGTTTGGCTATGTTACCGCTTTTGCTCAGCCCCTCTTATAGCGTTGCTAGTTGTAGGCGAAGTTGAAGTTTGTTCCATGTTGCAACAGGGATATGTTGGGATATCACAATATCTCTTATTTTAATTAATGCATCTATATACTTGGTAAAGGGTGGAAGGCTCGGCCTTATGCCTGGTGTTTTGTTCCACTCTTGCCGCCCTAGTTTCCGTCACACCGGTGTTATGTTCCTTGATTTTGTGTTCCTTACACGGTTGGGTGATTTATGGGACCCCCTTGACAGTTCGCTTTGAATAAGACTCCTCCAGCAAGGCCCAACCTTGGTTTTACCATTTGCCACCTAAGCCTTTTTCCCTTGGGTTTTCGCGAGCCCGAGGGTCATCTTTATTTTAACCCCCGGGCCAGTGCTCCTCTGAGTGCTGGTCCAAACTAGAGCATCGTGCAGGACCTTCCCTAGGCAACTTGGGTCACGTTGGTACCTATACGCCTTGCTTATCCGGCGTGCCCTGAGAATGAGATATGTGCAGCTCCTATCGGGATTTGTCGGCACAGTCGGGTGGTCTTGCTGGTCTTGTTTTACCATTGTCGAAATGCCTTGTAGCCGGGATCCCAAGACTGACCGGGTCTTCCCGGTGGAAGGAATATCCTTCATTGACCATGAGAGCTTATAATGGGCTAAGTTGGGACACCCCTGCAGGCTATTATCTTTCGAAAGTCGTGCCCACGGTTATGGGCAGATGGGAATTTGTTAATGTCCGGTTGTAGAGAACTTGACACTTGACTTAATTGAAACACATCAACCGCGTGTGTAACCGTGATGGTCTTTTTTCGGCGGAGTCCGGGAAGTGAACACGGTTTGAGTTATGCATGAACGTAAGTAGTTTCAGGATCACTTCTTGATCACTTCTAGCTTCACGATCGTGCTTTGCCTCTCTTCTCGCTCTCATTTGCGTATGTTAGCCACCATATATGCTTAGTGCTTGCTGCAGCTCCACCTCATTACTTCATCCCTCCTATAAGCTTAAATAGTCTTGATCTCGCGGGTGTGAGAATGCTGAGTCCTCGTGACTCACAGATTCTACCAAAACAGTTGCAGGTGCCGACGATGCCAGTGCAGATGATGCAACCGAGCTCAAGTGGGAGTTCGACGAGGAACGAGGCTGTTACTATGTTTCCTTTCCTGATGATCAGTAGTGGAGCCCAGTTGGGACGATCGGGGATCTAGCATTTGGGGTTGTCTTCTTTATTTTGGTTCCATAGTCGGACCGTGATTGTACTCTGTATGATGATTGTTTAAGTTATGTATTGTGTGAAGTGGCGATTGTAAGCCAACTCTTTATCCCATTCTTGTTCATTACATGGGATTGTGTGAAGATGACCCTTCTTGCGACAAAACCACCATGCGGTTATGCCTCTAAGTCATGCTCCGACACGTGGGAGATATAGCCGCATCGTGGGTGTTACAAGTTGGTAATCAGAGCCATCCCCGACTTAGGAGCCCCCCTGCTTGATCGAATCGCTGGCGTTGTTGAGTCTAGAAAAAAAATGTTTTGAGTCTTAGGATTATATATATCGGAGAGCAGGATTCTTTTTACTCCCCAGTCCCTTCGTCGCTCTGGTGAGGCCTCCTGACGTAGAAGTTTTGCCTCTACTCTCCTCAAATTTCACTAAAAAAAATTAGGATCACGCGGGTATCTTGGAATCGTTCCGATGGTTTTGTGACGAGAACATTGTTCTTGGTGCCTCCCGTCATTTAGGGGTTGTGGCAGTGTCCCGGGGAGTTGAGCTCCGAGGTGTTGTCGTCACAATTTTATCGTTGCAATTCTGGAATACCTGAGTTTTGCCGACATCAAAAATCTCTTTTATGCAGTTGTTGATGAGATCACCTCGACGCCACCCAGTACTGGTGCGGGAGTTCGGGAGCATTGCCATAACTCGTATAGCGGATGCTTTTCGAAGGTTGAGGTAAACAATTTCCGAAGGTTTCTTGGTTATGTGTTGAAGGATGGATACAGCTGAATCTAGGTATTGTTAGTTTGGGTGATATATTTTGTGTCCCCTGTATCCCCAACACTTGATTGCATAACCACAAAGTTTTGGGATTTTATAAGTGGGAATTCTAATAGCTTATAGGATATCTTTCCGACAGATGTATGATTTGAGATTGGGGCCTAACGTGCTAGTGGTTCGCTTGTCACGGTCGATTTACAGTGGTCGCGAGGCGTCTTAAAGAATCCTTGGCTATGCCGATTCGGGGACGTCTTGTTTGTCATTCATGACGTCCGCTATACGTCGTGCCCGTGGGGCCTCATCACAAACACTTTGGGCGAAATCTCTATCATGTGTTTGTTCCGGCTTATTCTGCAAGCCAATCCTTTGTTTGGTTTTCAGTTGTGCTATTCAAGTTGTTTCGAGGTCAGATGTTAATTCCATACCTTTTTCTAAGTGGCTTCTCAACTTATGGAAGTGTGATGATTTATTTTGGAATTTATTCGTTCATTCTTGTTCGAATGTTAAGGATATATGTTGCAACTTCGATCCTTTGATTCAGCTTATGTGTGGCCCATGCCCGGGGGCTTCTGTCGGTGTACAAAAAGGGGGGTACACTTTTTGTACCTCTATAACTGTGCACGGGCAGTCTGAGCCACGGGCGCCGCCACACCAAACACGGCAAGGGAGGTAAGCCAAGGTAAAGCCGAAGCTGAAGGGAAGCAGAACGACGCCAAGACCACAAAGAGCAAAGGGGACAGAGCAGACCCCCCCCCCCAGCAAGATCCTTGCCGGGGGCAGCTTTAGCTAACCCGGCAAGACCCTTGTCATGGCAGCTCGCCCCACACCTATGGAGCGAAGTCACCCTCGAGTCCACTGCCCCCATGGGGCAAGGATTCGGGAGACATCCCCATTGTGGCATGCAGATCTTTGTGAAGACATTCAAGATCAGATACCCACTTTAGAATATGATGATCCTTGGCGGAATCCCAGCCAAGGAGGACCACAAGGCCCCCGGCAAGAGCCTTGCCGGGGATGACAGCAGGCACCGCGGCAAGACCCATGCCGGGACCGTGACAAGACCTTTGCCAGGGCCGCGGCAAGACCCTTGCCGGGGCCGCAACAAGGCCCTTGCCAAGGACGCCCGTGGGGTCACCATCAGGCCCGTGCCAGTCGCACCCCCACCGCCGTTCACATACAGCTGCCGACCCAACCAGTTGGGCAGGCACCTGCGTGGCGGCATGCAGATCTTCGTGGAGACCCACCACTGCGCCACCTCAGCTGCCTGCCTGCCTACATGGCACCGGAGGCACCGCTGGCCAAGGCGCGTGTCGACGCAAGAGGGAGCGGCGACGGACGAGACGGGCTCTCCCCCGCCCCCGATAAAGCAAGGACACCTAAGCAAGGCACATTAAATGTGCCTTGTCATGTAATGGGAAGGATGGCCTCGCACTACTGTACCCTTTCCACCTCCTGTGTGCCACTGTGGCAACCACTTTCCTATAAAAGGAGGCCCAAGGCGACCACGAGGAGGATTCGGCTTTTTTGGAGCTCTCGACGCCCCATAGCTAGCTCAGGAGCTCAGATATACAATCCACCAAAGCAGGAGTAGGGTTTTACGCATCCTTGCGGCCCGAACCTGGGTAAAGGAACCGTGTGCTATCTGCTTGATCCGCTCTTTTCACAACCCCGCGCCCCGCAACCATAGTAGGGATTCTTGTGATCCCATAGGTGTCGTTTCCCACCGACAGGTGTACAGGAGAGTCAGGTTTCGATCATGTGGAACTGTGGGTTATGGGCCCACCATGTAGTTAAAAGTAGGAAAGCCGCTGGCATCTTACACGGTCATGATAGCAAGACATGTCAGAGGGTAGCCTGTGAGTTATGTTGGCAACAACGTTGGTACGAAGGGCGAGGGATGAAGAGAACCATTTTCCTGGTCGTTGAACGAGGCGGACCATTAGGCAAAGTTCTCGTCCATTGGTGGATACCGGAATGTCATCAACAATAGTAACAGGTTCTTACTGATAGAGTTGTACAACCGAGTGTTACATAAGCAGAGAATTATTACTGCTTAGATTCTATGTAGATCACGAGAAAGGGTAACCAAACCAATGGAAAGGAAAAGGTGATTATCAGTTTTAAACAAACCAATGGAAAGGAAAATTTGTTGATACACATATTTCAAGGGTATATCCCCTACAAGGACAAGCAGAGCATGATATCCCTGACATGATAGAAAGTAGAAACCATTTAGGTAAGGGGAGATGAATTTCTTAACATTACCCATACAACGGTGTTTGGATAATAGATCATGAAACATCTAGCATTGCGCCTCAATGTTCTTAATGATGTTTGGAGAACCACGGGCATGCTCCGGGATAGTATTGACTTGGTCATTAGGTAAAGCTCGGTCTTTGGATACACAAAGGATCCATCAGAAACAACTTATAAAATAAGTCATACAATTTTAGCAAGGAAAAGATGAGGATGTGGTCGACGGGTTCAGCTGCAATCCATCGACATGTCAAAAAGGATGTATTTCCAAAATTATATGAAGAAGTTTGTGTTGGGGGGAAGGCAAGAATGTGGTCGATGATAACACTAATCATCGAGGGGCAAGGCTGGTATTTCTCATCATGAATTCAATTGATATCCTGGAAGAGCTCAGAATGTTGATGATGACCGCGACACATTTGTCGAGAGAATTCATGAAGATGTAATCGATCAGCGATGACATCAAGTCAAAGGAATGACGAAGTGAAAATTTATTGGAACCATGGGTACAACACAAACTCGAAAGCAAGCTTTCTATTCAAGGTGAAATGGTATGACGAGGAAGATCGGCACAAGCTTAGATCATCATCGAAATTTCTGTTCTGGTAAGAAGGACTAGGTAGCACAGTTAAAATTTACCATGATGATGACATAGCTGGCCAGGCTAGGAATGACCTGAAGGATTATTAAACTCGTAAGCAAGGAAAATTACTTAGAGTTATAGAATCAGAGTGCAGAATCGATTTAAACGATTCACTTATCCGTGTCCTCGAGTGATTAATAACTTAGATCCCGGGGAAATCTGGAATCGGTGAGAAGGAATACTAGATGAAGATTCATAGGAAGCAACACAGTTCTTTGATATTCTTGATATACCAGAGGATAATACTTGAAGGAAGATCTAAATAAAGGTTGTGGCGTTGCATATATCTGTAGAAGACAAGTGTGTGAACTTGTCCGGGAAATGGAATCAAAGGGGAACAATTATGGTTAGAACTACGGTTGCAAAGGACCAAACATAGATACCAGATGAACTTATAGCAAGGGGATTATTATTATCACAAGAAGCTTCCATGACAAGTGCCACGTCGGGTTCATGGGCATGAACACAAAGTCCAAGGTCGACTCCCACTTCTTCAATGCAAAACCTTTCATTCACTCCTCATTTTCGAAGAAATTATAGTGCTGAAGATTTATCTAGTGAAGCACCAGAAGAGTATGACTCGCATAACTTTCGAGTTCACACGAATTACGAAAAGCATAGGTTCAACCCATCAGGACATTTTTACGAAGCTATACAACACAATAACAGGAGCGACGGGTACACGCTCGAAAGCAAAGTGTCGGGGGGAATCGGCTTCCTCGAACACCTATGGGGACCGAGCCCCTTACTGGTTCGGCGGGGGGCGGAGGTTGCACAAAGAGAGGATCGAGGCGGTGCACAGAAGGGATTTTACCCAGCTTCGGGCCGCAAGGATGCGTAAAACCCTACTGCTGCTTTGTGGATTGTATTGTGTTCTTGCTCGGGAGCGCGTGGTGCTACAGTACACACGAGCCGCTGGCTAGACCGAGCATGGCGATGGGTGTCCTCCCCCCTCTACGTGTGCATGGGGCCTCCTTTTATATGCTCAAGGGGTTACCCACAGGTGGCAGCACAGGTGGGGGCAAAAATGGGAGAATGCTGTAGTGGGTACAGCTGCCTGTACAATGGCTGTACAGTGCTATCATACCTAACTCTGACGGCGGGGGACAAGGGCATTAAATGCCCGTCCGCGTCGCCCAGACGGTGCAGGGAAGTGGACCGTCAGGAGCGCCACCGTTTGCCATGATGGCTACTCTGTCAGCTTCGCTTCGCCACCGCATGCCCCTGGCTACACAACCTCCTGCCACGTGCGCCTGGAATGCCCCCAGAGCGACACGTTGGTGGGTGAGCTGGAGCGCAGGCACGGGGTGGTAACTTGCCGCGGCAAACGCCTTGCCGCGGTGGATGTCTTGTCACGCCCGGGAGCTTGTCGCTCATCGGGCCTCGCCGGAGCGCGGGACGTGCCGTGGCAAGGTCCTTGTCGCGCCGTGGTTGGCCTTCCCAGCAAGCTCCTCTTGGCGGGGTCTTGTGCCTCGAGCGGTCGTCCCGGCAAGCTCCTCTTGCCGGGGCCTTGCTCTCTTCGGGTGGCCTTCCCGGCAGGCTCCTCCTGTCGGGGGCTTGGCTCAAATACTTTGTTCTTGAATGGCCCAAGAGGGGACCGTGGAGGGTCTTGGCGATCACCTGGCAGGCCTTGCCGCAGGGTGTTATGACTTCCCGTGCACAAGTTCGGGGTACTAAGGTACCCCTATTTTAGTACACCGACAGGAGCCCCCGGGCCTGGGCCATACACGGTGCCGAGCGCTGTTGGGCCAGGCCCAAAACAGTGCATGGGCACGCGCGGCCTGGGTCACGCTGCATCTGCTTCTGCGCCCACCACGTCCTCCCCGAACGGCACACGTCGAATGCGGCATCGTGGGGAGAGGCGGGCGTGACGTGGGCGGCGTGCGCGGGGCCGAAACCCGTAGGCATGCGTCACGTCGCCATAAAAGGGGGGACGGTTCGCGCTAGCTCCATAAGTGAAGGGAGGCGTGGAGGCGTGGCTTGTTCGCTGGATGGGGCCGAGGCACGGTTTCCGAGGCGCCCGTTCCCCATGATCACGGGGTGGGGAGAGGTCGCCTCATCCGTCGCCTCGGTCCTGCGCGTCAGCCACGCGGCTTCCATGCACCCGGGGTTGTGGACGGTGGAGGCAGGGAACCGGGCCGTTGCGGGTCGGGGCAGCAGGCCGGCCCTAGTCGCCTAGCCTTCCTGCGTCTTGATTGGTTGAGAGGGGCAGTCAAGCCCCCACCCTGCTCCTTTATAAAGAGCAAGAGGGGGCGACGGGAACTCGCACTCCTCCATCCTTTCTTCTCTTCATCCTCTGACCCCCCCCTCTCCATTAGCCATGGAGAAAGGGAATCCGGGTCCTTCATCGGTGGCGGCGAGGGTTGCCGCCAGGCAGCGCGCCCCTCCTCCCCTTGCACCCGCGGTGGCGGAGCCAGCCGTAAGGGGAAGGGGGAGGGGGCGAGGTCGTGGACGAGGGCGTCGACGAGGTCGCGGCGCGCAGGGAAGAGGCGGGCGGGGCGACGCGCCGGCCTCGCCTCTGCCAGCGGCCCCTCTTCCCATGGAGGTCCATCTCGGGGACGATCCTTGCGAGTTCTTCGTCAGGCTGCGCCGGGCGCCTCGCCGCCGCCGCCGCCTCCCGGCTCCCTTCGCAAGCGTGATGGAGATGGAGCAGCCCGAGACGCTAAGACTGCGCATAAAGGGCTGCGGGATCAGCGGCACGCGGGTCCACGTCGAGTTCCCAGCCCCCGGCGTAGTGTATCTTGGCCGAGGGTGGAAGACATTCGCCCGTATCCACACCTTGACGGAGGGGTTCACCCTCTATTTCAAGTTAATGGAGGGCGATCTCCTCTCCGTCAAGGCCTTCGGGGACTTCGGGACCCGGGCCCGGTGCTGCGTGGATAGCTCCTCCGACAGCGAAAGCTCCTCCTCGAGCGAGAGTGACGAGGAGGGGAGCGACAGCGACGACGAGGGCAGCAGTCGTCGGGATGACGGGTCCGACTGGAGTGGCGAGGCTGCGGAAGAGGAGGGGGACTGGCGGCAAGGCCGTCAACTCGGAGTACGAGGGCTAGGTGCCCCCGACAGCGTGTTGACGTCCCGCTGCCTCATCTTCGAGCTCCATCTCCGGCGCCACCGCCACCATCCAGCCTCCGGAGCCCCCGGGGCGTTCTGTTGGTGTCTTGAGCCACCCGTAGCTCGCCTAGGCGCCCCTTTTGCCCTTTTCGCCTCCTTGCCCTACCTCCTGAGGAGAGAGACAAGAAAGGGATTACGGGCATCTTATCTTTTTCAATCTGTAAGCCCTCGGGCCTTAGCTGTGTTTAAAACTTGTAATCCCATCTTTTCATGTTTTTCATTCTCTCTGAACTGTACCTGAGCGGAATGTTTTTAATGAAAAGGGGATGTTTGCCGGGCCACTTGTCTCGTGGGTAAAACCCACGCCAAGGAACGAATCCTTTATATCGTTAAGATAGACACTCCTTTGCCCGGCAACAGGCCCTGCCGTCTTCCCGCGCCACTCGACCTCTCTCACGCCTTTGGCGGAGGAAGGGATGAAGCGAGTTCGGGCCCCTCGTTCCGCCCCTTTGCCGCCGCGACTACTACCAAAACGGGCCCCAGGAATGCGCTCTGAGGCCTGCCGTTAAGGGAGCACGGTAGCTTTTAGGAGGGAACAAGGTTTTCGTATTCCACAGTCCATAAGAGAATGCATGACAAGGGATGCGAAAACTTATCTGGGATCGCAGCCCTCGGCAACTTTGGCTTGCCGCGGGCGAATCTTCGTACTTGCAGCCCCCGGCAATACTGGCTTGCCGGGGACCAGATGCTGGCCCGCCCTTCTTCTCTTCTTCGCCCTTAAGCGGTCTGGCCAGGATGTACAAAACCCTGCGAACCAAAGGAAATGAAGGAACAGGAAAAAGGACGCAGACTCGACCTCTAAGCTAGGGGTTAGCAGCTGTTAGGCACTATGAACCCTAACCAAGGACGAGACTCGACTCAGCATGCATGCTAAAACTTAGGGCGCCAGCGCTTCATTTCTGCTGCTCAGGGTCTGCGCCTGGCTTTGTACAAAGGATTACATGCAACTGCGGCAAGACTTGTACAAAAGGTTGGTTGCCGGGAGGGGCCCGACAACCGCGCCTTACGGGTAAAACTTACGAAGATGCTCAATATTCCAGGAGTTTCTCACCGGAGTGCCATCTTCGGTCTCGAAGCGGACAGCGCCGGGCCTCGTGACTCGTCTCACCCGGTAAGGGCCTTCCCACTTCGGCGTCAACTTGTTATGATTCTTGGCGGACGGGGCGCGCCGAAGAACAAGGTCTCCTTCCTCGAAGCTTCTGGCTTTAACTTTGCGGCTATGGTAGCGACGCAAAGCTTGCTGGTAGCGAGAGGCTCGCACAGCAGCCTGAAGACGATCTTCCTCAAGGAGCAGCGCGTCATCATCACGCAGCCGCTCTTGCTCAGGCTCATCATAAGCGAGCACTCGAGGTGACCCGTATACGAGTTCCGTGGGGGTAACTGCTTCTGCTCCATAGACTAGAGCAAATGGTGTCTGGCCAGTGGCTCGATTTGGCGTCGTTCTTATCGACCAAAGAGCCACCGGTAGCTCCTCGATCCAGTTTCTTCCGCACTTGTGCAGCCTGTCGAAAGTTCTGGTCTTGAGCCCGCGCAGTACTTTGGCGTTGGCCCTTTCAGCTTGACCGTTGCTCCTGGGATGAGCAACAGAAGCAAAGCAGACCTTGGCGCCGAGATCTTGGACGTATTGCATGAAGGCGTGGCTCGTGAACTGTGTACCGTTGTCGGTGATGATCCTGTTGGGGATCCCGAAGCGGCAGACAATCGACCTGAAGAACTTGATGGCTGACTGTGCTGTCACCTTCCTCACTGGTTCCACTTCCGGCCACTTTGTGAACTTGTCGATTGCGACGTACAAGTACTCAAAGCCCCCGACAGCTCAGGGGAAGGGGCCGAGGATGTCGAGCCCCCATACCAAAAATGGCCAGGATAAAGGGATCGTCTGGAGAGCTTGAGCTGGCTGGTGTATCTGCTTGGAATGGAACTGGCACGCTTCACACTTGGTTACTTGTGCAGTTGCATCCTGGAGGGCTGTCGGCCAGAAGAAACCTTGCCGGAACGCTTTGCCGGCAAGTGCTCTCGCGCCAATGTGGTGACCACATATGCCTCCATGTATCTCTGCCAACAGCTGTTGTCCGTCTTCCCGGGAAATATACTTCAATTTCACACCGTTGCGCCCTCTTCTGTACAGTGTGTTGTCGACGAACTGGTACATACTCGAGCGCCGGGCTACTCTTTCCGCTTCTTCTTGCTCTTCGGGAAGTTCTCCGTGCTGGAGCAAATGGACAGTCTGCTGCGCCCATGCTGGAGCCTGCGGCTCGACAACAAGGACTGAAGGCACTTCTGCTGCTGCGGGAACATCTGCTTCTACGGCGAGGATCTGGGGCTCGGCCGGAGCTTGACGGTCCCCCGGCAAGCTTGCCGGAGCAAAACTTGTCGGGAGCGCCTGCTTCTACGGAGCAAACCCTGGGGTTTTTCGGAGCAGACGGTTCCTCAGCGCTCTTGGCGTCGATCTTGGGGACCTTCTTGACGGCGGCTCCGGGGAGCTCTGCCGGAAGATAGTCGCCGGAGACCAACTTCCTCTTCTTGCTCTGTCTGGTTGATGGCGTTACGGATGGCTGAGTCAGCTTGAGCACAAAGGTCCCTGGTTCCACAGGTAACTTAAATGCCGCGCACTTTGACAGGCCGTCAGCGATGTCATTCTCAGCTCTTGGAATGTGTTCCATTTGCAGGCCATCAAAGTGCTCTTCCAGCTTCCTCACTTCATCAACGTACGCTTCCATCAACGGACTCTGGTAATCCTTGTTCACTTGGCGGACGACAAGCTGCGAGTCACCCCAGACAATGAGCTTCTTGATCCCAAGTTCTGCCGTGATCCTGAGACCGGCAAGCAAACCTTCATACTCTGCAGTATTGTTGGTTGCTTGTTCCTTGGGGAAGTGCATCTGGACTACGTACTTGAGGTGCTCTCCGGTGGGCGCGATAAGTAACGCGCCAGCACCGGCGCCTTGCAGCGAGAAGGAACCATCAAAGTACATCAGCCACTCTTTGCTTGCTTCTTTGGCGGGGATGCTCGTCTCTGGGATATCTTCGTCCGGTGTCGGTGTCCACTCCGCTATGAACTCCGCCAATGCTCTGCTTTGGATAGTCGAGGTGCTCTCGAACTGGAGACCAAAGCTCGACAGTTCTAGTGCCCACTCGACAATCCTGCCTATTGCTTCTGGATTCTGCAGTATCCTCTTCAGCGGAAAGCGGGTGACAACCGTAATCTCGTGTGCTTGGAAGTAATGGCGCAGCTTTCTCGAGGCCATGAGGAGGCCGAAAAGCAATTTCTGCACACCAGAGTACCTTGACCTAGCCCCCTGCAAAAGGGAGCTGACAAAGTAAATTGGGCGCTGCACCATTTTCTTCTTCCGCACCCCCACTTGCTCCTGCGCAGGTTCATCCTTGTCGGGGCCAGAGCTTGTCGGGGAAGTCCCCTGCTTGTCCCTGGACGTGCTTGCCGCGGTCGCTGGCTCATCATCTGCCTCCCTCTCCGCTACTAACGCAGCACTAACCACTTGATTGGTTGCCGCCAGGTATAGCAGCAACTTCTCTTGTGGTTTAGGCGCGACAAGTATTGGAGCGGAGGACAGGTACTTCTTCAGGTCCTGCAGTGCAGCCTCCGCTTCCGGAGTCCATTTTACTGGACCTGCCTTTTTCAAAATTTTGAAAATGGCAGGGCGCGTTCTGCAGACTTGGAAATAAACCTGCTGAGAGCCGCGACGCAGCCGGCAAGCCTTCGTACGTCCTTGACACGGGTTGGTGCTTCAATATGCTCGATGGCCTTGATCTTGTCTGGGTTGGCTTCTATTCCTCGCTGAGACACGAAGAACCCGAGAAGCTTGCCGGAAGGGACTCCGAACACGCACTTCTCGGGGTTGAGCTTGAGGCTGATCCTGCGCAGGTTCGCAAAGGTCTCTTCTAAGTCTTGAATCAGGGTTGCCCTGTCTCTGCTCTTGACCACTATGTCATCCATGTAGGCCTCCACATTCTTGTGGATTTGTGGCTCAAAAGCAGTGTGGACAACCCTCGCAAATGTCGAACCGGCATTCTTCAGTCCGAAAGGCATCCGTACGAAACAGTACATGCCACATGGAGTGATGAACGCGGTCTTCTCTTCATCTTCTTCAGCCATGAAGATCTGATGATATCCAGAGTAGGCGTCAAGAAATGAAAGCAGGTCACATCCGGCCATGGAGTCAACAATCTGGTCAATGCGCGGCAAGGGAAAGGGATCTTTGGGACAAGCTTTGTTAACATCAGTGAAGTCGATGCAAAGCCTCCATTTCCCATTTGCTTTGCGCACGACAACAGGATTGGCCAACCACGTCGGATGGAGCACACCTCTGACGAGGCCTGCCGCTTCCAACTTCTTGATCTCTTCCGCGATGAACTCTTGGCGCTCCACTGCTTGCTTCCTGACCCTCTGCTTGACGGGCCGCGCGTGAGGACAGACGGCGAGGTGGTGCTCAATCACTTTCCCGGGAACGCCGGGGATGTCAGATGGTTGCCAGGCAAACACATCGACATTCGCCCGCAGGAAAGTAACGAACGCGCTTTCCTATTTGGGTTTGAGCGTGGCACTGATGGTGAAGGTACCACCAGTGTCGTCCTCCTTGGCGGGCACCTTCTTGGTCGTTGGTGGAGCTGCCGTTGTCTTCTTACTCTTGCCGGTGGAGCTCGATGGCGCGTCCTCGACGGTAGCGCAGCACTCCGAAGAGGTGCGCTTGCCGGAGTGGGCGCCAGAGCACTTGCCGGGCTTGGTCCTCTTCTTTCCTCCGGGAGCTTCAGCGGCAAGCGGCTTGTGATCCGCTGCGGCTGCTGCTTCCCGGTAGATCTTGTCGGCACAGATAAGGGCATCCTTCTTGTCGCCGGGGACAGAGATGACGCTTATCGGGCCTGGCATCTTGAGCATGTTGTAGGCGTAGTGAGAGGCCGCCATGAACTTGGCGAGCGCTGGACGGCCGAGAATTCCATTGTAGGGCAATGGAAAATCGGCAACGTCAAAAGTGATCCTCTCTGTCCTGAAGTTCAGCTCGCTGCCAAATGTTACTGGCAACGTTATCTTCCCCTTCGGCTTGCTCCTTCCCGGGTTGATTCCTTGGAACGTGCCGGTCTCTTCGAGCTCGCTGTCGGGGACTTGGAGTTTCCGGAGCACAGCGGAGGAGATCAGGTTCAAGCCGGCCCCGCCGTCAACTAGCATCTTAGTGACCTTGAGGTTGCGGACTGTTGGTGAGACCAACATCGGCAAGCACCCGATCGCAGTTGTGCGATCAGGGTGGTCCTCAATGTCAAAGATGATAGGCGTGCCGGACCATTTCAGAGGCTTGCGCGACTCGACGGGTGGTTCCGCTGCATTGATTTCCCGCGCCCACTGCTTGAGCTGGCGGTGAGAAGTATGCAGGGAGGCGCCGCCGTCTACGCACAAGACCTCTGTGGCTTTCTGAAACTCCTGCTCACTGGTCTCGACGTCATCCATGTCTTCGTCTTCGTCGTCGTCTTCATTCTTGTCGCGGCCGCGGGGAGGTCGCTCCGCTTTCCGCTGCTTGTCCTTGTCGCGGCGTCCTCCCTGGCCGGGGCGCTTCGTGCCCGATCCTCCGCCACCTCCCCGGGCTCTCTCCTTGTCGCGCCGCTCGTACTCGGCCTTTTGCAGCTCGACGAGCCGCTCGACCTGCTTGCAGCTCTGGAGGTCATGGCCCTTGGTGCGGTGGATCTTGCAGTACTGTTTGCTGGTGCCGTCCCGCTTGTCGGCGGCCGCCATGGCCTGGCAGTGGACGCATCCGGCAATCTCCTTGCCAGAGCTACCAGCCTGGGCCTTCTTGGCGGCGCCTTCGTCGCCGGACTGCTCAACAACTAGTACTTCTTGGCTCTTTTTCTTTCTGTTGCTCCGCCGCCGGCCCTTCCTTACCGGGGCGGTATCCTCACTGTCAGATTCTCCTGCTCCAGTGTTCTCTCTGGGGAGTTTCCTCCCTTCCTCAGCACAGGCACACTTGTCGGCCAGGGCATATAGCTCGCTGACGTCTTTGATCTTGCACATCGCCATCTCCTCCCGCATCATGCGGTTACGCACGTTCTGATGGAACGCGTTGATGACTGCGGCGGGGTGGACGTCTGGGATGTTGTAGTGTACACGGCTGAATCTCTGGATGAACTTGCGCAAGGGTTCCCCTTCCTTCTGGATGAGCAGATGGAGGTCGCTCGCTTGGCCATGGGGTTTGTGGCCGCCCGTAAAGGCGCCAACAAACTGATGGCACAAGTCTGTCCAGGAGGTTATGGAGTTATCCGGCAAGTGCATGAGCCAGGATCTGACGTTGGATTTGAGTACCAGCGGGAAGTAGTTGGCAAGGATCTTGTCGTCTCACCCTCCAGCAGCCTGCACCGCGATGGTGTAGATGCTGAGGAACTCCGACGGATGCGACTTGCCGTCGTACTTCTCTGGTACGTCTGGCTTGAAATTCTTTCTGCTGGGCCACTGGACTTGCCGCAGCTCACGGGTGAACGCAGGGCAGCCCACCGCGTACGGCAGGTCGCCTGGTTCCCCTGGTGCATGCATGTCGACAGAGGGCCCAGCGCGGTGGTCTGATTGATGCCGCGCTTCTCTCCGACGCTCGATGCGAGTACGAGCGTCCTCTTGCTCTCTCTCGTGAAGAACTTGGCATTGATCGCGACGAGCTCGCGGATTCGACGACGCGGTGGAGTCGTTGTCGTGATGATTTCGGCGAGTCGGCGATCTTGGCCTCTGGGGCGGGGAGTGCATGGTGGTTGCACCCCCGCCGGTCCTGGCGCCATCGTTCCTCGCCTGGCCGTCCCGCCGCGACTGCTACGCGCTGTGCTGCCGCGGGGTGTTGCCGTTGGCGAAACCGATGAGGCTCTGTATCATGGCCCTCCAGTCGTCAAGCTTGTCCGCCGTTGGAGGGTAGTCCAGGAGCAGTTGAGCTCGCGCCAGAGCTTCTGCCGGAGTGGCGGGCAGTGGTGGCGAACGGCGCGTGGAGCGGGATGTGCTCGAACTTCTAACTACGTTAGAAGGAGCAACACCTGGACCAGGCAGCCGCGCCACGCTCGCGCCAGCACGTTGGTGTGAGTGCTGGCCTTGAGCGCCCTGGGATCCGCCGGCTCGATTTGGGTCCAGCGAGCGTATGGTACCGTGGGCGCCAGGACGCTTCTGGTCCCGTGCCTCCTGAGAGGGGCGCGGTGCATGTTCGGACGCCGTGGCGCCATGAGATGGCTCGACGACGCCCGTCCCGCCGCCGGTGCCGTCCCCACCACCCGTTTGCTCCAAGGGCGGCGGGTTCGACGCGGGCGGACCGGCCACCTCCGGAGCCTTCTTCTTCGGTGGCATGTCGATGAAGGTGAAGGAGATCTAGCTGGTGCAGGCGCTGGATCAGGTTCGCACAACTTCGACGCCCCCTACCTGGCGCGCCAAAGATGTCAGGGGGAATCGGCTTCCTCGAACACCTATGGGGACCGAGCCCCTTACTGGTTCGGCGGGGGGCGGAGGTTGCACAAAGAGCGGATCGAGGCGGTGCACACAAGGGATTTTACCCATCTTCGGGCCGCAAGGATGCGTAAAACGCTACTGCTGCTTTGTGGACTGTATTGTGTTCTTGCTCGGGAGCGCGTGGTGCTACAGTACACACGAGCCGCTGGCGAGACCGAGCGTGGCGATGGGTGTCCTCCCCCTCTACGTGCGCATGGGGCCTCCTTTTATATGCTCAAGGGGTTACCCACAGGTGGCAGCGCAGGTGGGGGCAAAAATGGGAGACTGCTGTAGTGGGTACAGCTGCCTGTACAGTGGTTGTACAGTGCTATCATACCTAACTCTGACGGCGGGGGACAAGGGCATTAAATGCCCGTCCGCGTCGCCCAGACGGTGCAGGGAAGTGGACCGTCAGGAGCGCCACCGTTTGCCACGATGGCTACTCTTTCAGCTTCGCTTCGCCACCGCATGCCCCTGGCTACACAACCTCCTGCCACGTGCGCCTGGAATGCCCCCAGAGCGACACGTTGGTGGGTGAGCTGGAGCGCAGGCACGGGGTGGTAACTTGACGCGGCAAACGCCTTGCCGCGGTGGATGTCTTGTCGCGCCCGGGAGCTTGTCGCTCACCGGGCCTCGCCGGAGCGCGGGACGCGCCGTGGCAAGGTACTTGTCGCGCCGTGGTTGGCCTTCCCGGCAAGCTCCTCTTGGCAGGGTCTTGTGCCTCGAGCGGTCGTCCCGGCAAGCTCCTCTTGCCGGGGCCTTGCTCTCTTCGGGTGGCCTTCCCGGCAGGCTCCTCCTGCCGGGGGCTTGGCTCAAATACTTTGTTCTCGAATGGCCCAAGAGAGGACCATGGAGGGTCTTGGCGATCACCTGGCAGGCCTTGCAGCGGGGTGCTACGACTGCCCGTGCACAAGTTCGAGGTACTAAGGTACCCCTATTTTAGTATACCGACACAAAGGGCTGGCGATACCGGAGTAGATGATACAATTCGCCAGAGGCATTTTGTATCATGGGAAAGTCGTCAATGATTTAAAATATGAAGGAGCTGTCGGATAGTAATTCACCAAAAGATCACGTGGTACACAAAGGATCTGATGTGAATATCGATACTCAACCAGAAGAAGGGATGCAAAGGAATCGGTTTATGGAAACATCTAAATAAGCCGAAGCTTAAATACAAGGAGGTTTGATTTCTAGATCGGTGTATCAGAATCAGAAGCTTCGATCGAAGATGGATAGGTTGAACAGACTTAGAGGCACACCGATTGAATCTCGATTGGGCAAGAACCAGCTCATATCCAGAATGATGTCTGAGCCGAAAAGAAAAATCCTATGGATCAATAGATGATTGCGAGCAGTCGCACATATGTTGAATTCATAGGAACAGAATGACAATCACACAGGATTTTAATAAATATCGCTAGACATATGGAATTAACCATAATACAAACAGGCAAGTTGAATCAAAAGTAAAAGGATGCGGAGGATTTTTGGGAGATCAGATAGCATTTCAAAGTATTTTGGAAAGCACGCGAACAACTGAAGAGGAACAGACCCCGGGTAAGTGAATTATCCATAGTGCGAAAGGAAGCTGCAAAGCATAAGGCACAAAGGATTCTCGGAACAACGGAGAGTGTTAGGGGTAACTTGTAACAACAAGAGAAACTGGGGATGAAGGTACAAACGGCAAGGATGTTATCCATGGGGACTTATCGGTGGTAAGGATCAGCAAAGCAGTGGGCACAGGGTCTCGGGAAACATCGAGGAGTATCCGAAGAATCTTCTGGCGAAGCAAGAGATCATCGATAATGTCGGGGCTCTCTGGGAGGAAGTGGGTATGAGAACCTAATGTCAGATTTAGTAAAATGTTTTACCCGAAGGGAAGAGAGATTAGAGCCCCAGAGTATAGACGAGGAGTAAAAGATCCTAATACCACCCAATGGCGACGTGGGCCCGTAAGACACACATCCAATGTTAGTAAAAGTTTTTTAGTGACTAGACTCAACTTCGGCCAAAGAGTTGGAAAGGGGGCTACCTACAGGCAGTCGGCTCTGATACCAACTTGTGACGCCCTCGATTCAATCGTACACTAATCATACACGCAAATGTGTACGGTCAAGATCAAGGACTCACGGGAAGATATCACAACACAACTCTAGACACAAATTAAAATAATACAAGCTTTATATTACAAGCCAGGGGCCTCGAGGGCTCGAAAACACAAGAGTCAGCGGAAGCAACAATATCTGAGTACAGACATGAGTTAGACAAGTTTGCCTTAAGAAGGCTAGCACAAAAGAATCTACGATCGAGAAGGCAAGGGCTCCTGCCTGGGAGCCTCCTAACTACTCCTGGTCGTCGATGGTCTCCACGTAGTAGTATGCATCGGCGGTGGCATCTGGCTCCTGGGCTCCGTCATCTGGTTGCATCAACCGGAAAGAAGAAGATAGGGGGAAAAGAGGGAGAAAGGCAATCGTGAGTAGTCATCCAAAGTACTCGCAAGCAAGGATCTACACTACATATGCATAGGTATCAATGAAATGGGCTGTATATGTGGACTGAACTGCAGAATGCCAGAAGAGAAGGGGAAACCCTAGCCTATCTAAGACTAGCATCTTCTGGAAACCACCATCTTGCAGCAACAGGGGGAGTAGAGTAGCATAAAGTAAAGTAGTAGCAGTGTTATCAACCTCGGTCAGAGATCCTTTCTCGACTCCCTGCTAGAAAGCAATACCAGAGCCATACTATCCAGTTATCATCACAATCCAATTCTCATCACCATCCAATTCTCATCACAAGTATATCCAATTCTAGTTGTATCGATCGGGATACAACTCCAAGTGTCCGTTACCGTAGGATAGGCTATCGATAGATGTTTTCTTCCCTGCAGAGGTGCACCAACTTACCCACCAAGCTCGATTAACTCCGGCCGGACACACTTTCCTGGGTCATGCCCGGCCTCGGCCAAACAATACGCCGCAACCCGACCTAGGCTTAATAGAGAGGCCAGCACGCCGGACTAAACCTATGCCCCCAGGGGTCATGGGCCATCGCTCCAGGAACTCATGCACGTTGCGTGGGCGGCCGGTGAGCAGACCTAGCTACCTCGTTAAAAAAGGAAGGAGCTTACCAGTCCAACCCGGCATGCGCCGCTCAGTCACTGACGTCTATTAAGCTTCGGCTGATGCATACGACGCAGAACGCCCATACTATGCCCACGTGATGGTTAGTGCTATCAGGCCAGAGGCCCCTCGGATCAAATATCCAAATCGTAGTGGATTAGGAATGCGCGGTAACAAGCAGAGACTCATGAAAGATGTGACCCCATTGCCCCGTCTCGAGGATTTGCGGCAAGGGCTAGGAATGCCCAGCCACGCCTCGTAATTATCTCGCGGGCACCCTCCAGGTCAAGCCGTCTCCACATCACTCGCAATTAAGCCTGCGCGAGTACCCCTCTGGACCAACCCGTCTTGAGTAAAATGGTTCGGTGTAAATTCATAGAAACCATAGTAACTGTGTGTCCAAACATCAAGGGGAAAACGCGAGGAATCACCCGCGGTGAATTCCACTCGATGTAATCATCAAGGTGAATGTAAGAGGAATCACCCCCGAGGTTCACACTTGAGGGGTTGCACGACAGAGTCGTATCAGAAGTGGTTAAGGAGGATATCACCCTCGATGACCACGACCGAATGACTACACTACAGGGTTAACATCAGAAGTGCTGAAGAGGTCTCACCCTTGGCACTTGATAATATCCAAGTAGTGTCGAGCAACTAAGGGGAAAGGGATGTGTGGTGTCGGGGCCTGGTCTTCAATCCCGTTGAATGGGTCTTCGATGATGAAGCAGGGGCAACAAGGACAAGGTGGGGGTCACTAGTGGATCACTAACCAACTTATACTAAGCAGTTTAGGATAAGCAGGTAAGTAACAATAAGCAGGTTACAAAAGCAGGCTATGCATCAGAATAGGAGCAAAACAATAATAGTAGCAAAGTCTAATGCAAGCATGAGAGAATGGAATGGGCGATATCGGGATGATCAAAGGGGGGGGGGGGCTTGCCTGGTTGTTCTAGCAAGGAGGGGTCATCGTCGACGTAGTCGATCACAGGGGCATCATCGGTCTCGAGGTCTACTGGAAAGAAGAGGGGTAAGAAACAATAAATATAAAGAAAACATAGCATCACAAAGCATAACATGGCGATATGATGTGCCGGGTGTGAACTAACGCAATGCTAGACATTGCAGACGGAGAGGGAAACATCTGGAGGGGTTTTCCCGACGTCTGGCATTTTCCGGACAGATGAAAAGAGAGGGGACGGTTCCATGTTCAGCATGCTAGGGGCATGTGAAATATGAACGGACCGCGTATTCGCATTCGTCTCGTTGTTCGGAGCAACTTTCATGTACCAAACTTTTTCATCTGAGATACGGTTTATTTTCTATGAATTTTCAAAGTTTTAAAACATTTTTTGGATTTATGGAATATATCTAAATTCGAATTTAAACAGTGTACTACTTTTTATACACACACACAGCTAGCCTACTAGAATGACAGGTGGGTCCAATGGCTGAGTCAGCATACACAGTCAGCAAGTCCATAGTCAATGTTTGACCTGGTCAAAGTGTGAATAGTGGCCGTGGGGCCTACTTGTCATTGACTACTATTTTAACTAAATGGGGGGGGGGGATTTAGTGTGAGGGACCAGCTGTCACAAACACATTAGAATATTTAACATAAAAAGTAGCAGCCCTAAACTAATCTAATTAGTACTAACTAATCTGGATATGGTCGGCCTCATACCCAGAATACATGCACGCACACCACACAACACACTCGGCCATGGCTATGGCCATGGCCTGTAGCAGCAGCAACCGGCTGTAGATGTACCTAGCAGCAGCAGTTAGTGGGAGCAGGGCAGCACGACAGCAAGTAGTAGCGGCAGTAGCCGAGCAACAACGGCAGCGTAGCAGCAGCAAGAAGTAGCAGGGCGAGCGCGGGAGCCATGAGCGGCGCGGGCGCTCGGCCAGGGTGCGGCGGGTGCACGCACGTGCGGACGAACACAGCCAGGGGCGAACAAGGGCGCGGGCTGCAGCAGGCATGCGACAGCGAGCACGGGCGTACATAGGCGGCAGGGGCATGCGGGTGCATGCGCGGACGCGATGCTTCGGCCATGGCGGCCTCAACGTGCGCAGGCAACATACGGCGACGGATCAATGGGGCAAAAACAGGGGAATCGAGGGAGGAGCTCACAGTGAGCACGAAGGCGAGGTCAGGGAGGCCGGAAGTGGACCAGAGCGGCGGCAATCGATGCCGGACGCCGGCGATGTACGCGTTGAAGACGAGGTCGATGGGGAGTGTACGGGCCTTCCTTGCTCGATTCAGTGCTCGGGGTAGACGAAGTAGACCACGACGGTTCTCCTGGACCTCTTGGCGCGATGAGGGGAGGCCGGTGGCCACGGGATCGACGAGAGGTGGCGACGGCGTCTTGGGTGCGTTTTGTGGAGAGGAGAGCGAGCGAGGGGAAGTGGAAAAGCAGCTAGGGTTTGTCCACAACATCGGTGACGACCTCCTTATCCACGCCAAGGCGCTCTATAGCGCCGTCGGCAATCCGGCCGTGGTGGCCGTGGATGGACGCCACACCATGGCCTTTGCCTATCTCCTGCGAGAGGAGGAAAGGCCGTTTAGCTTGGCTGGGCCTGGAACAGTGATCGCTAGGCCTAGTGCAGAGGAGATTTACTCTAATTTTTATTTTTCTTATATTGTTCCTTTATTCCCACTCATTTTGGAAATTTAATTAAATACCAAATGATTTTAGTTGAACTTAATATTTATCATATAAATACTACGTAATGTTTTCAGCTAGCACAACAAGCCTCAATTTATTTTGAATAGTTTAAATATTTATTTAATTTAAAAGGCTTAATTTAATGCTATTGGTCCACTAAAATAATTCTCAGGGGCAATTTGGGCATACTATGGAGTTGATTTTATTTTTACTAATGCTTGGAGATTTTAGATCATATTATACACATTTTTGTTTTACTGTTTGAAGAAGTAATAAATTGACTTTCAAATTTAAATTTGAATTTGACTTTGATTTTTTATCGAAAGGCAGTTTGGCTTAGGAAAATATGGTGATAAGGCATCATTAGCAGAGTTTACTATAGCTTTAATTATCCGGGCGTTACAGTCTTCAAAGAAGCGGAATTGTGTGTCACTATCCACTGCTAAAGCTGAATATATTGCTGCTGGATCTTGTTGCGCTCAGCTTCTCTGGATGAAGCATACCCTCAAGGACTATGGCATCCACATGAAGAATGCACACCTCTACTAAGACAATGAAAAAGCCATCAAGATTGCACACAATCCAGTTCAGCACTCGAAGACAAAGGACATTCAGATCCGTCATCACTTTCTCAGAGACCATGTGTTGAAGGAAGACATTGATATCATTCATGTCAACAGTGAAGACCAATTGGCAGATATCTTCACAAAGCCCTTGGATGAGAGAAGTTTTTTCAAGCTGCGGTGTGAGCTAAATATCTTAAAATCCTCAAATGTCATGTGAATGGACACACATCCTAACGCTTATACATATTGATGACTTAGGTGCGCAACACACAAAGTAAAGTATGTCTTCAATTCATGAAGACATACACTCTGGGTGTGAATACATTAATGTGGAAATTGACTTCGGAACGCCACGATAATTGTGCATCGTGTATGGGTCTAATACTTCCTATACGGTGGGTAACGCCACCACCAACTTTTCTTGAATATTTTCGTTAGGCGTCATATTGTATTATATTCAAAGTTGGTTTGTCTTCAACATTGGTTTACCTTCATGATTTATCTTCTCAATGTTTTGAATTTCATTGCTCAACTATGGTAGACACAATTTTACATATATATATATATATATATATATATATATATATATATATATATATATATATATATATATATATATATATATATAATTGTGTCCTCTACAACATTCACTTATAGCTATGTCTTCAAGTTGCCATATTATGCACTAAGTGAATGTGATCGGACCCTAACTCCATCTGTACTCATCTCTCCTACTCTCTCTAAATCTTAATATGCATTCGTTTGACATGTGCCGATTGTCTTCACTGTGTCCTTGTCAGTCGAATATGGAGAAGTCGGAATGACCACCCGACAAACCAGGCGCGCATGGGGTCGTCCCACAACATTTAAGTTGTTGCATGCGTGCCACGTGGAGCTCAGATGTGAACCGCTAGGGGTAGCTAAGTAATTACACTGCGCCACCCCCTTCCTTATAAATACCCACCCCTTGCGGTCATTAAAACTTACTCCCCTCGCTGTGTCGCTCAAACCATAGCGCCCTCACTAGCTTTCGTCGTCGCCGGAGACGAAGCGCTTCGCTGTCGTGACTTCTCCGTCGCCGTCATCACGCCGGTCGTGGACATCTACCTCCCGCCGCCACCGTAGGTGTCTTCCGCCGCCAAGTTAGGGCGCGGGAGATTGGACTGCTCGGCCTCTATCCATGACTCGTCTAGCAGTTCGCGTCTGTTCTTGAGCGGTAAATTGAAGACTATTTTTACCGCATGTTTGATCCATTAAAACTTTCTATATCTTCAGAAAGATGTTTCTTCACTTCCAAATCTAAATCTTCCATACTATGCATCTTATAACTTGCAAGTACTTTCACTTATGCTTCACAACTAGTTACGTTCCTCACCTGTACTTAATCGTGGATTCATACAAATCTGGAACCATCTCATATCAATATGTGAATGTCTTCGCACTATGAGGTCAATGTCTTCAAACTGATTTATCTTCAAAATCCTCTGAGAATGCATATGAACTCTTCCCTTCCCTCACATCTCTAATGTTGTCACAGGTACAGTCCGTGCACTACTAGGGAAAACCTTATACAAAGAGGTATAGCAATAGCGCTGGTTAAAACAGGGCACTACTGCTACTTGGTAGTAGCGCACTCTCACAAGGCACGCTATAGCTACAGCTATAGCAGTAGCGCGTCTGCTGGAAAAAGCATACCACTATAATTCCCACCGTGTTAGCGGTAGGCTAGGAATAGTAGTAGTGCTTCCACAGAAAGCGCGCTACCACTAAGTGTCACTAGTAGAAAACCGGCCTTTTGTCCCGGTTCGTAAGGGCCTTTAGTCCCGGTTCCCGAACCGGGACAAAAGGGTCGTTACTAATACCCTCACCCTTTAGTCCCGGTTCAAACCAGAACCGGGACAGATGGGCCTCCACGTGGCCTGCGCGCCGAGCCCAGGCAGGAGGGCCTTTGGTCCCGGTTGGTGGCACCAACAGGGACCAATAGACCTCCACGCGTCAGCATTTCTGTGGCTGGGGTTTTTGTTTTTTTTGAAGGGGGGGGGGGGGTTGGGGGTTTTGGGGGGTTAATTTAGGTATTTCATATATTGTGCTAGATAGCTAATTAATATAGAGAAGTTTCCTCTCTTATGTCCGTGCTTGGTCGACGCTACGTACTATACATACGTATAGAGAGGACTAGGCACGCTAACTAGCTAGTAAGCAAATGAAGGAAACAGAAGATCGTCATGAACATATATGCATACAGAGAGAAGTGATATCGACCACCTCTCCTTCTCCGAGAGATTGGTCGAACAACAAGTTCTCGTATATCTATCGTCCGACACTACCAGCTACATATATACAATAATTATCTTTTACAAATATAATCTCTTAAATTATGGACGCATGGTCCACATAGTATTCTCCGTCTTCAGCGATCACGTGGTCAAGAAAGAATGCTGCCAATTCCTCTTGAATTGCTCGCATGCGATCTGGTTCTAGGAGTTCATCCCGCTGCCGAAACATCTAATTTGAAGAAGGGGGTCAATATATATATATATATATATATATATATATATATATATATATATATATATATATATATATATATATATATATATATATATATGAATGAATGAAACTCAACACAAATGATGGTAATAAACAAAAATTGTGAATATTATTTCTTACGCACTTCATATTGTTTCTCAGAGTACCCGCCTCGCTCACAGGTCGTGTGGCGGATGGACTCGCAGACGTAGTATCCACAAAAATCATTCCCTTGTTCCTGCCACAACCACTTTACAAGAAATAGAGGTCAATCAAACAGATAAGCAAGAATGCCAAATGGTATTGATGAAACTAGCGCTTGAATCAATATCTAGGAGACGCGCGGAACATGGTACTATAGTACTTACTTTCGGGGATCTGAATTCCAGCTCCTTCGGGAGTCCCAGGGATTTTGTGCTGAATTTTCACCAAACACTGCCAGACAAAAGAAAACAATTACTTGATATCAGGAAATGAACAAATTTGCTGATATGGTGGATAATGATCGATTTAACTTACTTCTTGAGGATTTCAGTCATGTCCGCATACTCTTGGGGATCTTTTCTTCTCGAGTCCAAGACAGTTACTACTCCCTTCTCAAGCCTAATCTCCAGGAGAATATAGTGGAAACTGCGCACGCATGCATAACTCATCAATTACATTACTATAACCTGGACTAATATATAAGGGAAACCGAATATGCACAAGACAACACTCACTTGAAGTTGTAAGGAAAGAGTATTATATCTTTGTGTTAATTTATTTTGAATGATCGTAGCAAGTTGGCCTCGGTTTCTGCGGCATGATCTTTAACCAGAATTGCACCTATGAGATTTGTGTTAATGAACCCAATATCACCGATTTGTCTTTTCTTCAATTCGGCGATCTTCAATCTGCATAATATAGTGAGGATAATTATAAATACATGCAATGAAAGAGCTGAGCTATATAGAGAGACTTAATGACAGAAGTAGTAGTACTTACAGACAGTAGCAGGTGACCGTTGCTTTATCAAGGGCCAATCGATTGAAAAACTGATAGAACTCCTCAAATGGAACATGCAACAGTTCAATTCCAACGAGGTCATGCTCCGGTTTAACTCTCATATACAAAGTATTCCTCCCCCCAGACTCTCTGTAGGTATTCATGTACCAATCATGCAATCTTCGCATCATCGTTGTTAGAGATCTTTCATCTTTGACGAGAGGCTTCCCGTACTGGTATCTGTGTATCTGCACGTCCAGGAAATCATAATCTACATCGTCGGGCAGGTAATCGTCAAGATTGGTATAACCGGGCGCCATCCTCGGATCGATGCTAGGCACCTTGAGCGGGGGGCACGATTGCTTTGCTTGTTCGCCGAGCTGGGCAATTTGTTTCCCATCTACTCGTCGTTCTTTCAGCCTTTGATCACTGACTGTACTTCCCGACCGCGACGCTTCGGCCCATGTATTCGGCGGAGACTTGGGTGGTGTTGCCAGGGCAGCCAGAGTGCGCTTCACTTTAACCGAATCTACCTTCTCCTTCGGAGGTGGATGCCTCTGTGCTTTCAACCCTTAAAACCAGTCATCCTTCTCGGCTCGCGCGATCCTCGCGTTCTCCTCCGGGCTCATCTCGTATGGTAACTTCTCTGGAGTCTTCAGAGAAGGACCGAATTTGTATTTTCTCCTGCGTCTGGCTGTACTGCTAGACGCCGGCAGAGCAGACGGAGTGGCAGTCTTCTTGACTTGCTTATGAGGCGGAGGAGAAGGACTACGACGCGCCGGAGCAGCTGCTGGAGCGGCGGCGGGTCTCTTCCGCCCTTACTGACGAGGCAGAGAAGGAGTAGGCTGGCTGCTCGGGCGCGCTGGCACAGGTGGAGAAGGAGGCGGAGTGCCGCCACGCACCGGAGAAGGAGCCAGCCGAGGGCCCTGATCGTCACTCGCCGAAGGAGGAGGCGGTGGAGGAGGCGGAGTGCCCTGACTCGTCGGAGGAGGAGGAGGAGGCGGAGGCGTCCAGTTTGGAAGCTTCATGAGCTCTTTCCGCCATAGGCATGGAGTCTTCAGAGCAGAACCCAGGCGAGTCTCCCCTTCTCCGGTAGGGTGGTCAAGCGGGAGGTCCTCAAATCCCTCCGTTATTTCATCCACCATCACCTTAGCATATCCTTCTAGAATCGGCTGGCAGTGAAAAGTTGCGTCGGGTTCATTAGGAAAAACAGAGCTAGCAGCCGCCTTGAACTTCATATTCATCCATTGCATCATAAGGTGGCAAATTTGAGCCTCCGTGATAGCATCCACGGGATAGCTGGCAGGAGCCGTCAAGAAAAGCTCCGGTTGAAGCAGCTCGGTGGAAGCCACGCTGCTTCTCCGCTGAGATGGCGGGGTAGCTTCAGGGGAAGCTTCGGCAGTTCGTTTGCTGCGATTTGCATCTCGTTCATCTATCTCGAGTACCCTTTCTTTAAGCGCCTGCAGTTCGGACTGCTGCACTTTGTTCCTCCTCGCCTGGCTTTTGTAACCGCCTGCGTCCGGAAACCCAGCCTTCCACGGAATGGAGCCTGGCGTGCCTCGTGTCCGTCTAGGGTGCTCAGGATTTTCGAGGGCCTTTGTGAGCTCGTCGTTCTCTCTATCTGGAAGGAACGTCCCTTTCTGCGCTGCAGCGATATAGTACCGAAGCTTCTTCAAGGGTATGTGAAGTTGCTCATCCGTCCAAATGCACTTCCCTGTTACAGGGTCCAAGGTTCCGCCAGCCCCGAAGAACCAAGTCCGGCAACAGTCTGGCCAACTCATTTTCTCGGGTTAGATCCCTTTTGCAAGAAGATCATTCTCAGCCTTGGCCCGCTTAGGCCGGGCTACGAGGTAGCCACCTGACCCCGTGCGATGGTGAAGCTTCTTCTTCGCAGCATTTTTCTTGTTTGTCGCCGACATCTGCTTACTCTTTTCCGATGTCTTGTAGGCCACAAATGCAGGCCAGTCATCTCTGATCTTCTCATATATGCCCTTGAATTCTAGTGTCTCTTTTTTCTCGACAAACCTATTCAGGTCATTCTTCCACCTCCTGAATAGGTCTGCCATCTTCTTAAGAGAAAATGACTTGATTAATTGCTCAACTGGCTTCTCCGGATCATCCTCTGGCGGTAGGGTGAAATTTGTCTTCAGCTCAGTCCAAAGATCATTTTTCTGCATATCATTGACATAAGACACCTCAGGGTCTTCTTTAGCCGGCTTGAACCATTGCTGGATGCTGATCGGGATCTTGTCCCTAACCAGACCCCCGCACTGAGCAACAAATGCCTTCTTTGTTCGGTTGGGTTCAATAGGTTGGCCTTCGGGCGCGATTGCTATGATCTCAAACCTTTCATCCGAGCTCAACTTTTTCTTCGGGCCTCGTCTCTTTACCTCAGTTGTGCTCGATCCGGAGGGCTAGAAAAAAGAGCAAAGACTTAATTAATATGTGTACACACCAAAACAATGAATGCATCAATTAGCTAGTCAGCACAGGCTTAACTAATATATATACCTGGCCGGACTCGGTTCGGTTACCGGAGCCGTCATCACGGTCTCCTTCTTGCACTAGCATTGGGTCACCGGATCCGTCCTCGCGTTCTTCTTCTTGCACCGGCATTAGGTCACCAGAGCCAGCTTCTTCTTCTAGAGTACCATCGGTGTCGTTGAGATACAACGAGACGGCATCTGTCCGATCACGGGTTCCGGCAGACCCTTCAGGTTCGAACTCTGGGGTGCGCGCGGAGATCGTGCCCTCTACCTCTCCGTCTCGTAAGGATCTAACTACTGCAAGAACAACACAAGAGACACAAGGTTTATACTAGTTCGGGCCACCATTGTGGTGTAATACCCTACTCTAGTTTGTGGTGGATGGATTGCCTCTTGGGCTGATGAGGAAGCACAGTACAAAGGGGAACGGCCTCGCGAGGGCCTGTTCTTGGCTAGGGGATGAACTACGAGGGGGAGTTCGATCGCCCTTCTCTCTCTCTAGATGCTGGATTCCGTCCTCCTCTCGTCTGGGGGTGGCTAGTCCTATTTATAGGCAAAGGCCCTGGGCCTCTTCCCAAATATTGAGCGGGAAGGGCGCCAACAATTGGCCAATTCGAAGGGGAACATCTGGTACACTTATCCTGACTAAAGTTGGTCTTCGCCTGCCAAAGGCCCTGTGGTGACGCCGTCCTGGGCTCCATGGTGACCTCCTTCCCACCGTTGGACTGGTCTTGGTCTCGTTGCACCAAAATGGGTGCCTTTGCTTGATCCTCTCGCCTGCGCTTGCCCCCTTTGCACCAAAGAGGAAAGGGAGACGCCGCGCGGGCTGGCGCCCGCCAGGCACCCTTGGTCGTCATAGCTTGCGTCATGGGCACCTCGTGAGGTACCCGCCTTGATCTCTCCGCCTCCTCGCGAGCCAGCCTAAGGAGGCCGTGCCTAAGGAAGCGCCATGTCGTCCACCTCGCGAGGCTTGGCCCCTCGCGAGGGTCTTGAGCCTTGTGTTGACGAAGATGGGCCACGCTGGGCCCCCATGTGAGCCACGCCGCAGGCCGTAGGCAGGCAAGTCTGGGGACCCCCGTTCCCAGAATGCCGACAGTAGCCCCCGGGCCCAAGGCGCGCACGGACTTGGCAGTGCCGAGAGGCGATAGGGCAAGGGCGAAGCGCCGCGGGCCCTAACAGCCTGCGGCCTTGGGCGCCGCGTGGCGGTTTGACAAGACGTGGGCGTCTCCACTTCCCCACGACGCCTTGGCAACTGCGTGACTTGACTAGTCCCTGCATGTATAGATACGGGTCATTATTACCTGCGATCGTGGTGCTCGTCGGTTGGCCTCTCCCGGCGATAAGTGCGAGGCCGCACAAGCTCCGCCAGTCCATCCCTTCCCGCTTCTCTTCTTCTTCTTCTCCTTCGCCGCCGCCGTTCGCATGGCTCCGAAGAGGTTCTCAGCCGCGGAGAAGGGGAAGGCTAGTCGGGCGGGGCCCGACTCCCCTCCGGCCAAGCGCGGCCGGGGTTGTCCCCGCAAGCATCCCGCGGTCCCCGTTGTGGCTCCCCGTGAGCACAGGGGCGGTTCTCCGCGTGGTGGTGAGCGCTCGGCTGCCATGGGAAGGCAGGCTGTGGTTGCGCAGCCTCCCAGGCCGCGCTTTCGCTCGGCGGAGGTGCTGCCGGAGTTCGTCGTGTGGTCGGCGGACCCGACTAGCACCTGGCTCCAGCTTCCTCGCTTCTTCATCAGCGAGCTGCCGGCCAGCGCCCGGTGCGGCTTCTGGCTTCAGGCTGACGGCTGCTGCAGTAGGGCTTCTTGGGTTTCGCTCGAGGTCTCCCCTTCTGGGAATGGGGCCCTGACCCGCGGCTGGCAAACGTTTGCCCGCGCGCGCGGCCTGGGCCAGCGGTGCACCCTGCACTTCAAGTTCGACGGCGACGGCACCCTCTACGTGAGGGTGTTTGGGGAAGATGGTCGCCACGCAGGATGCTGCCCTAAGGACGACGATGGAGGAGACAGCACCCACTCTGCTGGCGGCGCTCGAGGCTCCCCAAGCTTCGCCAACTCCTCTTCAGGTGGCTCCTCCAGCGGTGGCCGCAGCCAGCCCCCTCGCCTCCGCGCTTGCTTGGTGGGTGGCTGTTCATCCGCCCGTCGCCGCGCCCTGGTGAAGCGCGAGAGGGAGTCCTCCTGAGCACCGGAGGCATCCGGTGTCGCCTCAGTAGGCTGATGTGGGGCAGGCTGCGCCGGGCTCGCCCTTTCTTTTTCCTTTTGCCCCCTGTGTGAGATAAGACAGTTGCATGGAGCCCCGCGGGGGCGTGTTGAGAATCATTGCCGTTGTAGCCATTACCTTGATTTTGTTGTTGCGCTTCTCAGCTATTTGCCCTCGTGTAGGTAGTTTGCGGCCCCAGCCGGGGGCGACCGACCCAGGCCCTGTGTGCATGTCGCGGTGCCCGAGGGGCACGGACCAGAGGGGTGCTCTTGTAGAGAGCCCGGGCCGTGAAACCTTTAAGCGGCTAGAGCAGAAACGCTCGCGAGGGCGTTCGAGTCCCATCCCTCGCGAGGCCTTTCATGAGGGAAAATCAAAATGAGGAGCGAAAATCGACAAACCACAAATCAACAACGGCGATAGTTTCGATAAGACTTCAAATGCAAGTAAAACACGCCAAATGCGAAAAGCAAATGAAAAAGCCGCGTCCGGCACCTAGTCTAGTCTTCGACGTCTTCTCACCAGCGCGGAGCTAAGTGCTGCCACTGGGAGTGGGAGGGAGCCCCAGGGCCTGAGGCCGGCGCTCCTGAGACTCCGGGGTGTGTACAGCCCCACTCATTATTACGTCAGAGTGTCACGGGGCGGCGAGCTTCACAGGCATTGGCCTTCTTCACAGGCTCCGGGCCTTTCTCCTTAGAGGTAATAAGCTTCACAGTCTCTGGGCCTTTTCCCTTAGAGGTAATGAGCTTCACAGGCGTTCGCCTTCTTCACAGGCTCAGGGCCTTTCTCCTTAGAGGTAATAAGCTTCACATGCATTCGCCTTCTTCACAGGCTCTGGGCCTTTTCACTTAGAGGTAATGAGCTTCACAGGTGCTCGCCTTCTTCACAGGCTCAGGGCCTTTTTAGGGGTAGAACCTCCGGAGGTGCTGGATGTTCCATGCGTTCTGGATCGGCTCCCCCTCTTAAGTCTCCAAGCGCACGGAGCCAGGCCTGGAAACATGAACAACCTTGAACGGGCCCTCCCACACGGGAGAGAGCTTGTGCATCCCTTCCCTGGAGAGGACCCGCCTGAGTACGAGGTCTTCTACCTCGAGGGTCCTGGGGCAGATGTTGCGGCAGTGATATCGTCGTAGCGCCTGTTGGTACCTTGCCGCTCGGAGCGCGGCTTCCCGGCGGCGTTCCTCCCCCAGCACGAGGTCCATCCCCCGCATGGCGTCCTGCTGCGCCTCGTCGAACGCTAGGACCCGCGCGGAGCGATGCCTGACCTCGTGAGGAAGGACGGCTTCGGCTCAATAGACCAGGAAGAACGGGGTTTCCCCGTTTGGTTTGGTCGCGGTTGTGCGAATGGACCACAGCACGGATTGGAGCTCGTCGTACCAACCCCTGTCGCAGGCCTCCAGCTTCTTCTTGAACGTTCTGGTCTTGAGGCCTCTCAGGACCTCCGCGTTGGCTCGTTCGGCTTGCCCATTGCTTCGCGGGTGTGCCACCGAAGCATAGCATATCTGTGTTCCAAGGTTAGCACGGTATGTTTTGAAGAGATTACTGGTGAACTGCGAACCGTTGTCTGTGATGATGCGGTTCGGCACCCCGAACCGGCTCACGATACCCCTGATGAACTTGACCGCGGAGCCCGCAGGGATGGTATGGACTGCCTCCACCTCTACCCACTTGGTGAACTTGTCAATGGCGACGTAGAGGTAACGGTAGCCCCCTGGCGCCCGTGGGAACGGGCCCAGAATATCCAACCCCCAAACTGCGAATGGGCACGAGAGGGGTATAGTCTGCAGGCTCCCCGCTGGTTGATGGATCTGCTTGGAATGGAACTGGCAGGCCTCACAAGCCTTTACCAATTCGATTGCGTCATTGAACGCGGTGGGCCAATAGAACCCACTACGGAACGCTTTGCCGACGAGGGTTCGTGATGATGAGTGGTGTCCGCAGTCTCCGCCGTGTATGTCCCCCAGTAGTTCCCTTCCTTGCTCCCTGGAGATGCAGCACAGAGATACGTCGTTGGGTCGCTTCCGGTAGAGTTCTCCGTCCCTGATGCAGTATGCCGTGGCCTGCCGCGCCACACGTTCTGCTTCCTCCTCCTTCTCTGGCAGGGCCCCATGTGTCAGGTAATTCCGGAGCTCTGTGATCCAGCATTCCTGAGGGCGGTCCGCAGGCCGGGGCTCCCGAGGCTGGCGGCTGAGGGAGCTCCTCTCAAGGCTGAGCTGTGCTTGATAGCGTTGGTTGCGCTGAAGGTTTGAAGAGCCACTCTTCGAAGACGCCAGGCTTCTGCGACAGCCACCTGGACGCCCGTCCCGCTATGTCGTCAGCTTCCTGGTTGGTGCCACGGGGCACGTGCTTCAGCTGCAGCCCCCAGAACTTCTTTTCCATTCTGCGGACCTCTGCTAGGTAGGCCTCCATGTTTTCATCCTTCGGCTCGTACACCTTATTGGAGAAGTTGACTAGGAGCTACGAGTTGCCTTTGACGGTGAGGCGCTTCACTCCCAGGGTCGCTGCGGCCTTCAACCCGGCTATCAGTCCCTCATATTCTGCTATGTTGTTGGAGACCGTTTCTCCTTGCTGAAAACAGAGCTGAACTGCATAGTAAAGATTATCCTGAGTGGGTGATATCAGCACCGCACCAGCCCCCGCGCCGTGCCTGTAGAATGCTCCATCGAAGTACATGACCCAGCCTTCTGGCGCCTCGCTCCTTAGGAGAGGGAACGATCCTCATTCTCCTTGAGGCCTGGCACCTCTGTCCATTCTGCCACAAAATCCGCCAATGCGGCTCCTTTAATGACCCTAGTTGTGCTGAACTCGAGCTGAAATGCTTGCAACTCTATGTTCCACTCAGCGACCCTTCCGGCTGAGTTAGGGCTCCTGAGCACCCTCTCCAGGGGGTACGATGAGACGACCTTGATCGGTGAGCTTGGAAGTAGTGACGCAGCTTGCGCGAGGCCACCAGCAGCGCGAGGAGGAGCTTCTGAGGCATCGGGTATCGTGCCCTCACGTCCCGTAGCACCGTGCTAATGAAGTAGACCGGGTGCTCCACAAGGCTGAGAGCATCTTGGGTCGCAGCGCCCTCGGGAGGTGAAGGCACCTCACGAGATGATGTGGCCTCGGGAGGCGAACCATCCGGGCATGCCGCCTCTCCTGTCTCTGGTGCGTCCCTTGGCAGCTGACTCTCTTCATCTGTAGTTTCGGCTTCCTCGAGCTTTCCCTGTTCCCGCCTTGTCTGGCCTCGGGCTGCCTCTATGGTCTTGGCCTGGCGCTCCTCCCTAACTGCCACCAGTGCTGCGCTGGCAGAGTAGGGGGTGGCGGCAAGGTAAAGCAGCAGAGGCTCCTGAGGGCGTGGAGCCACCATGACTGGGGGACTGGTTAGGTACCTCTTGAGATCTTGAAACGCCTTATCTGCCTCTTCAGTCCATTCAAAGGGCCCCTTTTTCTTCATCAGCTGAAAGAAAGGCAGCGCCCTAGCGCGGTCACACGCCCAGTGAGCTTCTGCATTTCTCTGAGGGTCTTTGGTGGACTCATGTCCTTGACCGCCTTGACCTTCTCGGGGTTGGCCTCGATGCCACGGTGGGATACGTGGAATCCCAAAAGCTTGCCCGAGGGAACGGCAAACACACATTTCTCCGGGTTGAGCCGCAGGTTCACTGCGTCGAGGCTCGCGAAGGTCTCCTCCATGTCTTGTATCAGGGTCTTGGCCTCTCGAGATTTCACCACAATGTCATCGACGTATGCTTCAACATTCTTCCCGAGCTGCGGGCCAAAGGTGATGTGCATCAGCCCCTGAAAGGTTGCCCCTGCGTTGCGTAGTCCAAATGGCATGCATGTATAGCAGTATACCCCGCATGGGGTCAAAAAGGCAGTCTTCTCAACGTCTTCTATAGCCATCTTGATCTGGTGATATCCGGAGAAAGCATCCAAAAAGCACAACAGGTCGCACTCGGCGGTGGAGTCGACGATCTGGTCGATGGGAGGGAGCGGGAACGGATCTTGCGGGCATGCCTTGTTGAGGTTGGTGAAGTTGACACACATGCGTTCCTTCCCCATTTTCTTGGGAACAACGACAGGGTTGGCCAACCAATCTGGGTACCGGACCTCGCGAATGACTCCAGCGGCTTCTAACTTGCGGGTCTCTTGGATGATGAAGGCCTGCTTCTCTGCGGACTACAGCCTGGCCTTCTGCTTCACGGGGCGCACATTTGGGCACACGTTGAGGTGGTGCTCGATGACGTCCCTGGGGATCCCTGCCAACTGATCGGGCTCCCAATCAAACACTTTCTTGTTTGCACGCAGGAACTTGTCCAGGGCCTCCTCCTGCTCAGGCCCCAGTTTGGCGCCAATGGTGAAAGTGGCGCTGGAGGACCTGTCCTCGTCGACGGGTATCTGCTTGGTTTCTGCCTTGTCCTGGGTGAACAACTGCTTCTTCTTGGTAGGCGCAGCCCCCTTGGGCTCAGGGGTCCCCACGTCGGCAGGCCATGCCGATGTCGCCGTCTTGAAAGCGAGCTTGAGTACTCGCAGGGCGTCCCCGGTGTCTCCATGCACGGTGAGGGTACCGCTGCTCCCGGGCATCTTCATGAGGTTGTACGCTGGGTGCGTGGCGGCCATGAACTGGGCCAGCACCGGGTAGCCGAGGATGGCGTTGTAAGGGAGGCCGATGGTGGCCATGTCGAAGTCAACCATCTCCGTGCGGAAGTTGTCGTAGGTGCCAAAGGTTACCGGGAGCCGGATCTGTCCCAAGGAGTCGGACGACCCGCCCCCGACGCCTGAGAAGGATCGGCTGGGTTGCAGCCGCTCCCGGGGTATGCTGAGGAGGTTGAAGGTCTCGACCGAGAGCATGCTGAGTCCCGCGCCGCCATCAACGAGGGTTCTGGTGACGGCCACCTGGCAGATGGTGGGGGTGCAAAACAGGGGGAGCACGCCCGAGCCGGCCAAGTTAGCGGGGTGGTCCTCCGAGCTGAAGGCCAGACCAACCTCGCGCACCGCCCAGTCCGAGGGAGCCCCCCGCCGCACGAAAACGGCGCCAATCTGGCGGGCAAATGGCTTGACGTGGCGGCTTGTAGGTGGCGCTTGCGAGCCGCCCAGGAGGGCCGCAACGACCGGGAGCGTCGACGTCGTGGGGCTGCCGGCCTGTTGCATAGGCAGACGCCGGGGTGGTGCTTGATGCTCGCCTCCCGCCGGGCCGATGGCGGTGTTGACGGCGGGCGACGGGGGATAGCGAGGACGTCCACCAGCAAGGGCCGCTGGCGCGACGCGAGCTCGACGTGCGCCGTACATGCATGCGGCGGTCGGAGGAGAGCGGAGCGGTGGAAGACAGATTCCGGCGCACCCCCTACCAGGCACGCCAAATGTCAGATCACGGGTTCCGGCAGACCCTTAAGGTTCGAACTCTAGATTGCGCGCGGAGATCGTGCCCTCTACCTCTCCGTCTCGTAAGGATCTAACTACTACAAGAACAACACAAGAGACATAAGGTTTATACTAGTTCGAGCCACCATTGTGGTGTAATATCCTACTCTAGTTTGTGGTGGGTTGATTGCCTCTTGGGCTGATGAGGAAGAACAGTACAAAGGGGAACGGCCTCGCGAGGGCCTGTTCTTGGCTAGGGGATGAACTACGAGGGGGAGTTCGATCGCCCTTCTCTCTCTCTAGATGCTGGATTCCGTCCTCCTCTCGTCTGGGGGTGGCTAGTCCTATTTATAGGCAAAGGCCCTGGGCCTCTTCCCAAATATTGAGCGGGAAGGGCGCCAACAATTGGCCAATTCAAAGGGGAACATCTGGTACACTTATCCAGACTAAAGTTGGTCTTCGCCTGCCAAAGGCCCTGTGCTGACGCCGTCCTGGGCTCCATGGTGACCTCCTTCCCACCGTTGGACTGGTCTTGGTCTCGTTGCACCGAAATGGGTGCCTTTGCTTGATCCTCTCGCCTGTGCTTGCCCCCTTTTCACCAAAGAGGAAAGGGAGACGCCGCTGTAACACCCCGGATGTAACTTGCCATATTTGTAACTCCAACTCTTGCCATTTTTGGCAATGTGATATGTTATTCCCTCGTGGTTGGGTTCTTTTTCGTTTTGCTTTTGTCCGTGTCATGCATTTTCTTATCATGTCATCATGTGCATCGCATTTGCATACGTGTTCGTCTCATGAATCCGAGCATTTTCCCGGTTGTCCGTTTTGCAATCCGGCGCTCCTATGTTCCCCGGCGTCCCCTTTTACCTTTTTCCGTGAGCGTGTATTAAACTTTCTCGGAATGGACCGAGGTTTGTCAAGCGGCCTTGGTATAGCACGGGTAGACCGCCTGTCAAGTTTCGGGTCATTCGGAGGTCGTTTGATACTCCAACGGTTAACCGGGTAGCCGCAAAGACCTCTTTGTGTTGCAGCCCAACACCCCTCCTAAGTGGCCCAAAAACCCACCTAAACCCCTTCCATCATCTCGGTCGTTCGATCACGATCGCGTGGCCGAAAACCGCACTCCATTTGGAGCCTCCTAGCTCCTTCTACCTATAAAAACACCCCCTCCCCCGAAATCCCGGATCAATTCCACCGAAACCCTAGTCCTCTTCCTTCTCGCGCCACCGGACAAAATCTTCCACGCCGGACATGTCCGCGCCGCCGCCTCCAGCCAACCAGAGCTTGCCACCTCATCACCGCCGCCCTCTGTCTCTCCTCCACCGCGCCAGGCCCGCCGGGCCCGGATCGGGCCCGCGGAGCCCATCCGGCCGCCGCCAACCGCGGGCGCTGCCCATGCCGGCCGCCCTTCGCGCCGCGGCGTCGCCGGCCGCCTCCACCGCGGCTGCTCCGCCGCCGTCGCCATGCGCCTCCTCGCGCCATGGGGAGCCGCGCCTCGCTGCCCCTCGCCTCCACGCGCTGCCGCTCCCCGCCGCCACTCCGGCCGCCGCCCGCTGCTCCCTCCGCCGCGCGCGCCGCGCCCCGCGGCGACCTCGCCCCAGCACCGGCGAGCTCCTTCGCCGACCGCCCCGTCCGGATCCACCGCGAGGTGGATCAGATCCACCCGCACGCCCATCCAAACACCGCCCCGATCCCGGATCTCCTCGTCCCCGGATCCCTCCGTCCCATTTTCTGCGAGGTGATATTTTGCCTAAGTCCTCATCTCTGTTCATATTCTATGCCTCTGTTCATCATGCCATAACTTACTGAATACTGCTCCGTTTCATGCATATAATGTATCAAATTGTTCGTCTCGATGAGTAAATCATTTCATCTCATTGCATAATTTTCATTTGAGCACATCTTGATGCCCGAAATGCTGTTAGAAGAGGGCTATGTGATGTTAGTAGCAGATTCTTATCAGAACTTGCACTTTTGTCATTTTTGCCATGATTGATGTGTGCATCCTATGAGCTTGAGCCCTACATGTGTTTTGTAATATGCCATGCCATATTTACAGGGGTGTATGCCATGTATTTTTGTGATCTTTTTGGTGACTAGCACAAGCATGCTAACTAGGGATCATATTGTTGCTGATTTCAGGAACTTAGTAATTTCACTAAGTCATTCCCTGCTGTTATTTTTATGCCATGTGTTCATGTTGTTTTAGAGAGATCTATGCCTCTTTTGAGCATGATCAGTAAGGATGTTTTGAGCACATGGATTTGTTCTATCCATCCATGCCTTTGTTTGTAATTATGGAGTGCCATAGCTTGAGTCTATAAAATGTTACTGGCAGATTGTTTACATGTTATTCGATTTTGCCAAGCTTGTTGTAGTTGATCCTTACATACTATGATGTTGTTCTTGCCATGTGTAGCTTCTATGCCATGTCTTCTTGATGGATGTATGCTTAGTTTATCATGCAATGCTCTGTAGTGAGTGCATCGAGCTCACGAACATGCCTACTTGTTATCTGTGTTTGACATGTCCAGTTTTCTGCCAAGTCTGAAACCTGTAACGAAACTTGCTTAATTGACATGGGTGTTATTATATTTTCTGGTCCTTTTTGGCTCATGGTCAGTAAGGTACTTTTCTTCATTGCTTTGAGTAGAGTCATGCCGTGCCATACCTTGCTATGTACTGTTCCTGTAGCATGTTGTTTCCTTGCTCTAAACATGTCATCCTGATGTTAATTTCTGGCATGTTGTTGATTTCAAGTCTGTGAACCTGTTATCTTTTGCACTTTTGACATGCTTGTTTGAACCTGTTATGTTGTGATTTAGCCGTACCTCAGTGTTCATCTTTTGTCAAGCATCTTGAGTAGATCACTGCCATATGATTTGCTGATATGTTTGATTGCAGTAGCTTAATTTCTTGTTGCTTTCTAAGTAGCATCATGCTGTTAATGGCAGAATCTTGTCATTCTTGTTTTGCTTGTCAGTTGCAAACCGTGCATCCGATTCCGGTGATCTTTATATCGATTTCAACCGAAATCATCTCACCTTTCCAGTGGCATACTTGGTTTGACAAGATTATGCCTGGTTCATCTTTTTCCTTACGGAGCACGCATATGCATTGCATACCACATCTCGCATATCATGCCATGTTTTGCATCATGTTGCTTGCGCTTTGCATCGTGGTTGATAGTTTGTTCCTTTGCTTGTGTTCTTGCCTTGGGTAGAGCCGGGAGACGAGTACGTGAACGAGAAACCTGTTGAGAACGCTTACGAGGATCAAGCTTTCGACAACTCTGAGAACCTTGCAGGCAAGATGACCATACCCTCGAAATCACTTCTATCTTTGCTTACTAGTTGCTCGCTCTTTTGATATGCCTATGCTGCGATACCTACCACTTGCTTATCATGTCTCCCATATTGTCAAACCAAGCCTCTAACCCACCTTGTCCTAGCAAACCGTTGTTTGGCTATGTTACCGCTTTGCTCAGCCCCTCTTATAGCGTTGTTAGTTGCAGGTGAAGATGAAGTTTGTCCCTTGTTGGAACATGGAGATGTTGTTCCTTGATTGGAACATGTTTACTTGTTGGGATATCACAATATCTCTTATTTAATTAATGCATCTATATAGTTGGTAAAGGGTGGAAGGCTCGGCCTTATGCCTGGTGTTTTGTTCCACTCTTGCCGCCCTAGTTTCCGTCATATCGGTATTATGTTCCCGGATTTTGCGTCCCTAACGCGGTCGGGTGATTTATGGGACCCCCTTGACAGTTCGCTTTGAATAAGACTCCTCCAGCAAGGCCCAACCTTGGTTTTACCATTTGCCTAACCACCACCCATTTTCCCTTGGGAGTAATTAACCCAAGGGTCATCTTTATTTTAGCCCCCCCCCGGGCCAATGCTTGTCTAAGTGTTGGTCCAAACTAGAGCACCGTGCGGGACCGTCCCTTGGCAACTTGGGTTATGTTGGTACATGTACGCTTAGCTTATCCGGTGTTGCCCTAAGAACGAGATATGTGCAGCTCCTATCAGGATGTCGGCGCATCGGGAGGTCTTGCTGGTCTTGTTTTATTACTGTCGAAATGTCTTGTACCCGGGATTCCGAGACTGATCGGGCCTTCCCGGGGAGAAGGAATATCCTTCGTTGATCGCGAGAGCTTATCATGGGCTAAGTTGGGACACCCCTGCAGGGTTTGAACTTTCGAAAGCCGTGCCCGCGGTTACGTGGCAGATGGGAATTTGTTAATGTACGGTTGTAGAAAACCCGAAGTTGATCTTAATTAAAATACACCAACCGCGTGTGTAACCGTGATGGTCTCTTCTCGGCGGGGTCCGGGAAGTGAACACGGTGTTGGAGTGATGCTTGACATAGGTAGTTTCAGGATCACTTCTTGATCATAGTTGTTCGACCGTGCTTTTGCCTTCTCTTCTCGCTCTCTTTTGCGTATGTTAGCCACCACATTTGCTAGCCGCTTGCTGCAGCTCCACCTCACTACCATGTCCTACCTTTAAGCTTAAATAGTCTTGATCTCGCGGGTGTGAGATTGCTGAGCCCCCGTGACTCACAAATACTTCCAAAACCAGTTTGTAGGTGCCGACGAAACTGTCCAGGTGACGCACCCGAGCTCAAGGAGGAGCTCGATGAAGATCTTGTTCATTGTGTTGTTTCATTTCAGTTGATCAGTAGTGGAGCCCAGTTGGGACGATCGGGGATCTGTGTAGCATTTGGGGTAGTCTTCTTTTATTTTGGTTCCGTAGTCGGACCTTGATTGTATATGTATGATGTAATGATTTACTCATGTATTGTGTGAAGTGGCGACTGTAAGCCAACTATGTATCTCTTTCCCTTATGTATTACATGGGTTGTGTGAAGATTACCTCACTTGCGAAATTGCTTTCAATGCGGTTATGCCTCTAAGTCGTGCTTCGACACGTAGGAGATATAGCCGCATCGAGGGCGTTACAGACGCGCGGGCTGGCGCCCGCCTGGCACCCTTGGTCGTCATGGCTTGCGTCATGGGCACCTCGTGAGGTACTCGCCTTGATCTCTCCGCCTCCTTGCGAGCCAGCCTAAGGAGGCCGTGCCTGAGGAAGCGCCATGTCGTCGGCCTCGCGAGGCTTGGCCCCTCGCGAGGGTCTTGAGCCTTGTGTTGACGAAGATGGGCCACCCTGGGCCCCCATGTGAGCCACGCCACAGGCCGCAAGCAGGCAAGTCTGTGGACCCCCGTTCCCAGAACGCCGACAGCATCACTTCCTTCTGCAATTATGTCCCTCAACATCGCTTCGTTTGCTTCGTCTCGGGTGGTGTCCATAGTTTCTACAAATATTTACAACACGACAATTATTATTCAAACATGACAAATGGATATATTAGTGGCAAACGTAGAACTAGCTAGCTAATCATAGTAAGGAATCATATATATTAATTAGTGGCCTCGACGCTGCTTCTCTAGGGTTTGGGGTGGCCTCGACAACGCTTCAAGGGTTTGGGGTGGCCTCGAGAGAGTTTGTCGGGTAGGGGCGCGGCGGGAGGGGGTAGGAGACCGACATCGTTTTTTTCTAGGGTTTGGGTGTCCTCGAGAGTTTTGGTCGAGCGAGAGGGTCGGGGGGTGCTCCCGCGGTATAAGTTATTATCACAGTCGAGAGGGGGTATATATATCGACCGCCCCTCATGTCAAAGTTATCCGAGGGTATATCGACCCCCCCTCGTGTTGAAGTTATCGGGAGAGGGAATATATAGAGAGCAGAAGAAGAAAGGAATAGAGGAGAAGATCGAAGAAAAAAAAGAAGAAAAAAAGGAGAAGAAGAAAGAAATAGAGGAGAAGAAGAAAAAAAATAGAAATTTCTATTTTTTTTCTTCTTCTCCTCTATTCCTTTCTTCTTCTCCTCTTCTTTTTCTTCTTTTTTCCTCTTCTTATTTATTTCTCCTCTTTTTCCTCTCCTCTTCTTCTTTCTTCCCCTTCTTATTTTCTTCTTTCCTATCCTTCTTTTTCTTTTAAATTTTAGCATATTCTAAATGTTCTTCTAACTTTCTATATATGAACAAAAAACTTTCTATGAACAAAAAACTTTATATATATATATATATGAACAAAATTTCTATGAACAAAAAAAATTAAACTAACCACATACACATATACATACACATATACATTATACATAGACATATACATACACATACACATATACATTATACATACACATATACAATATACATAGACATATGAAAAAAAAATTAAACTAAAAAAATTAAGGGCAGGGGCGGCGCGGTAGCGAAGGGCAGGGGCGCGCGGCGGCGTCGGCAGCCAGTACAGGGGGAGGAGCAGGGGAACGGGGCGGCGCTCACCGCGAGGTGGCATCGGCTACGAGGAAGGGGACGGCGGAGGCGCGCGCGCTCGGGGGCGAGGGCAGGGGGGCGCGTGCTCGGGGACGACATCGGCGACGGCGACGGCGACGGCGAGGCACGGGCGACGGCGACGGCAGGGGCGGCGGACGGCGTCGGGGCAGCCTGGCGGCGTCGATGTGCTCGGCGTCGTCGGGCGGGCCGGGGGGCAACTGGCGATGAGTTCGCCAAATTTTCCTAAGTTCTACTTATATACCCAGGCCTTTGGTCCCGGTTCGTGGCACCAACCGGGACTAAAGAGGGGCATTGGTCCCGGTTGGTGCCACGAACCGGTACCAATGCACCCCTTTGGTCCCGGTTCGTCCCACCAACCGGGACCAAAGGCCTTGTGCTGCCCCGTGCCCAAAAGTTTAGTCCCACCTCGCTAGTTGAGAGGGCTCGGGAGTGGTTTATAAGCGTTGTTGCGCCCACCCTCTCGAGCTCCTCTCAACTGCAGTCTTTCGGGCCTAATCTGTCACTGCAATGCCTGTGGGCCTACTGGGCCTGCTGCGGGCCTGAATCCTGGCCCATGGTTGGGTTGCTAGTCGTATTCAGGCCGTGGTGGCCCAGTTGGTGGCATTATTTTTTGCTATTTTTTCATTTCTACTTAGAACTAAATACTTATAGTTTTGTAGTGATCTCTTTTTTATTTTATGTCACTAGTTTATGAATAACTTTACAATAAAAATTGATTTTTGAGTCATTGTTTTTCCTGCTATTTAATATTGCAGTGTTTTATCATTATAATCAATTTGGTAATTTTAGTTAGTCATAACAAATATTATAGGCATTTTTCTTTTTTTGCTTTATTTTTTTATTCTTTTTGCTTTTAGGTCAGCAAAATTATAAACTTTCTGTTAGTGCCATTAGTTTTAGAAAAATTATAAACTCAAATTTGAATAGTTAAAATTTGAATTCTTTGAAATTTGTGTGAATCACAAGTTTGTGATTAACTTTACTAAAAAAATGAACATAGATGCACCTATAGAGAAAATTCGACCTAAATTCATAGCTTTCAAATGAACTCTGAAAAAGTTGGCATAGCATGCTCGTCTGTTACAAATTTGGCATGGTATCATCATAATAGTTGTGGGAGAAAGTTTTCACTTTTTCTTCGCTTTTGTCATGTGCTTATTGCGCCGTAACCATGGATAATCTTCATCGTTTATCAGGATGCTTGGGTCAGCCTTGACATTGAAGGGAGGAATTTCATGAAACCTTTCATAATCTTCAGACATGTCTATCTTGCCCTCCACTCCCAGGATATCCCTTTTTCCTGAAAGAACTATGTGGCGCTTTGGCTCATCGTATGATGTATTCGTTTCCTTATCTTTTCTTTTTCTCGGTCTGGTAGACATGTCCTTCACATAGATAACCTGTGCCACATCATTGGCTAGGACGAACGGTTCGTCAGTGTACCCAAGATTTTTCAGATCCACTGTTGTCATTCCGTACTGTGGGTCTACATGTACCCCGCCTCCTGACAGATTGACCCATTTGCACTTAAACAAAGGGACCTTAAAATCTTGTCTGTAGTCAAGTTCCCATATGTCCACTATGTAACCATAATATGTGTCCTTTCCCTTCTCGGTTGTTGCATCAAAGCGGACACCGGTGTTTTGGTTGGTGCTCTTTTGATCTTGGTCAATCGTGTAAAATGTATTCTCATTTATCTCGTATCCTTTGTAAATCAATACAGTCAAAGATGGTCCCCTGGACAACAAGTACAACTCATCACAAACAGTGTTGTCACCTCTAAGACGTGCTTCCAACCAACTGCTGTAAGTCCTAATGTGTTCACATGTAATCCAGTCGTCGCACTGCTCCGGGTGTTTGGAGCGCAGACTGTTCTTGTGTTCATCGACATACGGGGTCACCAAGGTAGAGTTCTGTAGAACTGTGTAGTCTGCTTGAGACCAAGAATGCACGTCCCTGCATATTATTGAGTCCGCTCCTAGCGTGCCTTTTCCAGTCAGTCTCGCCTCATACCGCGATTTAGGGAGACCTATCTTCTTAAGGCCAGGAATGAAGTCAACACAAAACCCGATGACATCCTCTGTTTGATGTCCCATGGAGATGCTTCCTTCTGGCCTAGTGCGGTTACGGACATATTTCTTTAGGACTCTCAAAGGGGAACATATTGTGTTGAAATACGGGCCCCAGAACGACAATCTCGTCGACTAGATGAACTAGGACATGCGTCATGATATTGAAGAAGGATGGTGGGAACGCCAGCTCAAAACTGACAAGACATTGCGCCACATCACACCTTAGCCTTGGTACCATTTCTGGGTCAATCACCTTCTGAGAGATTGCATTGAGAAATGCACATAGCTTCACAATGGCTAATCGGACGTTTTCCGGTAGAAGCCCCCTCAATGCAACCGGAAGCAGTTGCGTCATAATCACGTGGCAGTCATGAGACTTTAGGTTCTGGAACTTTTTCTCTGGGATATTTATTATTCCCTTTATATTCGACGAGAAGCCAGTCGGGACCTTCATACTGAGCAGGCATTCAAAGAAGATTTCCTTCTCATCTTTCGTAAGAGCGTAGCTGGCAGGACCTTCATACTACTTCTGAGGCATGCCGTCTTTTTCGTGCAAACGTTGCAGGTCCTCCCGTGCCTCAGGTGTATCTTTTGTCTTTCCATACACGCCCAAGAAGCCTAGCAGGTTCACGCAAAGGTTCTTCGTCACGTGCATCACGTCGATTGAAGAGCGGACCTCTAGGACTTTCCAGTAGGGTAGGTCCCAAAATATAGATTTCTTCTTCCACATGGGTGAGTGTCCCTGAGCGTCATTAGGAAAAGCTACTGCGCCGGGACCCTTTCCAAAGATTACGTGTAAATCATTGACCATAGCAAGTACGTGATCACCGGTACGCATGGCGGGCTTCTTCCGGTGATTTGCCTCGCCTTTGAAATGCTTACCTTTCTTTCGACATTGATGGTTGGTTGGAAGAAATCGACGATGGCCCAGGTACACATTCTTCCTGCATTTGTCCAGATATATACTTTCAGTGTCATCTAAACAGTGTGTGCATGCGTGGTATCGTTTGTTTGTCTGTCCTGAAAGGTTACTAAGAGCGGGCCAATCGTTGATGGTCACGAATAGCAACGCCTTTAGGTTAACTTCTTCCTGTCCATGCTCATCCCACGTACGTACACCGTTTCCATTCCACAGCTGTAAAAGTTCTTCAACTAATGGCCTTAGGTACACATCAATGTCGTTGCCGGGTTGCTTAGGGCCTTGGATGAGAATTGGCATCATAATGAACTTCCGCTTCATGCACATCCAAGGAGGAAGGTTATACATACATAGAGTGACCGGCCAGGTGCTGTGATTGCTGCTCTGCTCCCCGAAAGGATTAATGCCATCCGCGCTTAAAGCAAACCATACGTTCCTTGGGTCCTTTGCAAACTCATCACAGTACTTTCTCACGATTTTTCTCCACTGCGACCCGTCAGCGGGTGCTCTCAACTTCCCTTCTTTCTTACGGTCCTCACTATGCCATCGCATCGACTTGGCATGCTTTCTATTTCTGAACAGACGTTTCAACCATGGTATTATAGGAGCATACCACATCACCTTCGCATGAACCCTCTTCCTGCGGGGCTCGCCGTGAACATCACCAGGGTCATCTCGTCTGATCTTATACGCAATGCACCGCATACCGGGCATGCGTTCAGATCCTTGTATGCACCGCGGTATAGGATGCAGTCATTAGGGCATGCATGTATCTTCTCCACCTCCAATCCTAGAGGGCATACGACCTTCTTTGCTGCGTATGTACTGTCGGGCAATTCGTTATCCTTTGGAAGCTTCTTCTTCAATATTTTCAGTAGCTTCTCAAATCCTTTGTCAGGCACAGCATTCTCTGCCTTCCACTGCAGCAATTCCAGTATGATACCGAGCTTTGTGTTGCCATCTTCGCAATTGGGGTACAACCCTTTTTGTGATCCTCTAACATGCGATCGAACTTCAGCTTCTCCTTTTGACTTTCGCATTGCATCCTTGCATCGACAATGACCCGGTGGAGATCATCATCATCGGGCACATCATTTGGTTCCTCTTGATCTTCAGCACCTTCACCTGTTGCAGCATCATTGGGCACATCGTCTGGTTCCTCTTGATCTTCACCAGCTCCCCCTGTTGCAGCATCACGGTATTCAGGGGGCACGTAGTTGTCATCGTACTCTTCTTCGTCGTCGTCTTCCATCATAACCCCTATTTCTCCGTGCCTCGTCCAAACATTGTAGTTTGTGGCATAAACCCTTGTAAAGCAGGTGGGTGTGAAGGATTTTCCGGTCAGAGTAAGACTTCGTATTCCCACAATCAGGGCATGGACAACACATAAAACCATTCTGCTTGTTTGCCTTAGCCGCATCGAGAAACTCCTGCACGCCCTTAATGTACTCGGAGGTGTGTCTATCACCGTACATCCATTGTCGGTTCATCTGCGTGCATTATATATAATTAAGTGTCCAAATTAATAGAAGTTCATCATGACATGCGTTAAAAGCAAAGTACATACATAGTTCTCAACTAACAACATATATCTCTCCAGAGCATCTAATTAATTAAACCATACATTGAAACTATGTAAAACATTTTAATGCAAAAACAAAGGCGATCATAATCGCAACCAAGGTAACAATTGATCCAATGGCATAATGATACCAAGCCTCGGTATGAATGGCATATTTTCTAATCTTTCTAATCTTCAAGCACATTGCATCCATCTTTATCTTGTGATCATCGACGACATCCGCAACATGCAACTCCAATATCATCTTCTCCTCCTCAATTTTTTTTTATTTTTTCCTTCAACAAATTGTTTTCTTCTTCAACTAAATTTAACCTCTCGACAATAGGGTCGGTTGGAATTTCTGGTTCACATACATCCTAGACAAATAAAATCTATGTCACGTTGGTCCGCATAATTTTCATAAACAATAAATGAACCAATAGTTATAAAGATAAATGTATATACCACATCCGAATCATAGACAGGACGAGGGCCGACGGGGGCGGATACCAAAACCATCGCACTATATAAGATGCAATAACAAAAGTACGAAAATGATACAAGTATCTATCTAAACATACAAGTAACAATATTTTTCCTTTCAGAAAAAAGATAAGAACAAGAGGCACACCACGGTGGTGTCGGTGATGAGATCAGCGCGGGTGATCGACGACGGTGAAGACGGGGGTGGGGCATGACGGACCGCTAAATCTAGACAAATCTCGAGGAAAATGGAGCTTTGAGGTCGAGCTTCGAGAGGAGAAAACTTAACTAGTGTGGCTCGGGCATTTCATCGAACACCTCATGTGCATAGGAGGTGAGATAGAGCACCACAAACACCTCCCCTCGCCGGCCCAGGAAAACAGAGCACTAGAGTGCTCTGCTCGTAGGAGGTGAGCTAGAGCACCACAAACACCTCCCCTCGCCGGCCCAGGAAAACAGAGCACTGGAGTGCTCTGCTCGCGGGCGAGGGTATATATAGGCAGCACTATTGGTCTCAGTTCGACGCATGAACCGGGACTAAAGGGGGAGCCTTTGGTCCCGGTTCAAGCCACCAACCGGGACCAATGGTGGTGGGCCAGGAGCCAGGCCCATTGGTCCCGGTTCGTCCCACCAACCGGGACCAAAAGGTCCAGACGAACCGGGACCAGTGGCCCACGTGGCCCGGCCGGCCCCCTGGGCTCACGAACCGGGACCAATGCCCCCATTTGTCCCGGTTCTAGACTGAACCGGGACTAATGGGCTCCCCCGGCCTGAACCGTTGCCCCCTTTTCTACTAGTGTGTGTTGTAGCAGCGCATTTCCTGCATAGAGCGCTACTGCTAAAAAAGAAAATAAAATGGAAAAAATAGAAAAGTAAATAAAAATGGAAGAAGTAGGAAAAAGAGAAATGAAAAAAAAGAAAATGTAAAGATGAACAAAATAAAATAAAATAAAAGAGAAAGGCATAGTAGTAGCGCGTTTTACAAGCCCGCGCTATAGCTGCGGTCCTTAGACAAAAGGAAAAGACAAAGGAAAATAAATAGCTGCTTCCTATAGCAGTAGTGCGTTTTGCTACAACCCGCTATAGCTAAATAAGCTATAGCATGTTTTTCTACCAGCGCTACTGCTAGTTTGACTTAAGCACCCTCAACCTCACCGCCGCCGCCCGAGGCCGCTCTCGACCTCACCGTCGCCGCCCTTGAGCTCCCCGCCGCCGCCCTCGACCACACCGCCGCCGCACGAGCCCGAGCCCGCCCTCGCTGCCCCTGCCTCTGTCGCCGAGCACCTCCCCGCCATCGTCTCTCCCCTCTCTGTAAGCCCCCACCCCCCTCTGTCTCTGCATTTTCTTCCTGCCATGTTAATTAGCAGTAGTAGTAGATGTTAATTAGTATTAGGGTTCATAGATAATGTTTTTTAGTAGTAGTAGTAGTAGTAGATGTTAATTAGTAGTAGTGGTGGTACTAGTTTACTAGGGCAGTAGGGTTAATAGTAGATGTTTTTTAGTTAGGGTAATACTAGATGTTAAGTAGTAGATAATGTACATGTGAATTAGGGTTTAGTTTTTGAATTGAGTTTGTTTAACTAGATGTTAATTAGGGTAGTAGGGTTTAGTTTAGAGTAAAATTTAGTTCAGTAGTTAACTAACTATAATCTATATTTGGTTTTTGAATTGAGTTTGAGAGAGCATGAAATTTGTGTAGATTTTCTTAAAGTGCCAAACACTAGGGGATGCAAATTTGAAGTGGTCATGATATGTGCAAATTCCTCAATTGTGTTTGCTCATGTTTATCTACTGTTGTAGTTTCTCATGTACATATTCTTAAGTGGTCCTATTATATGCAACATTGAAGTGGTTCGATTATGCCCAAATGGCCTTTTGTTGTTTCCACGGAATGAAGCCGAGTGACCTATGTTTTGCCGGAATGTTGATTCATTTCCGTTACGGCAAATTTTAGGTGCTCGATTTGTCCACTTTTTAGCAAAGGTCATGCCGAAATTTTCCGTGAATTTTGCCATGACTTGTGCTACAAACTAGGACATATCGAGTGCCCAGGATTTGCCGCACCGGGAAGGAATCAACGTTCCTGCAAAACATAGGCCTTTTTATGTCATTATTCATTTTATTAGGTCTAGAATTAATTGACTAGATTTAATCGTAGGAAACATGGCTAGCAACGATGAAGGACAGGGTTCTGGTGATTGCGACGACGTCTACTGGGCGGCTGACAAATTTTTGAACCTTGCCGATGATCAACGGTTGTTTTTGCTGGGCCCATCTGTGGCATTGGAGACTGAGACCGACATCAAGGTCGACGCTGAGACTGAGACCGGCGCCGAGACCGGCACCCAGACTAGCGGAGCCGGTATATAACCGAAAGCAAAGAGGCAATGGCGCCCAAACTAGCTCATCACTACTAGAGTGGTGGTCACGGAGGTGGACGACGACAATTTTGAGCCAAAAGAGCCCGCGGAAGCGCGTGCGTGCTACGACAATCAAATAGGCTGCATCATACGGACAACCACCACCATCAGCAATGAGAAACTAAAGAAGATAGATAATATGAGGCCCTCCCTCCTAAAGAAGTGCACCAGGTATTCTTGTTCCCGGGCCGGGATGAAAAGGAATATAAAAATCCAGATAAAGACCCGACAATGAAGAAGATAAACAAACGTGCCATGACCAAGTTTAGCGACGTGTTGGCCGCCTGGAAAGCAAGGGTAAAACATCGGATCATCAACAAAAAGAACCCTACTCCGAGATTGTAAAGGATAATCCGACAATAACGGAAGAGCAGTTTCAAATATTCAAGGCGGCTTGCGATGCTGAAGCTGCCAAAGAAAAGTCGAAGTACATGAAGGGGCTTCAACGGAGGAACATGGGGCGCCACCACCTCAAAAGCCGTGGTTATGGAGGGAAGAGGTCCATATCGGCCAAGGAGGACGCAAAACGCGAATGTCTGGGCATCCCAGACCCCTTGGCGGAGTTCATCGTCCCGCCGGAGCGTGGCGTCCTCAGGGCCCGGTACCATTGGGACCCAGTCAAGAAAATTTTCGAGACAGACCCGGTCACGACGGAGTTCATGAGACTGCTGGTAACTTTAGTATCTGATCAATTCTACTACACGTTTAGTCATATTTGTAAACGATCCTTGTTCCTTTTGCAGAGAGAGCAACAGAGGATTGCGGCCAAAAGCGACTCACCGTATGAGGCATTGGCGAGGTCCAAGTGGGACACCCCATTCAACCGGGTGTTGAACATATTGAAAGGACTCTTGGTGGACACTCGGCTGTCGTATGGACGCGTGCATGGTGTCGGAGATGGCACCACGTGGAAGAAGTACTACCATGAGACCACAGAAGAGAGAAACAAAAGACGGAGGTTAACTGAACAAAACATCGACAAGAAGGTTGAGATTGTGATTGAGAAGAAATTAGCTGAGACAGTCGCAACAGCGTAGCTGCCGCAAAACAGGTGATTGTAGATAAGTCTGGTGTCTTGGTTTCGGCCATTGTCTGTTGGAGCAGGCAAAATCCAGAAAAAAATGCAGCGGACTTTCCCCTTGCCGACTTCTTCGGGAGCAGCTCGACTAGCATTGCACCAGCACCTACACCTACTCCCACACCAGCTCCTGCACCGGCTCCCGCACCTGCTCATAGCAGCCCATCCTCCGCCTCGGACATGCTCGGCAGTGCTTCATCTTTGGCTGAGCTTGACGCCCTCACAGTATCTGTCACACCGGCCCTCTTGAATAAATGTTTAATCTCCCATTTCCATTGCCTTTCGAATGTCTCATGTCGCAGACATGTCTTTGTAGGCCGACGTAACCCCGTGCACCATGTTGTACACCATCAGTGGCCAGAAGGTGGACGTGGGGAAGGCGATGATAATGAAGCCGAAGGAACCATTGTTCCACAGCCGGCCGATCCCCCCCGACGTCTTCAAGGTTTCCGTGGCCAGTGTCAAACCGGGCCACAAGAATTTGGCTCCTCTGGTACTAGGGGGGTTGACGACGACATCCCGCGGCGGCTTGGCGATTGCAATTGGTGGGTCCTATTGTGGCCAAAGAGTCTGCTTCATTTGGAGGCAGACGGGAGCACACCCATGAGCACACAGCCTCAGCAAGGTATGAACATTAACACCCCACCTACCCAACTAGCGTCGGCTGTTGTGCTGGGTGATAGCGGACGAGGTGAGGAAGAGGCTCCATTAGTCGCTGATGACATCGCCATAGATGAGGATGAGGATGAGGATGACACTCAACAGTATCTCAATACTGGCGCCTATGATGATGGAGGATTGATGGCTCAATAGTATGAGTACTCAGGGTTTGAGCGTCATGAGTCGGTGCCAGAATTGCCGCGTCCGGAAGCTGAACGTATTATAGATGACCTTCCGGTAGCAAAGAAGCATAGGAAGAGACCGAGGAAAGGCAACAAAGCTGCTTCTATGATCCAGCCGCCTCCGCAACCTCTGGTTCAAGACCGTATACCTATCCCCGGTGCGGCAAAATGGCATTATCCCCGGTGAACCAATCCTACCTAAGGCAACGGTAGAGGCCACACACGACAAATCTAAGGAGACTTCATGACAATGTGTTGCGGAGAGAGAAAAGCCTCATCGCCTTAGAAAATCCAGGATACCCACTCTATGTGGTTAACGTGCCGCGGCAAAGGTCGTACGTCTGCACATTCCCCGCGGAGAAGTTCTTCCTTCGATTCGATTACATCTTCGACATGTTTCACTTGAAGAAGCTGGATTTTACGCTTGTCCGCCTTTATGCCTTGTACATGAACTACATCATCGGGATTGAGCAGATACTTTATATCTGTGTCGCTGACTTGTACTTCATGCACAAGGGCTTCTTGGTAGTCTGCGCAGAGCACCGTGAATACGTGAGGGACTACATCCTCGATTTCATGGTCTCCAATAAGGACAAGGAGACGATTCTTGTGCCTTATCATCCCATGTAAGTCATCCGCGTGGATATCCTTCCTTCGATTTCAATCATTCATTTGCACGGTGGAGGGTAATTAATTTGAGGTGTACTAATTTTGCGCAGCGGCGATCGCGCCGTCCTCATCATCCTTTACCCCCGATACTCACATGCTCTTTACTTGGACTCAAATGGCAGCTGGAACTACGTCTGTATTTCCCTGGAGAGGGAGGGATGATGTAGCACAGCGACAGTAGGTATTTCCCTCAGTTACGAATCCAAGGTGTCGAACCAGTAGGAGAACCAAGCAACACAACATAAACACCACCTCCACACAAACAACAACACCTCGCAACCCAACGAGTTAAAGGGGTTGTCAATCCATTCCGGGGTACGGCGCCAGAAATTACGTGATGACGGGAGAAAGTTGTAATAGATTGAATAAATAGATCGCAAATAGAATAAAGTGCAGCAAAGTATTTTTGTATTTTTGGTTTAATAGATATGAATAAAAATGCAAAGGAAAATTAGATCGCAAGGCAAATATATGGAAAAGAAGACCTGGGGGTCGTAGGTTTCACTATTGGCTTTTCTCGAGAAAAATAGCAAACGGTGGGTAAACAAATTACTGTTGGCCAATTGATATAACTTCAAATAATTATGATGATATCTAGGAAATGATCATTACATAGGCATGACGTCCAAGATTAGTAGACCGACTCCTGCCTGCATCTACTACTATTACTCCACACATCGACCGCTATCCAGCATGCATCTAGTGTATTAAGTTCATGGAAAAACGGAGTAATGCAATAAGAACGATGACATGATGTAGACAAGATCCGTTTATCCATATGGCAGTGGATATAGATCTCGTATTTTTATACTTAGTAGCAACAATACGCATGTGTCGTTTCCCTTTCTATCACTGGGATCGAGCACCGTAAGATCGAACCCACTACCGGGCACCTCTTCCCATTATAAGATATATAGATCAAGTTGGCCAAACAAAACCCAAATATCGGAGAAGAAATACGAGGCTATTAGAGATCATGCATATAAGAGATCAAAGAAACTCAAATAACTTTCATGGATATAAAAAGATATGACTGATCATAAACTCGAAGTTCACCAGATCCCCACAAACACACCGCAAAAGAGTTACATCATTTGGATCTCCAAGAGACCATTGTATTGAGAATTCAGCGAGAGAGAGAGAGAGAGAGAGAGAGAGAGAGAGAGAGAGAGAGAGAAATCCCTCTAGCTACTAACTACGGACCCGAAGGTCTACAAGGAACTACTCACGCATCATCGGAGAGGCACCAATGGAAGTGGTGAACCCCTCCGTGATGGTGTCTAGATTGGATCTGGTGGTTTGGACTCTGCGGCGGCTGGATGAATATTTCGTCGACTCCCTTAGGGTTTCTGGAATATTTGGGTATTTATAGAGCAAAGAGGCGGTCCGGGGGCACCCGAGGTGGGCGCAACCCACCAGGGCGCGCCTGGGCCTCCTGGCGCGCCCTGGTCAGGTGCAACCAGGGCACATTGCCTTCCTTCTGGCCCATAAAAAATAATCGTGGAGTTTCATGGTATTTGGACTCCATTTGATATTGATTTCCTATGATGTAAAAAACATGCAAAAAACAACAACTAGCACTTGGCTCTATGTCAATAGGTTAGTACCAAAAAAATGATATAAAATGATTATAAAACATCCAAGATTGATAATAAAACATCATGGAACAATAAAAAATTATTGATACGTTGGAGACGTATCAGCATCCCCAAGCTTAACTCCTACTCGTCCTCGAGCAGGTAAGTGATAAAAACAGAATTTTTGATGTGGAGTGATGTTCATCATGTCATATCGTATTATTTTCTTTATAGCATGGACATTTGGACTTTTATGTGATTCAAAGAAATAGTCTAGTTTTGACATAATAATTTAGATAATCAAGCATATCAACAAGCAACCATGTCTTTCAAAATATCCATGCTAAAACAAGTTATCCCTAGCCCATCATGCTCAAACACGGATCCATTCATGGAACACACTCTAATATTAACTACACCCAATACTTGAGCACGATCATATTGCCTCCTAGTTGGTGCTTTTTATGAGAGAAAATGGAGACTAAAATTTCAAAATAAAAATTGCATAAAATAAAAGAAAGGCCCTTCGCAGAGGGAAGTAGGGATCTGTAGAGGTGCTAGAGCTCAAAGCAAAAAAATTAGAGATAAAAACATTTTGGGAGGTATATCCATCCCACCAACGAAAACGACTTAGAGTTCCCAACACTTTCCATGCTAGATATGCCATAGAAGGTTCCCAACCAGAAAATAAAGTTTATTCCTTTTTCCACCATAACTTTCACTTTCCATGGCTCACCGTATCCATGGGTGCCCTGCATAGCAACACTTTCCAAGGCATTTATTATTTGACAACATAAAGTAAATTCATTTTTTTTTCATTTCGGGACTGGGCATCCCTAAGACCTTTGCCTTACTCTCATGCGATGACAAGTGAATAAACACTCATCTTGAGAATAACACATCTAGCATGGAAAATATTAGCCACTCATTACCATTCCGCGAGCGAAAAAACACACAAAACAGAAGATTATTTTGCAAATTAGAGATGGCACATGCAAATTTGCTTACAACGGCAAAAGAATACCGCATATAGGTAGATATAGTGGACTCATGTGGCAAAACTGGTTTAAAGGATTTTGGATGCACAAGTAGAGATCATACTTACTGCAAAATGAAGGCTAGAAAAAGATTGGAAAGCGACTAACCAAGAAACGAATAATCTCATAAGCAAGCATTAAGCATAATTAATACCGAATAATGCACCACAAGTAGGATATAATTTTCATTGCATGATTATGGACTTTCGTGCATGCATAGGGAATCACAAACCTACACACCAATATTCCTACTAGGGCACAATTACTCATCAACATAACTCACATATCACATCATCATATCTCAAAACTATTACTAAGAATCAAGTTTATTTTGTCCAATGATCTTCATGACATATTTTTCTTTATCTTTATCCTTCTTGGATATCTATCACTTTGGGACTAATTTTCATGTGTTGCTTTTCATAAACTCAAACAAATATAAGTGAAGATCATGAGAATAACAATTTTTCTTTTTCTCAAAATAATTTAAGTGAAGCAAGAGAGAATTTCTTCAAAATTTTACTAACTCTCAAATAAATCTAAGTGAAGCAAGAGCGCATTTCTTCAAAAATTACAAAGCACACCGTGCTCAAAAAGATATAAGTGAAGCACTAGAGCAAGTCCTAGCTCATAACAGATTATAGTGAAGCATAGAGAGCAATTCTAACAAGTCATGATATAATTTTGGCTCTCTCAAATAGGTGTGTCCAGCAAGGATTGATGACTTAAAACACAAAATAAAACAAGCAAAGACACATATCATACAAGACTCTCCAAGCAAAACACATATCATGTGACGAATAAAAATATAGTTTCAAGTAAAATACCGATAGTTGTTGGAAGAAAGCGGGGATGCCACTCGGGGGCATCCCCAAGCTTAGTTGGTTGCTCATTCTTGGATAATATCTTGGGATGCCAGGGCATCCCAAAGCTTAGGCTCTTACATCCTTCCATCATCCATCGTATGATAACCCAAAACTTGAAAACTTCAATCACACAAAACTCAACAAAACCTTCATGAGATCCGTTAGTGAAAGAAAAATAAACCACTACTATAAGTGATGTATCAAACCAATTATTATTTTGTTTTTGTATTATATCTACTGTATTCCAACTTTTCTATGGCAGAAACTCATCAAAGAAAACCATAGAGCCATCAAAATAAGCACACAACACAAAGAAAACAAAATCTGTCAAAACTGAACAGTCTGTAGCAATCTGATTTGTTCGAATATCTCTGGAACTCAAAAAATTCGGAAAAACTAGGACAACCTGGATAATTTGTATATTGATCTTCTACAAAAAGAATTAGAATTGTATCACATTCTGGTGAATTTTAACAATTATTTTCGTGAGCACAAAGTTTCTGTCTTTTTCAGCAAGGTCAAACAACTATCACCCAAGAAGATCCTATTGGTTCTACTTGGCACAAACACTAATTAAAACAAAAAACAAAATAATAACATTAGCATAATTGTGTAAACACTCAAGAATAGAAAGCAAAAAATAAAAATAAATTTTATTCATTGGGTTGCCTCCCAACAAGCGCTATTGTTTTACGCCCTTAGCTAGGCATAAATCAAGGATCTAAGTTTTGTCATCCTGCCTCTTCTTGATTTTCTTGGGGGTGTTTTTATCAGGAGGTTTTGTAAACACAACATAAAAAATATTATACATAGAAACTTTAGCATTCCTTAGTTGATTTTCATCATAACCCCTTTGATTTCCCGTTATTAACATTATTAAAAACTTGTTGGATTATATCTAGAACGGGGACCTCCTTTTTAAGATTCTCATCAAAGATCTTATTATCCCCAAGCAAATTCTTTAGTGCATAGTCACTATTGTAAAGAATTTCATCAATCATGGGTTTTTCACAATACATACCATAAAAGTCAAAGATTTCCCTAGCTTCCCGAATTATGTAGTCAAACTCGTTCATGAGAACGAGAGTGGCCAACTTTTTGGCTCTAGGATTCTTTATTTCGGGAAGCTCAAAAAAGAATCTTTGCAAACTAGGATGAGTGCGGATAAATTTGCTTTCGAGTTTTAGAATTAGTGCTGAAATAACATCCGCATAAGATCTAGTAGTTTTAAGTATAGGAACATCAAGACTTAGATTCCCAACACAATTGAAAAATTCTTTGATACGTTCTTTTCCCATAACGTTCCCTTGCCCCAAGATAAAATTTTTAGCATCCAGATTGCCCGTACGTCCCATATTAGGAGTCTGTCCGTCATCTGTTGGTGCCATACCGAAATCACTCATGATTGCAAGCAAAGAATATATCCGACGAGAAAACGGCGAACGGAAAAATAGGGGTGAATAAAACGGCAATTTTTTTTTGAAAAGGGGGAGAGGAAAACGAGAGGAAAATGGCAAATAACGTAAATTGCAAGGAGATGAGATTTGTGATTAGGAACCTGGTTATGTTGAAGATCCTCCCCGGCAACGGCGCCAGAAATTCTCCTTGATGGCAGCTGGAACTATTTCCGTATTTCCCAGGAGAGGGAGGGATGATGTAGCACAACGACGGTAAGTATTTCCCTCAGTTATGAAACCAAGGTATCGAACCAGTAGGAGAACCAAGCAACACAACGTAAACAACACCTGCACATAAACAACAACACCTCGCAACCCGACGAGCTAAAGGGGTTGTCAATCCCTTCCGGGGTACGGCGCCAGAAATTGCGTGATGACGGGAGAAAGTTGTAATAGATTGAATAAATAGATCACAAATAAAATAAAGTGCAGCAAAGTTATATTTTCGATTTAATATATCTGAATAAAAATGCAAAGGAAAAGTAGATCGCAAGGCAAATATATGAAAAAGAAGACCCGGGGGCCATAGGTTTCACTAGTGGCTTCTCTCGAGAAAAATAGCAAATAGTGGGTAAACAAATTACTGTTGGGCAATTGATAGAACTTCAAATATTTATGACGATATCCAGGCAATGATCATTACATAGGCATGACGTCCAAGATTAGTAGACCAACTCATGCCTGCATCTACTACTATTACTCCACACATCGACCGCTATCCAACATGCATCGACCACACATAGAACGATGACATGATGTAGACAAGATCCGTTTATCCATATGGCGATGGATATAGATCTCGTCTTTTTATCCTTAGTAGCAACGATATGTACGTGTCGTTTCCCTTTCTGTCATTGGGATCGAGCACCGTAAGATCGAACCCACTAACGGGCACCTCTTCCCATTGCAAGATAAATAGATCAAGTTGGCCAAAAAACCAAATATTGGAGAAGAAATAGGAGGCTATAAGAGATCATGCATAGAAGAGATCAAAGAAACCCAAATGACTTTCATGGATATAAAAAGATAGGACTGATCATAAACTCGAAGTTTATCAGATCCCAAGAAACACACCGCAAAAGAGTTACATATGGATCTCCAAGAGACCATTGTATTGAGAATCCAGCGAGAGAGAGAAAGCCATCTAGTTACTAACTACGGACCCGAAGTCTACAAGGAACTACTCACGCATCATCGGAGAGGCCCCAATGGAAGTGGTGAATCCCTCGGTGATGGTGTCTAGATTGGATCTGGTGGTTCTGGACACTACGGCGGCTGGATGAATATTTCGTCGACTCCCTTACGGTTTCTGGAATATTTGGGTATTTGTAGAGCAAAGAGGCGGTCCGGGGGGCACCAAAGGTGGGCACAATCCACCAGGGCACGCCTGGGCCTCTTGGCGCGCCCTGGTGGGTTGTGCCCCCCTCGGGGCACCCCCAGGTGCAACGAGGGCCCATTGCCTTCCTTCTGGCCCATAAAAAATCATCGTGGAGTTTTGTGGCATTTGGACTCCATTTGATATTGATTTCCTGTGGTGTAAAAAACATGGAAAAAACAGCAACTGGCACTTGGCACTATGTCAATAGGTTAGTACCAAAAATGATATAAAATGACTATAAAATGGTTATGAAACATCCAAGATTGATAATAAAACGGTGTGGAACAATAAAAAATTATAGATATGTTGGAGACGTATCAGACTCGTCGAAGAACTTGAACAAAAAAGATTACACTCACATCAAGTCTGTTCTCAAAAGTGATATCTTTTTCTACGGCGCACGGGGTGGAGAGATCAAGACCAAGAAGACAAGGGATGACAGGCCCGCCTTCGGCCATAAGACCGACTTCTGCTGCATCCAGCAACCGAGTGATACTCTTAGTGATGGATTCTATGTCCTACACCATGATAACCCACAAGTATAGGGGATCGTTTGTAGCCTTTTTTGATAAAGAAGAGTGTCAAACCCAACGAGAAGCTAAAGGTAGAACAAATATTCCCTCAAGTTCTATCGACCATCGATACAACTCTACGCACGCTTGACCTTTGCTTTACCAGAAACAAGTATGAAACTATTCGGCAAGAATAAAACTATGAGTACTTTGCGAGAATAAAACTACGGATAAATTGCAAGATAACAAAAGAGGATAGCTTTTGACAATAAGAAAGTCATTTGTCCCTAGGAAATCAATAACAAGTACTGGTAATCATTCTTGTAATTTTATATGAGGGAGAGGCATGAGCTAACATACTTTCTCTACTTGGATCATATGCACTTATGATTAGAACTCTAGCAAGCTTCCGCAACTACTAAAGATCATTAAGGTCATGAAACCCAACCATAGCATTAAGTATCAAGTCCTCTTTACTCCCATACGCCATAACCCGCCTATCCGCTTTTAAGTTTCTGTCACTCTCGCAACACTGACAATAAGCAAATCATGAACATATTGCAACACCCTACAGTGGGGGGCCCTCGTGTTTGTGCAATACGGAGGGCACCGTAGGACAGCACCATAAATGAAATATACAATCATACCAACCAAGATCACGACTGACCCATAGGACAAAACGGATCTACTCAAACATCATAGGATAACCATAGGTCATTGGGAAATAATACATGGAGTTGAGCACCATGTTTAAGTAGAGATGATAGCGGGGGGAAGAGGTGTTACACCGGTGCAAAGAGGAGGAGAGAGTTGGTGTTGACGGTAGCAAGATTGTTGATGTAGATCGCCGTCCTGATCGTTGCCCCGGCGGCACTCCGGCGCCACTGGGAGAGAGGGGAGAGAACCCCCTCCTTATTATTCTTCCTTGGCCTCCCCCTAGATGGGAGGAGGGTTACCCCTCTGGTCCTTGGTCTCCATGGCTCCAGAGGGGCGGGATCCCCTCCGAGAGTGGATCTCCCTCTCTGTTCTCTTCTATTTCGCGTTCTTCAGATCTGGCCGAAAACCGTTTTTTATATTCCCGGAGATCCGTAACTCCGATTGCGCTGAGATTTTAACACGATTTTTTTCCAGATATAAGCTGCCTTGCGCCCGAAGTAGAGGAACAACCGATGTACGAGGTGGGCACAACCCAACACCGTGCGCTAGGGCCCTCTAGCGCGCCCTGGTGTATTGTTCCTTGTGTGGGCCTCCGTTTGCGGTGATTCCAACACCCAAAAATCACATATATTCCAAAATAATTCTCCATGAAATTTTATTGCATTTGGATTTCGTTTGATATGGATACTCTGCGATACAAAAAGCATGTAGAAAACAGGAACTGGCATTGGGCACTGGATCAATAGGTTAGTCCAATAAATCATATAAAAAGTTGTCAAAAGTATGTGAAAGTGGTATAATATTGGCATGAAACAATCAAAAATTATATATACGACGGATACATATCAGCATCCCCAAGCTTAATTCTTGCTCGTCCTCGAGTAGGTAAATGATAAAAAAGATAATTTTTTATGTGGAATGCTACCTAGCATAAACTTGATCATATATATAGTCATGGCATATTAAGACATAAGTGATTCAAAGCAATAGTCTATAATTTGACATAAAGACATCAATACTCAGGCATCCCAACAAACAATCATGTCTTTCCAAATATCAACGCTAAAGAAAGCTATCCCTACAAAATCATATAGCCTTGTCATGCTCTGTCTTCTTAACACAAAGTATTTATCATGCACAACCCCGATGACAAGCCGAGCAATTGGTTCATTCCTTTTAATGCGCTTCAGCTTTTTCAACCCTCACGCAATACATGAGTGCAAGCCATGGATATTATGGGTGGAATAGAGTATGATGATAGGGGTAAATATAAAGAAGACAAAGAAGTAAGAAAGTCTCACATCGACGCGGCTAACCGACGGGCTATGGAGATGCCCATCAACTGATATCAATGTGAGGAGTAGGGATTGCCATGCAATGAATGCACTAAGAGCTATAAGTGTATGAAAGCTCAATATGAGAACTAAGTGGGTGTGCATCTAATCCTATAATGAAAAAAATTCGCACTAGTATATGAAAGTGACAACATAGGAGACTCTCCATATGAGAAACATGGTGCTACTTTGAAGCACAAGTGTTGTAAAGGATACTAACAATGCCCCTTCTCTTTGTTTATTTTTTTCCTTTTTCCTTTTTTCTTTTTTTTTCATTTTATATTTTTTTCTCTCATTGTCTGGAGTCTCATCCCGACTTGTGGGGGAATTATAGACTCCATCATCCTTTCCTCACTAGGGCACTGCTCTAAAAATGAATAATGATGATCATCACACTTCTATTTACTTATAACTCAAAAGAAATAAAAAATACAACTCGATACCTATGAGAAAATATGACTCTATATGGAGGCCTCTGGCAATAATCTAGCGTAACATATATGAAAAATGATGAACAGTGGCTGAGCCACAAGTACTACGTCAGCTATATGATCATGCAACGCAATATGACAATGAATGCTCAAGTCATCAAACGGAAGCGGTGGAAGTTGCATGGCAATATATCTCGGAATGGCCATGGAAAAGCCATAATAGGTAGGTATGGTGGCTGTTTTGAGGAAGATATAATAAGCTTATGTGTGATAGAGCGTATCATATCACGGGGTTTGGATGCACCTGCAAAGTTTGCACCACGTCTCGATGTGAGAAAGGGCAATGCACGGTATCATAGAGGCTAGCAAATTGCGGAAAGGTAAGAGTGCGTATAATCCATGGACTCACATTAGTCATAAAGAACTCATATACTTATTGCAAAAGTTTATTAGCTCTTGAAGCAAAGTACTACTACGCATGCCCCTAGGTGGGTAGATTGGTAGGAAAAGACCATCGCTCATCCCCGACCGCCACTCATAAGGAGGACAATCAATAATAAATCATGCTCCAACATCATAGCATAATGAGAGACTACGTGCATGCTTCGGGAATCACAAACCTTAAAACCAATATTCTTACTAACCACAACCTTTTACTAGTACCTCCCACATATTCCATCTCTATATCGCGAAACTATTGCAAGGAATCAAACGTAACATATTCAGTGATCCATAAGCTTTATGTAGGATTTTATGACAAACCATGCAATTGACCAATTCCTTTTGACTCTCTAAATAGATATAAGTGAAGCATGAGAGTTTAACTCTTTCTACAAAAGACCATGCTCTAACAAATATAAGTGAAGCAAAAGAGCATTCTTCAAATAACGGTTTTATATGTGAAGAGGAACAGGCAATCCAAACTTCAAATGATATAAGTGAAGCACATGAAGCATTCTATAAAGCCACACTCAAAAGATATAAGTGAAGTGCAATGAGCATTCTATATATCAACCATGGACTATCTCATACCAGCATGGTGCAAAAAAAGTGAAAATTAAAAGCAAAAGACGCTCCAAGATTTGCACATGTCACGTGAACGAAACGAAACCGAAAACATACCGATACTTGTTGAAGAAAGATGTGATGCCTTCCGGGGCATCCCCAAGATTAGACGCTTGAGTCTCCTTGAATATTTACTTGGCGTGCCTTGGGCATCCCCAAGATTGAGCTCTTGCCTCTCCTCCTTCTCCTCATATCGAGACCTCCTCGATCTTTGATCACTTCATCCACACAAAACTCAACAGAAAGTTCGGTAAGATTCGTTAGTATAATAAAGCAAATCACTACTCTAAGTGTTGTTGCAAACAAATTCATATTTTGTTTTCGCATTGTAGCTACTGTAATATAACTTTTTCATGGCTTAATCCACGGATAGAAAGCGATAGTTTCATCAAAACAAGAGAAACAATGCATCAAAAACAGAATATGTCTTAAGCAGGAGAGTCTGTAGTAATCTGAACATTCACCATATCTCTGGTATTCCAACAATTCTGAAAAAATTAGGAAAAGTAATCAATTTGTATAGAAAGACAGTGCAAAAAATTTCAGAACCGTTTGACGTTCCAGTAAAAAATGTAAAATCGCGCACTACAGCCAAAGTTTCTGTTTTGCACCGCACAAGCCAACAAGCAATGTAAACATCCTAAAGGAAAATCTTGGCACATTATTTTTATAATAAAATGGAATTATACAAGGGGATAATTATTTTTGTTGAAAATTTTCTGTAATTAAGATTCACAAAGTTTCCGTGAGCATGAAAAAAGTTCAAGGACGTCCCCCACTTTCACAATGCTCGTCTATCTCACTTTCACTTTTCTTTTTGTGAAGTTTTAAGTTCCCCTCTACATTTTTGGTTTTTAAACTTCATAAAAGCACTCAACAGAAATAAATGACTCTCTAAAACTTCCAGGTTGTATCCCTGGCAGCGCTTTCTTTAAAGCCATTATGCTAGGCATAAAGTGCTCAAGTAATGAATCCACCCGGATCCCAAGGTATATCAAAGCCAATTTGAACTAACAATGATTTGGCATTTAGTAGTGAGCACAAATCAACATATATCAAGGAATGACGAAGTCTAACTCTCTTCCTATGCAATGGCATGTCATACAAGAACAGTTCATGCACATCAAGTAAAGGCCAATACATAGTATAAGAAGTTTCTTGCAATTTTATCGTGTTGGGAACATAGAGAGGCGGAGATGTAGTTCCTCCCTGATAATAATTGCAAGTAGGAGCAGCAAGCACATGCATATTACATTCATAAAAATTATCATGTGCAACCGTAAAAGGCAACCCATCAACATAATCCTTAACAAGAGCAAACTTCTTCGATATAGTGTAGTTTGGAGAATTCAAAAAGATAATAGGACTATCATGTGTGGGTGAAATAGCAACAATTTCACTTAACATAAGGAACTATAGCAAGTTCATCTTCATAAGCATCATTCATATTGGCATCGTGGCCACAAGCACAACAAGCATCATCAAAAATGGATATTTCAAATGAATCAATGGGATAATATAGCAATTATCACGGCAATCATCCTTCAGTAAGAACGAAGGGAAATTAAAAAATGTATGAGTTGGCGAGTTACTCTCATTAGAAGGCGGTCACGGGTGATCAATCCGGTCTTCCTTCGCTTGTTCTTCGCTCTCCTCATGATCTTTTTCATCCAATGAGCACACAGTTTCATCAATTTCTTATTCCATAGACTCCTGCAAAATATTAGTCTCTTCTTGCACAGCGGAGACTTTCTCAATCAATGCATCAATATCGGAATTGTATTTATAATTATCATAGCAATATTTAAGGATAGCAAAATTTTCAGGTCTATAAACTGAATCATCAAAATTTTCAAACAAAGATTCAATTTCATAAGCACCCTTAAAAGCAACAAATTCTTCTATTCATTCCACATCATAGTAATCATATATACCATTAGCATAAGAAGCCAAGATTTCATTATCATTAAATTCACATGAAAAGAAAGATGTGGAGCATTCATCCTAGAGCACCAATATAATCATATCTCTGGCATAAATCCCAAGCATACCATTGCAGCATTTCAATTTGATCCCATAAAAGTTTTCCCTTTTGAGTCAAGCGATAATCCCTAAAGTATTCACATTGATCCAACATTACTCCCATTATCAAGTTGAATGGAGTTTTCTCAGGATTATCAAAGTAGTGCATAATATTTTTCACATAACGAGCATCGAGGGTTTTAGGAGGTTCCCCAACTCCATGAGTAGCAAGTAGAACTAATTTTTTGGTATTCCGTGTTCCATATCCATAACTAAAGATAGAGAACAACCTAGAACAGGAAATAAAAACTACTTAGTGATAAAGCAAACAAGCACACACGAGAATATTCACCCCACACTATTGCTCCCCGGCAACGGTGCCAGAAAAAGGTCTTGGTAACCCACAAGTATAGGGGATCGTTTGTAGCCTTTTTCGATAAATAAGAGTGTCGAACCTAATGAGGAGCTAAAGGTAGAACAAATATTCCCTCAAGTTCTATCGACCACCGATACAACTCTACGCACGCTTGACGTTTGCTTTACCGGAAACAAGTATGAAACTATTTGGCAAGAATAAAACTACGAGTACTTTGCGAGAATAAAACTATGGATAAATTGCAAGATGGTAAAATAGGATAGCTTTTGCCAATAAGAAAGTCATTTGTCCCTAGGTGTCGGTGTACTAAAGTAGGGGTACCTTAGTACCCCAGACTTGTGCACGGACAGTTGTAGCACCCTGCGGCAAGGCCCGCCCAGGAAGCGCCAAGAGAAGACCAAGCATTCAAGACAAGGCCACCGGCAAGAGGAGCTTGCCGGGCCAAGAAGACAAGGCCCCGGCAAGAGGAGCTTGCCGGGCCAAGAAGACAAGACCCCGGCAAGAGGAGCTTGCCGGGACGACTGAGCCCATGTAAGGCCATCCAAGAACAAAGTATACGAGACAGAAGATCGAGACCCCGACAAGAGGAGCTTGTCGGGAAGGCCGAACCCAGGCACCACAAGAGAAGCCCGCCACAGTGCGCCATGCGCCCCGGCAAGGCCTGATAGCCGGCAAGCTATCAGGCACAGGAAGACGACCCCCGCGGCAAGCCACTTGCCGCGGCAAGATCGCCACCTCAGGACTGCGCTCCAGCTCGCCCGCCCACGCGTCACTCCGGGGTTTCACCCAAGGGCACGTGGCGAGGCACCGCGCAGCCTGGGGCATGCGGTGGCATGCAGCCGCCATCGTGGCGAACGGTGGCGCACCTAACGGTCCGCCTCGGTGCTGCCCGGGCGACCGTGACGGGCATTTAATGCCCTTGTCCCCTACCGTCAGAAGTAGGTATGATAGCACTGTGCCGCACTGTAGCGCCACCGTTCCCGCACTGTTACAGCTACCACCCCTTTTACACTTTTACCCCTTTTCTCCTACGTTGACACCTGTCGGTGACCCCTTTGCGCTATAAAAGGAGGCCCGTGTGCAACGTAGAAGGGGTTCCGCGATTCCGAGGTTCGGAGATTTGGGATCCAGACAGCCATACGCTCGGTGCAGCTAGCTCTCCAAGCTCCCGAGCTCCTCCGTTCAATACAACCAAGCAGGAGTAGGGTTTTACGCGTCCATCGCGGCCCGAACCTGGGTAAACCGCCCGTGTGCTCGCCTCGATCTGCTCTCTGTGCTCCCTCCGCCCCCCTCACCGGACAACGAAAGGGGCTCCGGCCCCATAGGTGCTCGCGGGGGACGAGGTCCGCCCCGACATCTTTGGCGCGCCAGGTAGGGGGTGCGTCGAGGTTGTGCGGATCAGATCCGGCGTTCGCGCGAGCGCGCTCTTCGTCAGCTTCTCCGAATTCGCTAGCTTCATCAACACCATGGCCCCGAAGAAGAAGGCTTCGGAGGTCGCGGGCCCGTCCGCGTCTCTTCCACCGCCTCCGGAGCCAACGGTGGGCGGGGGAGACGCCGTCGGAGGGGTGGCCACCGGCGAGAACACTCGCGGTGCCACCAAATCCAAGGACAGGGCGGACGACCGAGCCTCGGCCTCCGAGGACGCGCCGCATCCGTCCCAACAAACGACGACCCAGCAGCGCCATGCCACGGCAGGTGGCATCCGCTTGGTGGACCAAGGGCAAACTGGAGGTTCACGGGACGCCCCGGGCCCCCGTCCGGACACGGGCAAGGCGAAGGCGCCGGGGAGGGACCCCGCTCTTTCTAACGTTGTTAGGAGTCCGAGCGTATCCCGCTCCTCGCGCCACTCGCCCCCGCTCCCCTCCACTCCGGCAGAAGCGCTCGCGAGAGCGCAACTGCTCCTCGACTACCCTCCAGCGGCCGACAAGGCCGAAGGCTGGAGGGCCACCATCCAGAGCCTGATCGCCTTCGCCAACGACGACACGCCGCAGCAGCCGGCGACCTCACGGCCACGGCAGGTCGAGAAGACGAAGGCCGACGGCGACAAGACCGCCGGGGGTGCAACCACCATGCACTCCCCGGCGCAGAAGCAGAAGACGCCGCCCCGCTGGAGCAACGCCGACGACGGCTCTACAGCGTCGTCAGACCCGCGGACCCGTCGGGACCAGCGCCGAGTCCTCGACGAGCGGCAGCAAGAAGACGCTCGAACAAGGATTGAGCGCCGCCGAGAAACTCGGCGGCAATCAGACCAGCGGGCTGGGAACGCTATCGACGCGCACGCGCCCGGTGAACCAGGTGACTTACCGTACGCAGCAGGTTGCCCTGCGTTCACCCGTGAGCTGCGGCGCGTCCGGTGGCCCAGCACGAAGAACTTCAAGCCCGACGTACCGGAGAAGTACGACGGCAGGACGCACCCCTCGGAGTTTCTCAGCATCTACACGATCGCTGTACAAGCTGCCGGGGGGCGCGAGGAGAGAATATTGGCGAACTACTTCCCGCTCGTGCTTAAGCCGAACGTTCGTTCGTGGCTTATGCACTTGCCGGAAGGCTCCATTTCTTCCTGGGCGGATCTTTGCCATCAGTTTGTTGGCGCCTTCACAGGCGGCCACAAACCTCATGGCCAGGATAGCGACCTCCACATCCTAGCCCAGAAGGAAGGAGAACCCCTGCGCAAGTACATCCAGCGCTTCAGCCGCGTGCATCGCAAAATCCCCGACGTTCACCCTGCCGCGGTTATCAGCGCGTTCCACCAGAACGTGCGTAACCGCCGCATGCGTGAAGAGATGGCCATGACCAAGATCCGGGACGTCAGCGAGCTATATGCCCTGGCTGACAAGTGCGCGCGCGCGGAGGAGGGGAGGAAACTCCCCGGGGAGGATGCTGGCGCAGGAGAAAGCGACAGTGACGACACCGCCCCGGCGAAGAAAAGCCAGCGGCGGAATAATAGGAGGAAGAACAGGAAAGAGGTGCTTGCCGTCGAGGAGTCCGGCAAGGAGGCTCCCGCCAAGCGAACGCAGGCTGGCGGCTCCGGCAAGGAGCCTGCCCCTGTGGCGGCAGCCGACAAGCAGGACGGCTCCGACAAGCAATACTGCAAGATCCACCGCACCAAGGGCCACGATCTCTCCAACTGCAAAAGCGTCGAGAACCTCGTCGTGCAGCAGAAGGCTGAGTACGAGAGGCGCGACAAGGGGAAGGCCCAGGGTGGAGGTGGCGAACCAAGCAAGAAGCGGCCGCCCATCGGCCGGGGAGGACGCCGCAGCAAAGCCAAGCAGCGGCAAGGCGATCGGCCTCCCCGGGGCCGCGACGAGGATGAAGAAGACGACGACGAAGACGTGGAAGACGAAGATAACAGCGAGCAGGAGTTCTAGAAGGCCACGGAGGTCCTATGCGTTGACGGCGGCGCCTCTCTGCACACCTCCCACCGCCAGCTTAAGCGGTGGGCGCGAGAGGTGAACGCAGCAGAGCCGCCCGTGGAGTCGCGCAGGCTCCTCAAATGGTCCAGCACGCCCATCATTTTCGATCTTGAGGATCACCCCGACCGCACAACCGCGGTCGGGTGCTTGCCGATGCTGGTCTCACCCACCATCCGCAACCTCAAGGTCACCAAAATGTTGGTAGACGGCGGGGCCGGGCTGAACTTGATCTCCTCCGCTGTGATCAAGAAACTCCAGATCCCAGACGGCGAGCTCGAAGAGACCGGATCTTTCCAAGGAATCAACCCGGGGAAGAGCAAGCCCAAGGGGAAGATTACTCTGCCTGTGACCTTCGGCGGCGAGCTCAACTTCAGGACTGAGCGCATCACGTTCGACGTCGCTGATATCCCGTTACCATACAATGGGATCCTCGGCCGTCCCGCTCTCGCCAAGTTCATGGCAGCTTCCCACCACGCCTACAACGTACTCAAGATGCTGGGGCCGATAAGCGTCATCACTGTCCATGGCGACAAAAAGGACGCGCTTATCTGCGCCGACAAGATCTACCGGGATGTAGCAGCCGCGGCAGAGAAGGACACACTTGCCGCTGAAGCCCACGGGCGGAAGAAGGCAAGGACCAAGTCCGGTAAGTGCTCTGGGGCCCACTCCGGCAACCGCACCTCTTCGGAGTGCTGCGCCGCCGTCGAGGACGCTCCATCGAGCTCCACCGGCAAGTACAAGAAGGGAATGACCGCTCCTCCGGCAACCAAGAAGGTGTCCGCCAAGGAGGACGGCACTGGCGGTACCTTCACCATCAGTGCCACGCTTGACAGCAAATAGGAAAGCGCGCTCGTTGCCTTCCTGCGGGCGAATGACGACGTGTTTGCATGGCAACCGTCCGACATCCCCGGTGTTCCCAGGAGGGTGATTGAGCACAAGCTCGCTGTCTGTCCTCACGCGCGACCCGTCAAGCAGAAAGTGAGAAAGCAAGCCGTGGAGCGCCAAGAATTCATCAGCGAAGAGATCAAGAAGCTAGAGGCAGCAGGCCTAGTGAGAGGTGTGATCCATCCAACGTGGCTGGCCAATCCGGTCGTCGTGCGCAAAGCCAATGGGAAATGGAGTCTGTGCATAGACTTCACCGATGTGAATAAAGCATGTCCCAAGGATCCGTTTCCCTTGCCGCGCATTGACCAGATTGTTGACTCCACTGCCGGATGTGAGCTACTCTCTTTTCTTGATGCATATTCAGGCTACCACCAAGTCTTTATGGCCAAAGAAGATGAAGAGAAGACCGCATTTATCACTCCGTGCGGCACCTATTGCTTCATACGCATGCCGTTTGGACTGAAGAATGCGGGATCAACGTTTGCAAGGGTAGTGCACACTGCTTTCGAGCCACAGATCCATAGGAACGTGGAGGCCTACATGGATGACATCGTGGTGAAGAGCAGGAGCAAGGAAACCCTGGTCCAAGATCTGGAAGAGACATTTCAGAACCTGCGCAAGATACAGCTCAAGCTGAACCCCGAGAAGTGCGTTTTCGGAGTCCCCTCCGGCAAGCTTCTCGGGTTCTTTGTGTCACGGAGGGGGATTGAAGCTAATCCCGACAAGATCAAAGCCATCGAGCAGATCGAAGCCCCAGAGCGCGTCAAGGACGTCAGAAAGCTTGCAGGTTGTGTGGCCGCCCTCAGTCGGTTCATTTCAAGGTCTGCAGAACGCGCCCTGCCCTTCTTTAAAGTCTTGAAGAAGGCAGGCCCCATGCAGTGGACTCCAGAAGCGGAGGCGGCGCTGCAAGATTTGAAAAGGTACCTATCCTCCACTCCAATACTTGTCGCACCTAGACCACAGGAGAAGTTGTTGCTATACCTAGCGGCAACCAACCAGGTGGTTAGTGCTGCGTTAGTGGCAGAGAGGGAGGCCGACGAGGAGCCTATACCACCTACAAGCGAGTCCAGCGACGAGCGGGGGGCTGCTCCGGCAAGCTCTGGCCCCGACAAGGACCACCCTGCGCAGGAACAGGATGGAGCGCGGAAGAAGATGGTGCAGCGCCCGGTGTATTTTGTGAGTTCCCTCTTGCAGGGGGCTGGATCAAGATACTCCGGGGTGCAGAAATTGCTTTTCGGCCTCCTCATGGCCTCGAGAAAGCTGCGCCATTACTTCCAAGCACACGAGATAACAGTAGTCACTCGCTTTCCGCTGAAGAGGATATTGCACAATCCCGAGGCAACAGGCAGGATCGTCGAGTGGGCACTGGAGCTGTCGAGCTTTGGGCTCAAGTTTGAAAGTACTTCAACCATACAGAGCCGAGCTTTGGCAGAATTCATAGCTGAGTGGACCCCGACGCCAGATGGAGAAGCCCAAGAAACAAGCGCGCCCGTACAAGAAGCAACAAGCGAGTGGGTAATGTACTTCGATGGTGCCTTCTCGCTGCAAGGCGCCGGTGCTGGCGTGGTACTCATCGCGCCCACCGGAGAGCACCTCAAGTATGTTATCCAGATGCACTTCCCAAGAGAGCAAGCAACCAACAATACTGCTGAGTATGAAGGCTTGCTCGTCGGCCTCAGGATTGCGGCCGAACTTGGGATCAGGAAGCTGATTGTGCGGGGAGATTCTCAACTGGTGGTCCGGCAAGTCAACAAGAGCTACCAGAGCCCTCTGATGGAAGCTTATGTAGATGAAGTGAGAAAGCTGGAAGGACACTTTGAAGGGCTGCAAATGGAGCACGTCCCGAGAGCTCAGAATGAGATAGGAGATGGCCTTTCGAAGTGTGCTTCGTTGAAGTTACCTGTGGAACCAGGGACCTTCTTACTCAAGCTGACTCAACCATCCGTTACACCATCAGTTGGGCAGTCCAAGAAAAGGAAGTTGGTCTCCGGCGACTACTTGCAGGCGGACCTTCCTGAGACCGCCGCCAAGGTCCCCAAGATCAGCAACCAGAACGCCGAGGGACAGCCCGCTCCTGCGGATCCCAGGATCCGTCCAGTCGAAGCAGGTGTCCCCGGTAAGCCTTGCTCCAGCAAGCAGATCAGCAGTCTGAACGCCGAGGGACAGCCCGCTCCTGCGGATCCAAGGATCCGTCCAGTCGAAGCAGGTGTCCCCGGTAAGCCTTGCTCCGGCAAGCAGATCAGCAGTCTGAACGCCGAGGGACAGCCCGCTCCTGCGGATCCAAGGATCCGTCCAGTCGAAGCAGGTGTCCCCGATAAGCCTTGCTCCGGCAAGCGGATCAGCAGTCTGAACGCTGAGGAACAGTCCGCTCCTGCGGATCCGAGGATCTGTCCAGTTGAAGCGGGGGTTCCCGACAAGCTTTGCCCCGGCAAGCTTGCCGGGGGATCACCGGCTCCGGCGGAACCAGAGGTTCTTGCCGTAGAAGCCGGGGTCCCCGCAGCGGCCTTCATGCCTTTAGTCCTTGCCGTCGAGCCTCGGGCTCCGGCATGGGCGCAGCAGATCGTCCGTTTTCTGCAAATTGGAAAACTTCCCGACGACCCAGAAGAGATGGAGAAGATCACCAGGCAGTCAAGTATGTACCAGTTCGTGGACAACGAGCTGTACAGAAGGAGACTCAACGGTGTCAAATTGAAGTGCATCTCCAGGGAAGACGGGCAGAAGCTGTTGGCAGAGATACACGGAGGCATATGCGGCCATCACATTGGCGCAAGAGCACTTGTCGGGAAAGCCTTCCGGCAAGGGTTCTTCTGGCAAGAAGCCCTCCAAGATGCAACTGCACTAGTAACCAAGTGTGAAGCGTGCCAGTTCCATGCAAAACAGATTCATCAGCCAGCTCAAGCTCTCCAAACAATCCCTTTATCCTGGCCCTTCTCGGTCTGGGGGCTCGATATCCTCGGCCCTTTTCCCCGAGCCGTCGGGGGCTTCGAGTACTTGTACGTTGCAATCGACAAGTTCACGAAGTGGCCAGAAGTGGAGCCAGTGAGGAAGGTGACCGCGCAGTCAGCAGTCAAGTTCTTCCGGTCGATCGTCTGCCGTTTCGGGATCCCCAACAGAATCATCACCGACAACGGGACACAATTCACAAGTCGCGCCTTCATGCAATACGCCCAGAATCTTGGCGCCAAGGTCTGTTTCGCTTCGGTTTCTCACCCCAGGAGCAACGGTCAAGCAGAAAAGGCCAACGCTGAAGTGCTGCGCGGACTCAAGACCAGGACCTTCGACAGGCTGCACAAGTGCGGAAGAAATTGGATTGAGGAGCTGCCGGCGGCTCTTTGGTCAATCAGAACGACACCGAGTCGAGCCACCAGACAAACACCCTTTGCTCTAGTCTATGGAGCGGAAGCAGTTATCCCCACGGAACTCGTATACGGATCTCCTCGGGTGCTCGCTTACGACGAGCTCGAGCAAGAGCGGCTGCGCCAAGATGACGCGCTGCTCCTTGAGGAAGGACGTCTCCAGGCTGCGGTACGAGCTGCTCGATACCAGCAAGCCTTGCGTCGCTACCATAGTCGCAAGGTCAAGGCCAGGAGTCTCGAAGAGGGCGACCTTGTTCTTCGGCGCACCCAGTCGGCCAAGAATTCCAACAAGTTGACGCCAAAGTGGGAAGGACCTTATCGGGTGCGACAAGTCACGAGGCCTGGCGCTGTCCGCCTCGAGACCGAAGAAGGCGTACCAGTGAGCAACTCCTGGAACATAGAGCATCTTCGCAAGTTCCACCCATAAGGCGCGGTTGCCGTGACCCGCTCCGGCAACCATCGGTTTGTACAGGCCATGCCACTGTTGCATGTAACCCCTCGTACAAAGCCAGGCGAAGCCCCTGGCACCAGATAAAGTTGCCCTGTTAGGCGACCTTGTTCTTAGGCACGTTCAGTCGGCCAAGAATTATAACAAGTCGACGCCGAAGCAGGAAGGCCCTTATCGGGTGAGACGAGTCGCGAGGCCCGGCGCTGTCCGCCTCAAGACCGAAGAGGGCCTACCAGTGAGCAACTCCTGGGAACATAGAGCATCTTCGCAAGTTTCGCCCATAAGGCGCGGTTGCCGTGATCCGCTCCGGCAACCATCGGTTTGTACAGGCCTTGCCGCTGCTGCATGTAACCCCTTGTACAAAGCCAGGCGAAGCCCCTGGCATCAGATAAAGTTGCCCTGTTAGGCGACCTTGTTCTTAGGCACGTTCGGTCGGCCAAGAATTATAACAAGTCGACGCCGAAGCAGGAAGGCCCTTATCGGGTGAGACGAGTCGCGAGGCCCGGCGCTGTCCGCCTCAAGACCGAAGAGGGCCTACCAGTGAGCAACTCCTGGGAACATAGAGCATCTTCGCAAGTTTTGCCCATAAGGCGCGGTTGCCGTGATCCGCTCCGGCAACCACCGGTTTGTGCAGGCCTTGCCGATGTTGCATTTAAGCCCTTGTACAAAGCCAGGCGAAGCCCCTGGCCGAAGATAAAGAAGCGCTGGCGCCCTAGATTTTAGCATGCATGCTGAGTCAGAGTCTCGTCCTTGGTTAGGGTTGTCAGTTCCTAACTGTCGCTAACCCCTAACTTAGAGGTCGAGTCCGCGTCTTTTTCCCGTCCTTTCCCTTTGGCTCGCAGGAATTGAATGTCCTTGCCGGGCCGCTCAAGGACAAGGAAGAGGAGAAGGACGAGCCAACACCTACGCCCCGGCGAGCCAGAGTCGCCGGGGGCTGCAACCTCAGATAAGTTTTTGCATCCCTCATCATGCATTCTCTTACGGACTGTGGAATTTGAAAGCCTCCTTTCCTCCTGGAAAGCTACCGTGCTCTCTTAGCGGCAAGCCCCAGAGCGCGTTCCTGGGGCCCGTTTCGATAGCAGCCGCGGCAGCAAGAGGGAGGGAAGCGAGGGGCCGGAACCCGCCTGCTCCCCGCCTCCGCCAAGGGCGTGAGAAAGGTCGAGCAGTGCGGGGGAGCGGCTGGGCCTGTTGCCGGACGAGAAACTGTCTATCTTAACGATGTAAAGGATTCGTTCCTTACCGCGGTTTCCACCCGCGAGACAAATGATCCGGCAAACATCCCCTTTTCATTAAAAACATTCCACTCAGGTACAGTTCAGAGAGAATGAAAAACATGAAAAGAGGGATTACAAGGCTTAAACGCAACTAAGGCCCGAAGGCTTACAAGCTGAAAAGAGATAAGGTGCCCGTAATCCCTTTCTTGTCTCTCTCCTCAGGAGGTAGGGCAAGTAGGCGAAGAGGGCGAAAGGGGCACCTAGATGAGCTACGGGTGGCAGAAGGCACCAAGAGAAGATCCGGGGGCTCCGCCCGGGGGTCTCCGGAGGCTGAAGAAGACGGAGGCGCCGGAGGCAGAGCTGGAAGATGAGGCAGCGGCCTTGCCGCCAGCCTCTTCCTCTTCCCCAGCCTCGCCACTCCGGCCGCCCGAGGAGATCAAGCCCCCGGCAAGAGGAGCTTGCCGGGCCGAAAAGAACACCCCGGTGGTCGTCACCGAGAGCAAGGGTGATGACGGCGTCTGGGGCGCATCTGGAACACGAGGCACCGGAGCGTCAGCCAGCTGTCGAAGTCGGCCCATCCTCCGACTTCGCGGCCTTCGACGCCCGCCCTCCGTCCTCCTCAGCAGCCCCCCTACGCCAGCCGCCCAAGGAGACGACCCCGGGGAGTTCACGGAGCCCGGCGCGGACGATGGGGCCGCCGGTGCCACACGGAGCTGCGACCGACGCCTAGTCGGACCCGTCATCCCGGCGGCTGCTCCCCTCGTCGTCGCTGTCGCTCCCCTCCTCGTCACTCTCGCTCGAGGAGGAGCCTTCGCTGTCGGAGGAGCTATCTTCGCAGCACCGGGCCCGGATGCCGAAGCCCCAGAAGGCCTTGACAGAGAGGAGGTCCTCCCCCACTAGCTTAAAGTGGAGGGTGAACCCCTCCGTCAAGCTGTGGATCCGGGCGAACGTCTTCCACCCGCGGCCCAGACACACCACGCCGGGGGCTCGGGGCTCGACGTGGACTCGCGTCCCACTGATCCCGCAGCCCCTCATGCGCAGGTTTAGCGTCTCAGGCTGCTCCGCCTCCAACACGTTCGCGAATGGAGCGGGAAGCCGGAGGCGGCGACGAGGCGCCCGGCGCAGCCTGATGATGAACTCACGGGGGTCGTCCCCGAGATGGACCGCGGGAAGGAACGGAGCCGCTGGCGGGGGCAAGGACGGCGCACCGATCCGTCCGCCCCGAGCGCCTCGGCCCCGTCCACGACCTCGTCCGCGACCTCGCCCTCTCCCTCTTCCCCCGACGGCCGGCTCCGCCGCCGCAGGCGCAAGGGGAGGAGGGGCGCGTTGCCTAGCAGACACCCTCGCGGCAACCGAAGAAGAACCAGGGTTCCCCCCTCCATCACAGATGGGGGAAGGAAACCAGAAGCAAAAGGAGGAAGGAGATGGAGTGCGGATTTCCGTCGCCCCCTTTCGCTCCATATAAAGGGGCGGAGTGGGACCGCGGCCGCCTCGCTCCTCCAGTAGAAGCGGAGGAAGGGCAGGCGACTGGGGCCGACCCACTGCATCGACCCGCGCCGGCCCGACTCCCTGCCTCCGCCGCCGCGACTCCGAGTGCATGAGGACCGCGTGGTGGGCGCACAGAACTGAGGCGACGGGTGGGACGACCTCTCCCCATCCCGTGATTATGGGGAACGGACGCCTCGAAAGCCGCGCCTCACCCCCGTTCATTTATCGAGCCGCGCCTCCGCACCTCCCTCCACTTAAAGAGGGAACGGGCGTTTCGCCCCCACGACGCCGCGATAAGCGCGCGCCGCCTGGGGGAGGTGCGACGGGTGCGGAGTTAAGGAGCAGCGCGACCAAGGCCATGCGTGCCCGTGCACTGTTAGGGCCTGGCCCAACGACGCTCGGCACCGTGTGTGGCCCAGGCCCGGGGGCTCCTGTCGGTGTACTAAAGTAGGGGTACCTTAGTACCCCAGACTTGTGCACGGGCAGTTGTAGCACCCTGCGGCAAGGCCCGCCCAGGAAGCGCCAAGAGAAGACCAAGCATTCAAGGCAAGGCCCCCGGCAAGAGGAGCTTGCCGGGCCAAGAAGACAAGGCCCCGGCAAGAGGAGCTTGCCGGGCCAAGAAGACAAGACCCCGGCAAGAGGAGCTTGCCGGGACGACTGAGCCCATGTAAGGCCATCCAAGAACAAAGTATACGAGACAGAAGATCGAGACCCCGACAAGAGGAGCTTGTCGGGAAGGCCGAACCCAGGCACCACAAGAGAAGCCCGCCACGGCGCGCCATGCGCCCCGGCAAGGCCTGATAGCCGGCAAGCTATCAGGCACAGGAAGACGACCCCCGCGGCAAGCCACTTGCCGCGGCAAGATCGCCACCTCAGGACTGCGCTCCAGCTCGCCCGCCCACGCGTCACTCCGGGGTTTCCCCCAAGGGCACGTGGCGAGGCACCGCGCAGCCTGGGGCATGCGGTGGCATGCAGCCGCCATCGTGGCGAACGGTGGCGCACCTAACGGTCCGCCTCGGTGCTGCCCGGGCGACCGTGACGGGCATTTAATGCCCTTGTCCCCTACCGTCAGAAGTAGGTATGATAGCACTGTGCCGCACTGTAGCGCCACCGTTCCCGCACTGTTACAGCTACCACCCCTTTTACACTTTTACCCCTTTTCTCCTACGTTGACACCTGTCGGTGACCCCTTTGCGCTATAAAAGGAGGCCCGTGTGCAACGTAGAAGGGGTTCCGCGATTCCGAGGTTCGGAGATTTGGGATCCAGACAGCCATACGCTCGGTGCAGCTAGCTCTCCAAGCTCCCGAGCTCCTCCGTTCAATACAACCAAGCAGGAGTAGGGTTTTACGCGTCCATCGCGGCCCGAACCTGGGTAAACCGCCCGTGTGCTCGCCTCGATCTGCTCTCTGTGCTCCCTCCGCCCCCCCTCACCGGACAACGAAAGGGGCTCCGGCCCCATAGGTGCTCGCGGGGGACGAGGTCCGCCCCGACACTAGGTAATCGATAACAAGTACCGGTAATCATACTTGTAATCTTATATGAGGGAGAGGCATGAGCTAACATACTTTCTCTACTTGGATCATATGCACTTATGATTGGAACTCTAGCAAGCATCCGCAACTACTAAAGATCATTAAGGTCGTGAAACCCAACCGTAGGATTAAGTATCAAGTCCTGTTTACTCCCATACGCCATAACCCGCCTATCCGCGTTTAAGTTTCTGTCACTCTTGCAACACTGACAATAAGCAAATCATGAACATATTGCAACATCCTATAGCGGGGGGGCCCTCACGTTTGCGCGAGACGGAGGGCACCATAGGAAAGCACCATAAATAAAATATACAATCATACCAACCAAGATCACGATTAACCCATAGGACAAAATGGATCTACTCAAACATCATAGGATAACCATAGATCATTGGGAAATAATATATGGAGTTGAGCACCATGTTTAAGTAGAGATTATAGCGGGGGGAAGAGGTGTTACACCGGTGCATAGAGGGGGAGAGAGGTTGTGTTGACGGTATCAAGATTGTTGATGTAGATCACCGTCCAGATCATTGCCACGTCGGCACTCCAGCGCCACCGGGAGAGAGGGGGAGAGAGCCCCCCTCCTTCTTATTCTTCCTTGGCCTCCCCCTAGATGGGAGGAGGGTTCCCCCTCTCGTCCTTGGTCTCCATGGCCATAGAGGGGTGGGAGCCCCTCCGAGATTGGATCTCCCTCTCTGTCCTCTTCTGTTTCGCGTTCCTAAGCTCTAGTCGAAAACCGTTTCTTATATTCCCGGAGATCCGTAACTCCGATTGCGCTGAGATTTTAACACGATTTTTTTCCGGATATAAGCTTCCTTGCGCCCGAAGTAGAGGTCCAACCGACATGCGAGGTGGGCACAACCCACCATCGCGCGCCAGGGGCCTCTAGCGCGCCTTGGTGTATTGTGCCCTATGTGGGCCTCCGTTTGCGGTGATTCCAACACCCAAAAATCACATGTATTCAAAAATAATTCTCCGTGAAATTTTATTTCATTTGGACTCCGTTTGATATGGATACTCTACGATACGAAAAACATGCAGAAAACATGAACTGGCACTGGGCACTAGATCAATAGGTTAGTCCAATAAATCATATAAAAAGTTGCCAAAAGTATGTGTAAGTGGTATAATATTGGCATGAAACAATCAAAAATTATAGATACGACGGATACGTATCACACCACATGTTGGAGTACAGACGGGATCAGTAGAACCTTCGCATGTCACCTACATCCGGTGATGCCCATATTCTGCAATGGGCAAAGAATGTAGGAGATATCCCGGATCATCGACTTCGAGCTGAGTTCTATCACATCCAACGTGAACTTGCCCAAGTCATCATGAAGGAGGTCCTCAAGAAAACAGGTATGTTCTAAGAGGAAGGGCAAATGTCGCGGCAAGACGTCTGAACACGTATAGCCACTCAACGTCTCGACCTGAAGCCTTTCACTAAGCTCAGGGACTATTTCCCTGACTTGGATGGATGGCATGACATGTTGGAGTGATTGTCGATATATGACAATGTGTCCATTTAGTCCATACTTTTTGAATGATGAAACTTTGAGTTATGCATGACAAAACTTTATTTGTGATGTAATTAAAGTCCTCCTCAACTAGTGAAGATCACTCTAGTTAGGGAATTTTGGGTACGATGAACTTTGTTATTTATGCTTATGATATGTTGCTTCTATTTTTGCCAAGTCTGTCTCTTTATGTTGCTCAACTATATATGTTGCATATCATCGACTCATGTGACGATGCAGGTGCATAGATCATCGATGACGAAGAAGTGCTACGCCAGGAGTATACGACGAGTGACTGGAGTGTCAGGCCCAGGTGTACCGGTTTCCGGTTTCCGAGCGACAGCCAATAGTTAGTTTAGGTTCACGCTAATGCGAGATAGGGATACGAACTCATGTACTGTGTATATCATTGTTTAGATGGATGAATGTAGTTGCAAGTAATTGAGACTTGTATCGCTATTTTCGAGATGATGACGAGAGACCACTTTCTGTTGGATGATGATTATGATGATGACATGATTTGATGAGACAATTTGTATGTATATGCTATGATTACATTTGTATGTGTATGATATGCTAAAGATTATTGTATAAAGTCTGTTCAAATACAAAAAAAATATGCAGAAGAAAAAAACAGAAACTAATAAAACTAGCAGTAGCGAGGGGAATTAAGTTAGCAGTAGCGCTCTCTTACCAGTAGCGCGCCTTAGTTAAAAGTGCTGCAGCTATTTGCAGTAGCGCGTTTCACTGAAGCCCGTTGCTGCTAGCCATGTGTAGCAGTAGCGTGGGACAACACGCGCTACTGCTACATGTTAGCTGTAGCGCCTTATCAGTAGCGCGGCACCCCGCACTACTGCTAGGCAAAATACCCGCCCTACCGTTAGGCTTTTCCCTAGTAGTGGTGGGAGAGTCTCTTGGTTCTCATAGTATGCATTCATTTGTAGAATTCTTACAGCATCATATTGAATCACCTGAAGCCAGTTCTTGTCTGACAAGCAGAGCAAAGCCTAACACCACTGTGAAGCCTCAGTCTTGTGAAGCCAATGGCCAGTGGCAAATCTGCAAAGAAAGGTGGCAAACAGCACCGTGATAACACTGCAAAAGACCTGCCACCAGATCTCTATGAACTGTACAAGCCTAATCCTGAAGAGAGCTATGGTGAGCACAAATCTCGCGTCCAATGGATTTGAATATATTGGGCAGAGCAGTGGTTCCTGTACCACTTTGTGACTCCAGAGTACGCGGCCAAAAATGTTGTGAGGCCACCCTGGGCTGATATTGTGTACAAGAAACTACATCCAAAGACCAAGGCTGAAGCCATTCAGAGAGGCTTCTTTCCTTGTATGGTCAGAGGACCAATGCCAGAGAATGCCGACCCATCTAGTCTTCGATGGTGTCATGAGGATGATTTGTTTGAAGCCAATCTCCAATTTGCTAAAGCTTCAGTAGTTCAAAACAAGGACTTTAGGATTGATTTCAACCTAGGTCCAGCTGCACCAAGGCCCGATGGTAGTCGTGAGGCCGAACAAAATCTCATTGGCCCATTCAATGACTTTGACTCATTTCTGGCACATTGTGCAACACAAAGAGACAGTGTTGAAGATGCTGTTGAAGATGACGAACAGACTGCAGCTCCATAGCCCCCGAAACCAGTGAAGAAGTCAAATGCTTCAAAGACTTCTGCTTCACCAAAAGCTTCAAGAGTGAAGCCATTGAAATCTGCACCTCCTGAATCCAATGTGCACTCTGAAGACTTATCCCGCACATCTGCGAGGAAGAAGATCTCAGGGCAAGGCCTCACACCTGCAAGCATCCTGCGCAATGAAGAGGGTGTAATAGATCTATCAAGTGATGAAGATCTTGCTGATGATGCCCTTGAGATGCTGGTCAGGAGCAAACAGGAGGCTGAAATCTTCAGAGATTTGCCTCTGTTTGATACTGACATTTTAAACAACTTCATCGATGAATTATTTGAAGATACAACTCTCACAATTGATGATCTACATATGCCAATTGACATCAACATCACATTCCAGGGCTGCATAGACAAAGAGCTTGCTATTGCTTAGAAGGTCGTTGAGCGGAAGAACAAGTTTGACCATGAGAAAGCTCTCTTCAAGAAGCACATGGCCAAGCTCAGTGTCACTGATGTACAGAACTTCCAGAAGATGATGGCAGATCTCAAGGCTAAATTCCATAAGCATCACGATGAAGCCAAAGGCTCCTGAGAATGCCTCAAGTATTATGCTGAGAAATGTGTACATGCTCACAATGAAGCCATGAAGAGAAAGGCCCTTGGGCATCCTGGCATTGACCCATGGTTGTCCGTCAAGAAGAAGAAACCAGCTGAAGCTGAAGCTGAGGCTCCAAGGCAGGAAAGACATACCATTGTCTTCCTTACCAGTATGACTGGCTCGAAGCCTAAGGTCCCATCTACTGCTTCTGAGAGGAAGAAGAGGAAGCAGGCTGAGGCTGAAGCCAAGAAGCACAAGCATCAAGAAACCTCTGATGCCGCTCCATCTCAGAAAAGGCTGAAGACAAAGCCTTCTCAGGCTTCAAGAAGGGCCCAAGTACCAACTGCCTTATCTGCTCCTAAAGAGACACTGCTAGTTGAGCCCATCTTAGTTGCCTTACCAGCCTCCTCCAACCACAAGCATCATCTTGTTGTGCATGAGCCTGCTACCACAGAGGCTCAAGAATCCGAAGAGATCCTAGCTGTTGACACCACCGTAGCTGAAGACATTGGTCATGAAGACATTGTTGATGATGATGAAGTCCTTCCTCAGGTTCCCCAGATCATGCCAACACTGGTATCATCGCCTGCTCCCACGAGCAGTGAACAAATCAGCATTGGCGGTCCCCAACGCCAATTACTCAAGATGATTTCTGGGAAGAGCAACACCCCAACACCCCGCTCCATGAAGTCATTCCACGCACTCCACCAGCTCAAGTCACTACTCCAGTGCTTGAGACTCCCCAAGAAACCCCCGAAGACTTGGAGAAGACCACTCCCTCATCACAGGCGTCGCCCTCTCTTCGAAGGCTTCACCTAGGCCCAAGGCCAATAGTCTCCATGTCTAGCATTCCCGAAGAGGATGTGCAAGCCACAAGCTCAGTAGCACGTCAAGTGTTCCCTGAATACATCCCCTCAGAGTCTTCTCAAGAGTCTGAAGCCAAAGAGCCTCAAGATATTCCAGCAGCATCATGCATTAGCTAAGGAAATAGAAGAAGAAGAACAAGTTGCCATTCCCCTACTGCACCAAGAATAATTGAAGCTCCTGAAGCCACTTCAGATGATGATGTTGCTGCCACTCCTACTGAAGCCAATGACATTGTCATGGCTGAAGACAATGCGCGGCCTGAAGCCCATCTTTAGACTGAAGACCTTGATGCCAGGGAGGACATTCAACCATCCACCTCGGGTTTTGCTATTGCTCCACCCATACCACACACTATGGAAGGGCCTTCAACCGTGAAGGTGCGCTGATCAGTGTCAGATGGCCGATTATGACACCTCCTAAAGCTCATGGGCCACAATATGATTGCCATATCGAGCAAAGGCCTTAGATGCAAAAGCCAAAGCCAAGAATGCCAAGGCTTCCTAGTGCTGCCACCACTCAGGGCTCATTCAGTGTCTTAAGCTTCAGAGAGCACAACACATTCTTTGACAAGGCCAAGAATCCCTACAAGAAGCCCAAGATCTCTTTTGACAGGTTATGGAGTCATCAACAAAGAAGCAATTACTCATGCATCTTGTACAACCAGGACAAGATCTTCCCTCACAAGCGCTTGTGTTGGGATGCCATTGCTAGACTGCCATGCCTTGAAGAAGCCCTTGATTGCTTTCTTGAAGTTGGTCTGCTCCCTTTTGTTGTCGTCGACAAGGAGCACTGGAATGAAGAGCTCTTGCTTTAATTTTATGCCACCCTTCATATCTCAGGCTACAACAGGAATCCGAAGACATGGGTCCTTGAGTGGATGTCAGGCGATGTACACCATGAAGCCAAAGCTCGAGACATCATCGAGCTTACTTCCCTGCCCACTCCTGGTGATCTCTATGAGCCAGGTTGTCAGCGATATGAACACGAACTTGAAAGCATCTTCAAGAAGCTAGAGCCCAACTAAGTCAAATGCTGAGAATGATGACGCCATTGCCAATAGAGGCTGAGTACCCCAAGGAATTCTTTGTCAATGACCTCGAGTACTTGCCCCGCACCATATACCATATTCTCAGGCATACTCTATGGCCAATCAAAGGGCAGTCTCCACACACCAAGATTGAAGGCACCATGAAGACATTGGTCTTCTACATTCTCAATGGCATCCACTTCAACACTCAAGATTTCTTCATCCGTCAGTTGGCAACTTCAAGCATTGATCTCTTTGGCCTCAAATTCTATGCACCACGGGTTATGCAGCTGATCAATCTTCACTCCACCATCAACTATCAAGCTTCAGCGCGCAATCATGTTGTCTTTCTTCCTGAAGTGGATATGTCTCATGAAGCCATTTATCCCAACCCTGTCAATGAACCAGTTCGTGAAGGCAATGCTACATTTCAAAGCTAATAGCACCACTTGAAGCCACTCATGTGTCGAATCCACCTACTACTGCTGGTCCTCTCGTCAGTCAGTTTAGGCTGCCACATCGTGCTCCCACCGATGCTATAGCTAGCACAATAGCTCAAAGGCCTCAGAAGCGTGCTCATGTGCTCAATGACCGAGAGCTTCGAGTTTCTCTTCATCAGAAGCAGGATAGGCATCATGACTGGATGAAGCATCAGATGCAAAGACTTCTTGTGGATGTCAATCGCATACGCAATCTCTCCACCAAGAATTCTTTTGTTGCTCATGAAGCCTGTCGGCATGCCTGGAAGAGCCTCACTCTGCTATGTTCTGAAGATGAACTCACTGCAGATGGCTTCACTGAAAGATTCAAGTTTGACTCCAGGCCTCCATAGTTAGCAAGTTGGCGTCCTACACCATCCATTGAAGATTCTGACTACTCATCTTCGGCTCCAACTATTGTTGTGCGAGTCATTGATGAGGAGGACAACGCCACTTCACCAGCCATGGGTTCACTACATCACGATTCTGCATCAGGCCCTTCTGCATCGCCCAACTCCACCATCGACCCGGCTGCACCAACATCTTCACCAACACCTCATGGGAACGCTTAGACACTCTATGTCTTCACTCCTTTTTGGTCATTCCTGACAAAAAGTGGAGAAGCATATGAGTTGATAATTTTCAAGCGGGTCTATATGGGTCGAGTGCCTATTTTTGTTAATTTTGCATCTCTCGTTCTTGAATTGTTGGTTTTGAGTTGTAACACTTATAAGTACAAATGGGACATCTGCTAAATTTGCTGCCACTCTTTATTGTGAGGCTAAATTACACATGAAGTCATTCTGGAGACGCCCATTTTTCATTGTGCATGTCATTATCTTCATTGCAATTTTTGTATGCACGATGAATTGACTCCATGAATTGAAGGAGATCTCACAAAACAAAACCTGCAATGTGCATTTGCATTCAAAGGCAAACTACTTATATGCACATCTTCAGGGGGAGCCCCTTCAACTTCATGAAACTAATGACCGTGTTCTTTAACTTTCATATATTTTTATCCCCATTGAAAACTTCAACCAGTTTGTCATCAGTAACCAAAAAAGGGGGAGATTGTAAGTGCATCTAGTGCCACCCCTAGTTGGTTTTGTAGTATTGACGAAAAATATTGTTGAGGGACTAATGTGTTTGTGAGAATCGCAGAATAACACAGGTAGAAGTCCCTCATTGATTCGGTTTACCTACCAGAGATGATCCCAAAAAATGTATGAAGCCATTGAAGACAATGGTGGTTCGTGAAGACATTCACGTTGAAGATAATGAGGTGTGAAGACATTCACTTGAAGACTATGGAGTGCGAAGACATAGTTTCTTTCATAGTTTCATTTTCTTCTTTATTGAGTCATAGGAACCACCGAACTGTTAAGTGGGGTCCAGGTGAACAAATTTATAAGACTGGCGTGATGCCCAACCCAAATCCTATGTCTTCGAGTGAAGACAATGAGAGTAAATCTTATCCGGAGTTGGATGAGTCAGCTTGGCTTGTAGCCCAAGTCAAGCTGTTGCATGTGAAATCCGACCGTTGGACACGTGTCGCTTCCTTAGTGACCTAGGGTCATTTCAGACATATCATGTCGGGTATCCTCCTCGCTATAAATAGCCCACGCCCCACACCATAAATTGGTGGCTGCTCAGAGTTAGTGCACGGCTTTTTTCGTTTGAGAGCAACCCACCTCCGAAGCCTTTGAGACATAATCCTTGCAAGGACAAAGCCCAAAACACCCAGAGCCAAAGAGAGTTAGGCATCACTGAAGTCTTTCTGTCCGCGTGATCTGAAGACTTATTACACTTGAAGACTGTGTATCTTCTAGTCGGTTTGGCGTCGTGTTCTGAGGATCCAAGAGTCATTGTGGATCGCCCGCGAACAAAATCTGTGAAGGTTTGGAAGTCTACCTTGAAGACTTACCAGAGTTTTTGGGCGAGGACTAAGTGTCCTTATCTCAAGGGGAATAAGGTGAAGACGCAGCCTTCTGAGTTCAATCTCAGCCTCCCGAACCAGACGTACAGTTGTCACATCAACTAGAACTCAAAGTGTATTAAGTCGACTAGAGGGGGGTGAATAGGCGATTTTTACAAATTCGTCACTGAGGAAATTAACAGGGGGAAATTCCTAAGTCACGAACGACTAGCAGCGGAATAAGTACTCAGATGCAAGCATAACAGATAGAAGCACAGTCATAATGATGAAATGAGGACAAGCACATAGTACAGAAAGCGTAAGCACAGGATAAGTCGGCTGAAGACAAACTGACTGAAGAAATTGAACTGAGGAAATTGAGAAAGTCTTCAGTCAAAGTCTTCAGACAGTAACGATCAAGTACACAACACAGTAATGAGGAAATGGAAGGGTTGAGGAAATAGAACCAGTTAGCTCGGTGAAGATATTGATTTGGTAGACCAGTTCCAACTGCTGTGACAGTTGTACATCTGATTGGAGCAGCTAGGTATTTAAACCCGAGGACACACAGTCCCGGACACATAGTCCTCACCGTATTCTCCTTGAGCTAAGTTCACATAGACCTCGCCCAATCACTTGTGGTAAGTCTTCAGGTGACTTCCAAACCTTCACAAACTTGGTCACTCGGCGACCCACAATTTCCTCTTGGATGCTCTAGACCATGACGCCTAACCGTCTGGAAGATGCATAGTCTTCAAAGGTAACAAGCGTCGAATCCACACAGGAACAATCTCTTCAGTGATGCTCAATCACTTTGGGTTTATAGGTGTTTGGGTTTGGGTTTTCCTCACTTGATGATTTTCGCTCAAAGTCGTCGGAGGATGGGATGCTCCCAATGACAAGTGTCAGTTTCTCTCGGAGCAGCCAACCAGCTAGTGGTTGTAGGGGGCGGCTATTTATAGCCTAGGGAGCAGCCCGACATGATAAGACATAAATGCCCTTCAATGATATGACCGTTAGGTGGATAAGATATTTTGGGACAGCTGGCGCATACAGAGCAACGGTCGGAAATTTGAGGTTCAAATTCCTCAGGGCTATCATGTTCCTCACTTGTAGGCAATCCGCATTGGTGAATTCCTAACTCCTCATTCAGAACAAATTCCTCAGAGACCAGAAGAACTTCGTCTCTGTCACTGAAGAAAATAATTGAACTATATGAGATTTCCAATGGCTTCACTCGAAGGGATTGGTAGGTGTAGGATTTTGAGTTGAGCATCACTTGGAAACTTTTCCGTGGTTTTTCCTCGACCCCCTTTAACAGTACGGTATTTCCTATGACTCAAGAAAGAGAAAATGAAACTACAAAAACAAAAGTCTTCATGCTTCATGTTCCTCACATGAATATCAAGTCTTCATGGTCACACCAATTTCTTCACTTTCAAAGTCTTCAGAAAGCTAAAATCTTCAGTTGAAGACATTCAATTTTAGGGGTCGACTTTCTCTGTAAATATAAAACTCCTTATAGACTTATAGACCTATGTACACTCACAAACACATTAGTCCCTTAACCTATAAGTCTTCAATACACCAAGATCACTAAGGGGCACTAAATGCACTTACAATCTCCCCATTTTTGGTGATTGATGACAATTAGGTTAAGTTTTCAATGGGGATAAATATATGAAGTGTAGGTACTGATATTGAGGAATTTGATTTTCAAGATATAGAAGAACTCCCCTGAAGATGTGCATATGTGAGGAATTTGCTTTTGTAGCAATGCACATTGAAGAGTAGAATCATGGAGATCTCCCCCTATATCTTGTAATTCATACACGCATTTAACATATGATATGAAGAATTTGAAATGCATGATGAAATATGGTGACTGATGTAATTCAGCATGCGTGCATTAACATATATGAGGAAATAGCATGCAGTAGAACATAGCGAAAGTATCAGACCACCATCGGAGTTAAGATTACATCTCGATCCAACAAAGTTTCAAAAGAACGAGAGTTGTAACTTAGCAAAAAAAATCCCATATATAGACCCGCTTGAAGACTAACTCAAATTTCTCCCCCTTTTCCATTGAATGACCAAAAGGGACGAAAAGTGAGGACTAACGCCCCTGAAGAATAACATCATTGGGTCGATGGAGGAGCGCCAACGTTGTTGGGATCAGTTGTTGAAGTAGGGCCTGCCGCAGTGTCGTCCAAGTCTTCAGTTTCATCAATCTCATGCAATGAAGAATAAGAGCTGGCCACCAAGTGAGGAACTTTGACCTTCTTGAATTTCTTCAAAGGTGGCTGAGACCAGACAAAGTCCTGCTTGAAGCCCATCTATTTTAGATCTTCTTCACCGTAGAGATGAGATAGAACAGCCCAGGTGCGATAAAATACTTCATGGAGGTAGTAGTGGTTCTTCTTCACTGAATTCTGTGTGAAGGTCATGTTCTGAAGAATTGAACCAAACTGTCCCTTGACTCATTTGTGGTTGCGATCGACCTTCTGGTGTAGACTGACGAGAAGCTCACGATCAGTCATCACCCTTGGAGCTGTGCCTTGAGGATTTTTCTTAGAAGCATGTGTGGCAGAGTCATCATTGGTGGAGTAGGATGCAGCTTTGAGAAATTGTCCATCCAATGGATGAATGCCTTCATCAATAATCGCAGTCGCCTTGCCCTTCTCATCAGCTAAGGAAAATGTCCACTTGAGGACTTCAATAGGGGTAAAGTAGCTGCCATGGTTAAGAGTATCAGCCTTGTAATTGATTGAAGACCTTGATATAAGGAATCTCATAATCCAAGGAGTGTAAGGCTTCAACTCAAAAGGTGACAATGCAACATTCGCCAGAGTCCTCATGAAGAAATCATGGAAGTTGACAGGAACTCCATGGATGATGTTGAATAGCAAATTCTTCATGATGCCAACGACTTCTTCTTCATTAGAATTGTGGCCTTTGATAGGACTCAGGGTCTTGGTCAGAATCCTGTATATGGTTCTTGGCACATAGAGCAATTCCTTCACGAGGAATTTGGTTCTGGGGGCTTTACCAGGCTTCAGCGGCTTCATCAACACTTGTATATAATGATCAGATAGCGCAGGTTCATGATAGATTAGCTGCGCACCTTCAAGGGGAGGACTGACAAGCAGGGCATGAAGCAATTCAGAGGTCGGTGCTTTATAGTGCGTGTTCTCTGTCATCCAGTCCAGCACCCATGAATTCACATCTTCAGTGTTGCCGGTGATGTGCAATCTAGCATAGAACTGAAGAATTACCTCTTCATTCCAGTAAACGATGTCAGTGCAGAAATTGAGCAGCCCAGCGTCATGAAGAATACTGAGGACTGGGGTGAAGCAGGGCAGCAATTCCATATCCACATGAGGAATATGCTCATGGTCAAAGATCTTGTCTTTGTCGAACAGCAGAGAAGAATAAAAATTCATCTGACTTGCTATCCAGAAACGCTTGCAGCGAAGACAAGCAGAGTCATAGGGGTTGAAGTCAGTGAAGAATACATGCTCATGAAAGAAGTCATCATCTATGAACTTCTGCTTCTTTGAGAAGGGATTCTTCGGCTTGGGCTGAGGAGTCTCAGTCAATGTCTTCACAGCCTCAGGAATCATAGTCTCAGGAGCCACAGGCTGAGGAATTTCAGAATCAACATTTTTAGTGGCAGCCTGGGTCTCCACTTCTTCATCAGCATGAGCATCAACACTAGTGGCTGGAATTACTTCAGGGATGGTGAGAAGTGAAGCTTGATGTTCATCAGAGCCCATTTGTATTTCTTTAGTCTGAACTGGGGACTGAGGTATCTGTTGTAGTGGGGTGAACATGGGTGAATTGGGGTGATTACTTTCCCAATATTAATCATTCAGCACTGATACGCCTCCAACGTATCTATAATTTTTTATTGTTCCATGCTATTATATTATCCTTCTAGGATGTTTTATATGCATTTATATGATATTTTATATGATTTTCAGGACAAACCTATCAACCTAGAGCCCAGTGCCAGTTTTTGTTTTTTCCTTGTTTTTGAGTATCGCAAAAAAGGAAAACCAAATGGAGTCCAATTGACATGAAACTTCACGAAACTTATTTTTGGACCAGAAGAAGCCCACGGAGCATCGGAGATGGACCAAAAGAGTCCCGAGGCAACCACAAGGGTGGGGGCGCGCCCTACCCCCCGGGCACGCCCCTACCTCATGGCCGCCTCGGAGACCCCCCTGACTTGTTCGTGATGCCAAAACCTCTTATATATACATAAACCCACAGAACATAACCTAGATCGGGAGTTCCACCGCCGCAAGCCTCTGTAGCCACGGAAAACCAATCTAGACCTGTTCCGGCACCCTGCCGGAGGGGGGATCTCTCACTGGTGGCCATGTTCATCATCTCGATGCTCTCCATGATGAGGAGGGAGTAGTTCACCCTCGGGGCTGAGGGTATGTACCAGTAGCTATGTGTTTGATCTCTCTCTCTCTCTCATGTTCTTGAGGTGGTACGATCTTGATGTATCGCGAGCTTTGCTATTATAGTTGGATCTTATGATGTTTCTCCCCCTCTACTCTCTTGTAATGGATTGAGTTTTCCCTTTGAAGTTATCTTATCAGATTGAGTCTTTAAGGATTTGAGAACACTTGATGTATGTCTTGCATGTGCTTATCTGTGGTGACAATGGGATATTCATGTGATCTACTTGATGTATGTTTTGGTGATCAACTTGCGAGTTCTGTGACTCATGAACTTATGCATAGGGGCTGGCACACATTTTCGTCTTGACTCTCGGCTAGAAACTTTGGGGCACTCTTTGAAGTTCTTTGTGTTGGTTGAATAGATGAATCTGAGATTGTGTGATGCATATCGTATAATTATACCCACGGATACTTGAGGTGAAATTGGAGTATCTAGGTGACACTAGGGTTTTGGTTGGTATGTGTCTTAAGGTGTTATTCTAGTACAAACACTTGAATAGATCGATCCGAAAGAATAACTTTGAGGTGGTTTCATACCCTACAATAATCACTTCATTTGTTCTTTGCTATTAGTGACTTTGTAGTGACTCTTTGTTGCATGTTGAGGGATAGTTATATGATCGAGTTATGTTGTTATTGTTGAGAGAACTCTCACTAGTGAAAGTATGAACCCTAGGCCTTGTTTCAACGCATTGCAATACCGTTTGTGCTCACTTTTATCATTAGTTACCTTGCTGTTTTTATATTTTCAAATTACAAAAACCTATATCTACCATCCATATTGCACTCGTATCACCATCTCTTCTCCGAACTAATGCACCTATACAATTTACCATTGTATTGGGTGTGTTGGGGACACAAGAGATTCTTTGTTATTTGGTTGCAGGGTTGCTTGAGAGAGACCATCTTTATCCTACGCCTCCCACGAATTGATAAACCTTAGGTCATCCACTTGAGGGAAATTTCCTACTGTCCTACAAACCTCTGCACTTGGAGGCCCAACAACATCTACAAGAAGAAGGTTGTGTAGTAGAGATCAAGCTCTTTTCTGGCGCCGTTGCTGGGGAGGTGAGTGCTTGAAGGTATATCTTTAGATCTTGCAATCGAATCTTTTAGTTTCTTGTTTTATCACTAGTTTAGTTTATCAAAGAAAACTACAAAAAATGGAATTAAGGTTGCCTCATATGCTTCATCTTTTTAATATCTTTCGTGAAAATGATGGGAAGGAAAATTGTGCTCAAGTACTAGAAGAAGAATTACATAGAATGCTTGGCATAAAATATGTGAATGATGAGCATGATTGCAATGTTGTTAGTATGAATTCTTTGAATACCCATGATGCTAATGATATGCAAAGCCACAAGCTTGGGGATGCTATGTTTGATGAAGATGATATGTTTAGTCCCCCAAGTTTTGATGAGAAAATTTATTATGATGAAAGCATGCCTACTATTTATGATGATTACTGTGATGACACATATGCTATAAAGAATAAAGATAGCATGAAACTTGTCATCATGATTTTAACTTTCAATTGGATTATGCTTCACATGATAGTTATTTTGTTGAGTTTTCTCCCACTCCTATTAATGAGAATAAATTTGCTTGTGTGGAGAGTAGTAAAATTTCTATGCAAGTAGATCATGAAAAGAATGATTTATGTGATGCTTGTATGGTTGAATTCATTCATGATGCTACTGAAAATTATTATGAGAGAGGATCATATGCTTCTACATATTGCAATAATATCATGTTTCCTTTCTATGTGTTGAAAATTTTGAAGTTATGCTTGTTTTGCCTTCCTATGCTAGTTGATTATTGTTCCCATAAATTGTTTGCTCACAAAATCCCTATGAATAGGAAGTGGGTTAGACTTAAATGTGCTAGTAATATTCTTCATGATGCTCTCTTTATGTTTCAATTCTTATCTTTTATGAGAGCATAATTGAAATCATCATGCCTAGCTAGGGGCATTAAACAATACCGATTGTTGGGAGGCAACCCAATTTTATTTTTGTTTCTTGCTTTTCGGTTCTGTTTAGTACTAAATATTTGATCTAGCCTCTGGTTAGATGTGGTTTTATGTTTTAATTAGTGTTTGTGCCAAGTAAAACCTATATGATCTTCTTGAATGCTAGTTATTTGATCTTGCCGAAAAAAGACAGAAACTTTCTGCTCACTAAAAAAATTGTTACAAATCACCAGAACATGATAAAATACTTATTCAAATTGCAGTATATCAATAAACAAATTATATAAGTCTTCCTATTTCGGCAGATTTTTCTGAGTTCCATAAGTTTGCGTTCGATGCAGATCACTACAGACTGTTCTGTTTTTGACAGATTCTGTTTTCTATGTGTTGTTTGCTTATTTTGATGAATCTATGACTAGTATCGGAGGGTATGAACCATAGAGAAGTTGGAATACAGTAGATATTACACCAATATGAATTTAGAATGAGTTCACAACAGTACCTAAGTGGTGATTTATTTTCTTATACTAACGGAGCTCATAAGATTTTCTGTTGAGTTTTGTGTTGTGAAGTTTTCAAGTTTTGGGTAAAGATTCAATGGACTATGGAATAAGGAGTGGCAAGAGCCTAAGCTTGGGGATTCCCAAGGCACCCCAAGGTAATATTCAAGGACAACCAAGAGCCTAAACTTGGGGTTGCCCATCCGCTCTTTCGTCTTTGTTCATCGGTAACTTTACTTGGAGCTATATTTTTATTCACCACATGATATGTGTTTTGCTTGGAGAATCATTTTATTTTGTTAGTATTTTCTTGCTGTTATTTAGAATAATGTTTTGCATCTAAATTTTCAATAAAAATGTCAAGGATAGCCTTTACCATGCTTATTTTGCAAGTACACATGTTGCTGTTTCAAAACAAAAAGTTTACCGCTGTTGCAAAAATTCCCTAGAAAAGTCAGAATATGATAAAATGTTGAAACTTTTTGCATAATAAGTATGATAAATTTTTGTCGGTGAGAACGACACCTATGGGATCACAAGAATCCCTACTATGGTTAGCGGGGCGCGGGGTTGAAAGAAGAGCGGATCAAACAGATAGAACACAATTCATTTATCCAAGTTCGGGCCGCGAGGATGCGTAAAACCCTACTCCTGCTTTGGTGGATGTATATCTATGTTCTTGAACTAGCTATGGGGCATGAAGAGCTCCAAAAAGCCGAATCCTCCTCCTGGTCGCCTCGGGCCTCCTTTTATAGGAAAAAGGGGTTGCCACAGTGGCACACAGTACGTGGAAAGGGTACAATGACGTGAGGTTATCCTTCGCATTACATGACAAGGCGCATTTAATGCGTCTGCTTAGGTGTCCTTGCTTTATCGGGGGCGGGGGTGAAGCCCGTCCCGTACGCCGCCGCTCCTCCTCGCATCGACACGTGCCCTGGCCAATGATGCCCGTGGTGCCATGTAGGCAGGCAGGCAGCTGAGGTGGCGCGGTGGTGGTGTCTTCACGAAGATCTATGTGCCGCCACACAGGTGCCTGCCCAGTTGGTTGGGTCGGCAGCTGTATGCGAACGGCGGTGGAGACTTGGTTGGCGTGGGCCTGATGGTGGCCTGTAGACGTCCTCGGCAAGGGCCTTGCCGGGGCCCCGACAAGGGTCTTGTCGCGGCGCCTGCCGTCGTCCCTGGTAAGGCGCTTGCTGGGGGTCTCGTGGTCTTCCTTGGCTGGTATCTTGCCAAGGGTCGTCGTCATCTTAGTGCATATATGATCTTGAATGTTTCTTCACAAAGATCTGCATACCATCACGGAGACGTCTCCCGAATCCTTGCCCCATGGGGGCAGTGGACTCAAGGGCGATTTGCTCCATGGGTGTGGGGCGAGTTGCCGCGGCAGGTGTCTTGCCGGGGCTGCTAAAGTGGTCCCCGTCAAGGATCTTGCCGGGGGAGCCCGCCTCGTCCCTTGGCTCTTTGTGGTCTTGGTCTTGGCGTTGCTCTAGTTACCTTGAGCTTCGGTCTTACCCTGGCTCACCTCCCTTGGCTTGCTTGGTGTGGTCGTGGGCGCGGCTCTGACTGCCCATGCACAGTTATAGGGGTACAAAAAGTGTACCCCTCTTTTTGTGCACCGACAGGAGCCCCCGGGCCCGGGCCACACATAAGTGCAGCGCGTTGTTGGGCTAGGCCCAAAAACGGTGCACAGGCAGGCTGGGCGGTTTTTACCGCGGTAAGATTCTTCGCGCGCTGCGCTTCCCACGACCTGCGCGTGTGGCGCGGCGTGGGGAGGTGGGCGTGATGTGGGCGGCATGCGTGGGGTTGCTCTCTGGACGCATGCGTCACATCGTAGTAAAGGGGCGGCTCATGCCTTTCCCATAAACGGAGGGAGGCGTGGAGGCGCAGCCGATTTACTGAATGGGGTTGAGGCGCGGTCGTCAAGGCGTCCACTCCCCATGATCACGGGGTGGGGAGAGGTCGCCTCACCTGTCCCCTCGGCTATGCACGTCTACCACGTGTCTCCCATGCACTTGGGGTGGCAAACAGTGGAGGCGGGAAACCGGGCCGTCGCTGGTTGGGGCAGCTGGTCGGTCCTGGCTCCCTGCGCCTCCCGTGTCTTCATTGGCCGAGCGGGGTGGCTGAGCCCCAACCCCGTTCCTTTATAAAGAGCGGGAGGGGGATGGCGTCCTGCATTCTTCCATCTTCTTCTTCCTTCAGCTTCTGCTCCTCTCTTCCATTCGTCATGGAGAGAGGGAATCCCGGTCCTTCAACGGTGGCGGCGAGGGTCGCCGCTCGACAACGCGTCCCTCCTCCTCCTGCGCATGTGGTGGCAGAGCCGGCCGCGAGGGGAATGTTGGGGAATGTTGCAGAAAAATTAAATTTTTTCCTACGGTTTCACCAAGATCTATCTATGAGTTCATCTAGCAACGAGTATTCAGATTAGATAGCATCTACATACCACTTTGTAGATCGCAACAGAAGCGTTCAAGTGAACGTGGACGAGGTAGTCGTACTCGCCGTGATCCAATTCACCGATGATCTAGTACCGAACGGACGGCACCTCCGCGTTCAACACATGTACGGAAAGCGTGACGTCTCCTCCTTCTTGATCCAGCAAGGCAAAGGAGAGGTTGGGGAAGAAGGCTCCAGCAGCAGCACGACGGCGTGGTGATGGTGGAACTGCAGTACTCCGGCAGGGCTTCGCCGTGCTCTTACGGAGGAGGAGGAGGTGTTGGAGAGGGAGAGGGAGGCGCCAGGGCATAGGGTGCGCAGCCCCCCCCCTGCCCCCCTTTATATAGGCCTCTTGGGGGGGCACCGGCCCTGGGAGATCCAATCTCCCAAGGGGTCGGCGGCCAGGGAGGTTTCCCTCCCCCCCAAGCCATCTAGGAGGTGCCTTCCACCACTAGGACTCCTCCTAGATGGAACCCTAGGCGCATGGGCTCTTTGGGGCTGGTTCCCCTTGGCCCAAGCAGGCCAAGGCGCACCCCCTAAGGCCCATGTAGCCCACCAGGGCAGGTGGCCCCACCTGGTGGACCCCCGGGACCCCTTCGGTGGTCCCGGTACAATACCGATAACTCCGAAACTTGTCCCGATGGCCGAAACAGCACTTCCTATATATAATTCTTTACCTCCGGACCATTCCGGAACTCCTCATGACGTCCGAGATCTCATCCGGGACTCCGAACAACATTCGGGTTACTGCACATACATATCCCTACAACCCTAGCGTCACCGAACCTTAAGTGTGTAGACCCTACGGGTTCGGGAGACATGCAGTCATGACCGAGACGGCTCTCGGGCAATAACCAACAGCGGGATCTGGATACCCATGTTGGCTCCCACATGCTCCACGATGATCTCATCGGATGAACCACGATGTCGAGGATTCAATTAATCCTGTATACGATTCCCTTTGTCAATCGGTAATTTACTTGCCCGAGATTCGATCGTCGGTATCCCAATACCTTGTTCAATCTCGTTATCGGCAAGTCACTTTTCTTGTACCGTAATGCATGATCCCGTGATCAAACACTTTGATCACACTGAGCTCATTATGATGATGCATTACCGAGAGGGCCCGGTGATACCTCTCCGTCAAGCGGAGTGACAAATCCCAGTCTCGGTCCATGTCAACCCAACAGACACTTTCAGAGATACCCGTAGTATACCTTTATAGTCACCCAGTTACGTTGTGACGTTTGGCACACCCAAAGCACTCCTATGGTATCCGGGAGTTACACGATCTCATGGTCTAAGGAAAGGATACTTGACATTGGAAAACTCTAGCAAACGAATTAAGCGATCTTATGCTATGTTTAGGATTGGGTCTTGTCCATCACATCATTCTCCTAATGATGTGATCCCGTTATCGATGACATCCAATGTCCATAGTCAGGAAACCATGACTATCTGTCGATCAACGAGCTAGTCAACTAGAGGCTCACTAGGGACATGTTTGTTGTCTGTTATTCACACATGTATTACGATTTCCGGATAATACAATTATAGCACGAATAAAGACAATTATCATGAATAAGGAAATATAATAATAATGCTTTTATTATTGCCTCTAGGGCATATTTCCAACAGTCTCCCACTTGCACTAGAGTCAATAATCTAGTTACATTGTGATGAATCGAACACCCATAGAGTTCTGGTGCTGATCATGTTTTGCCTTAGGGAGAGGTTTAGTCAACGGATCTGCAAGATTCAGATCCGTGTGCACCTTACAAATCTCTATGTCTCCATCTTGAACATTTTCACGAATGGAGTTGAAGCGACGCTTGATGTGCCTGGTCTTCTTGTGAAACCTGGGCTCCTTTGCAAGTGCAATAGCTCCAGTGTTGTCACAGAAGAGCTTGATTGGCCCCGACGCATTGGGTATGACTCCGAGGTCGGTGATGAACTCCTTCACCCATATTGCTTCATGTGCTGCCTCCGAGGCTGCCATGTACTCCGCTTCACATGTAGATCCCGCCACGACGCTTTGCTTGCAACTGCACCAGCTTACTGCCCCACCATTCAAAATATACACGTATCCGGTTTGTGACTTAGAGTCATCCAGATCTGTGTCGAAGCTAGCGTCGACGTAACCTTTTACGACGAGCTCTTCGTCACCTCCATAAACGAGAAACATTTCCTTGGTCCTTTTCAGGTACTTCAGGATATTCTTGACAGCTGTCCAGTGTTCCTTGCCGGGATTACTTTGGTACCTTCCTACCAAACTTACGGCAAGGTTTACATCAGGTCTGGTACACAGCATGGCATACATAATAGAACCTATGGCTGAGGCATAGGGGATGACGCTCATCTCTTCTATATCTTCTGCCGTGGTCGGACATTGAGCTGAGCTCAATTTCACACCTTGTAATACAGGTAAGAACCCTTTCTTAGATTGATCCATATTGAACTTCTTCAATATTTTATCAAGGTATGTGCTTTGTGAAAGACCTATGAGGCGTCTCGATCTATCTCTATAGATCTTGATGCCTAATATATAAGCAGCTTCTCCAAGGTCCTTCATTGAAAAACTCTTATTCAAGTAGGCCTTAATGCTGTCCAAGAGTTCTATATCATTTCCCATCAAAAGTATGTCGTCTACATATAATATGAGAAATGCTACAGAGCTCCCACTCACTTTCTTGTAAACACAGGCTTCTCCATAAGTCTGTGTAAACCCAAACGCTTTGATCATCTCATCAAAGCGAATGTTCCAACTCCGAGATGCTTGCACCAGCCCATAAATCGAGCGTTGGAGCTTGCACACCTTGTCAGCATTCTTAGGATCGACAAAACCTTCCGGCTGCATCATATACAATTCTTCCTTAAGGAAACCATTAAGGAATGTGTCGGGGCGGACCTCGTCCCCCGCGAGCACCTATGGGGCCGGAGCCCCTTTCGTTGTCCGGTGAGGGGGGCGGAGGGAGCACAGAGAGCAGATCGAGGCGAGCACACGGGCGGTTTACCCAGGTTCGGGCCGCGATGGACGCGTAAAACCCTACTCCTGCTTGGTTGTATTGAACGGAGGAGCTCGGGAGCTTGGAGAGCTAGCTGCACCGAGCGTATGGCTGTCTGGATCCCAAATCTCCGAACCTCGGAATCGCGGACCCGCGGAACCGCGGAACCGCGGAACCCCTTCTACGTTGCACACGGGCCTCCTTTTATAGCGCAAAGGGGTCACCGACAGGTGTCAACGTAAGAGAAAGGGGTAAAAGTGTAAAAGGGGTGGTAGCTGTAACAGTGCGGGAACGGTGGCGCTACAGTGCGGCACAGTGCTATCATACCTACTTCTGACGGTAGGGGACAAGGGCATTAAATGCCCGTCACGGTCGCCCGGGCAGCACCGAGGCGGACCGTTAGGTGCGCCACCGTTCGCCACGATGGCGGCTGCATGCCACCGCATGCCCCAGGCTGCGCGGTGCCTCGCCACGTGCCCTTGGGGGAAACCCCGGAGTGACGCGTGGGAGGGCGAGCTGGAGCGCAGTCCTGAGGTGGCGATTTTGCCGCGGCAAGTGGCTTGCCGCGGGGGTCGTCTTCCTGTGCCTGATAGCTTGCCGGCTATCAGGCCTTGCCGGGGCGCATGGCGCTCCGTGGCGGGCTTCTCTTGTGGTGCCTGGGTTCGGCCTTCCCGACAAGCTCCTCTTGTCGGGGTCTCGATCTTCTGTCTCGTATACTTTGTTCTTGGATGGCCTTACATGGGCTCAGTCGTCCCGGCAAGCTCCTCTTGCCGGGGTCTTGTCTTCTTGGCCCGGCAAGCTCCTCTTGCCGGGGCCTTGTCTTCTTGGCCCGGCAAGCTCCTCTTGCCGGGGGCCTTGCCTTGAATGCTTGGTCTTCTCTTGGCGCTTCCTGGGCGGGCCTTGCCGCAGGGTGCTACAACTGCCCGTGCACAAGTCTGGGGTACTAAGGTACCCCTACTTTAGTACACCGACAGGAGCCCCCGGGCCTGGGCCACACACGGTGCCGAGCGTCGTTGGGCCAGGCCCTAACGGTGCACGGGCACGCGTGGCCTTGGTCGCGCTGCTCCTCAACTCCGCACCCGTCGCTCCTTCCCCAGGCGGCGCGCGCTTATCGCGGCGTCGTGGGGGCGAAACGCCCGTTCCCTCTTTAAGTGGAGGGAGGTGCGGAGGCGCGGCTCGATAAACGAACGGGGGTGAGGCGCGGCCTTCGAGGCGTCCGTTCCCCATAATCGCGGGATGGGGAGAGGTCGTCCCACCCGTCGCCTCGGTTCTGCGCGCCCACCAAGCGGTCCTCATGCACTCGGAGTCGCGGCGGCGGAGACAGGGAGTCGGGCCGGTGCGGGTCGATGCAGTGGGTCGGCCCCAGTCGCCTGCCCTTCCTCCGCTTCTATTGGAGGAGCGAGGCGGCCGCGGTCCCACTCCGCCCCTTTATAAGGAGCGAAAGGGGGCGACGGAAATCCGCACTCCATCTCCTTCCTCCTTCTGCTTCTGGTTTCCTTCCCCCACCTGTGATGGAGGGGGGGAACACTGGTTCTTCTTCGGTTGCCGCGAGGGTGTCTGCTAGGCAACGCGCCCCTCCTCCCCTTGCGCCTGCGGCGGCGGAGCCGGTCGTCGGGGGAAGAGGGAGAGGGCGAGGTCGCGGACGAGGTCGTGGACGGGGCCGAGGCGCTCGGGGCGGACGGATCGGTGCACCGTCCTTGCCCCCGCCAGCGGCTCCGTTCCTTCCCGCGGTCCATCTCGGGGACGACCCCCGTGAGTTCATCATCAGGCTGCGCCGGGCGCCTCGTCGCCGCCTCCGGCTTCCCGCTCCATTCGCGAACGTGTTGGAGGCGGAGCAGCCTGAGACGCTAAACCTGCGCATGAGGGGCTGCGGGATCAGTGGGACGCGAGTCCACGTCGAGCCCCGAGCCCCCGGCGAGGTGTGTCTGGGCCGCGGGTGGAAGACGTTCGCCCGGATCCACAACTTGACGGAGGGGTTCACCCTCCACTTTAAGCTAGTGGGGGAGGACCTCCTCTCCGTCAAGGCCTTCTGGGGCTTCGGCATCCGGGCCCGGTGCTGCGAAGATAGCTCCTCCGACAGCGAAGGCTCCTCCTCGAGCGAGAGTGACGAGGAGGGGAGCGACAGCGACGACGAGGGGAGCAGCCGCCGGGATGACGGGTACGACTAGGCGTCGGCCGCAGCTCCGTGTGGCACCGGCGGCCCGATCGACCGCGCCGGGCTCCGTGAACTCCCCGGGGTCGTCTCCTTGGGCGACTGGCGTAGGGGGGCTGCTGAGGAGGACAGAGGGCGGACATCGAAGGCCGCGAAGTCGGAGTACGGGCCGACTTCGACAGCTGGCTGACGCTCCGGTGCCTCGTGTTCCAGATGCGCCCCAGACGCCGTCATCACCCTTGCTCTCGGTGACGACCACCGGGGTCTTCTCTTCGGCCCGGCAAGCTCCTCTTGCCGGGGGCTTGGTCTCCTCGGGCGGCCGGAGTGGCGAGGCTGGGGAAGAGGAAGAGGCTGGCGGCAAGGCCGCTGCCTCATCTTCCAGCTCTGCCTCCGGCGCCTCCGCCTTCTTCAGCCTCCGGAGACCCCCGGGCGGAGCCCCCGGATCTTCTCTTGGTGTCTTCTGCCACCCGTAGCTCATCTAGGTGCCCCTTTCGCCCTCTTCGCCTACTTGCCCTACCTCCTGAGGAGAGAGACAAGAAAGGGGTTACGGGCACCTTATCTCTTTTCAGCTTGTAAGCCTTCGGGCCTTAGTTGCGTTTAAGCCTTGTAATCCCTCTTTTCATGTTTTTCATTCTCTCTGAACTGTACCTGAGTGGAATGTTTTTTTAATGAGAAGGGGATGTTTGCCGGACCATTTGTCTCGCGGGTGGAAACCGCGGTAAGGAACGAATCCTTTACATCGTTAAGATAGACAGTTCCTCGTCCGGCAACAGGCCCAGCCGCTCCCCCGCACTGCTCGACCCTTCTCACGCCCTTGGCGGAGGCGGGGAGCAGGCGGGTCCCGGCCCCTCGCTTCCCTCACTCTTGCTGCCGCGGCTGCTATCGAAACGGGCCCCAGGAACGCGCTCTGGGGCTTGCCGCTAAGAGAGCACGGTAGCTTTTCAGGAGGAAAGGAGGCTTTCAAATTCCACAGTCCATAAGAGAATGCATGATGAGGGATGCAAAAACTTATCTGAGGTTGCAGCCCCCGGCGACTCTGGCTCGCCGGGGCGTAGGTGTTGGCTCGTCCTTCTCCTCTTCCTTGTCCTTGAGCGGCCCGGCAAGGACATTCAATTCCTGCGAGCCAAAGGGAAAGGACGGGAAAAAGACGCGGACTCGACCTCTAAGTTAGGGGTTAGCGACAGTTAGGAACTGACAACCCTAACCAAGGACGAGACTCTGACTCAGCATGCATGCTAAAATCTAGGGCGCCAGCGCTTCTTTATCTTCGGCCAGGGGCTTCGCCTGGCTTTGTACGAGGGCTTAAATGCAACATCGGCAAGGCCTGCACAAACCGGTGGTTGCCGGAGCGGATCACGGCAACCGCGCCTTATGGGCGAAACTTGCGAAGATGCTCTATGTTCCTAGGAGTTGCTCACTGGTAGGCCCTCTTCGGTCTTGAGGCGGACAGCGCCGGGCCTCGCGACTCGTCTCACCCGATAAGGGCCTTCCTGCTTCGGCGTCGACTTGTTATAATTCTTGGCCGACTGAACATGCCTAAGAACAAGGTCGCCTAACAAGGCAACTTTATCTGATGCCAGGGGCTTCGCCTGGCTTTGTACAAGGGGTTACATGCAGCAGCGGCAAGGCCTGTACAAACCGATGGTTGCCGGAGCGGATCACGGCAACCGCGCCTTATGGGCGAAACTTGCGAAGATGCTCTATGTTCCCAGGAGTTGCTCACTGGTAGGCCCTCTTCGGTCTTGAGGCGGACAGCGCCGGGCCTCGCGACTCGTCTCACCCGATAAGGGCCTTCCTGCTTCGGCGTCGACTTGTTATAATTCTTGGCCGACTGAACGTGCCTAAGAACAAGGTCGCCTAACAGGGCAACTTTATCTGGTGCCAGGGGCTTCGCCTGGCTTTGTACGAGGGGTTACATGCAACAGTGGCAAGGCCTGTACAAACCGATGGTTGCCGGAGCGGGTCACGGCAACCGCGCCTTATGGGTGGAACTTGCGAAGATGCTCTATGTTCCAGGAGTTGCTCACTGGTACGCCTTCTTTGGTCTCGAGGCGGACAGCGCCAGGCCTCGTGACTTGTCGCACCCGATAAGGTCCTTCCCACTTTGGCGTCAGCTTGTTGGAATTCTTGGCCGACTGAGTGCGCCGAAGAACAAGGTCGCCCTCTTCGAGACTCCTGGCCTTGACCTTGCGGCTATGGTAGCGACGCAAGGCTTGCTGGTATCGAGCAGCTCGTACCGCAGCCTGGAGACGTCCTTCCTCAAGGAGCAGCGCGTCATCTTGGCGCCGCTGCTCTTGCTCGAGCTCGTCATAAGCGAGCACCCGAGGAGATCCGTATACGAGTTCCGTGGGGATAACTGCTTCCGCTCCATAGACTAGAGCAAAGGGTGTCTGTCCGGTGGCTCGACTCGGTGTCGTTCTGATTGACCAAAGAGCCGCCGGCAGCTCCTCAATCCAATTTCTCCCGCACTTGTGCAGCCTGTCGAAGGTCCTGGTCTTGAGTCCGCGCAGCACTTCAGCGTTGGCCCTTTCTGCTTGACCGTTGCTCCTGGGGTGAGCAACCGAAGCAAAACAGACCTTGGCGCCAAGATCCTGGGCGTATTGCATGAAGGCGCGACTTGTGAATTGTGTCCCGTTGTCGGTGATGATTCTGTTGGGGATTCCGAAACGGCAGACGATCGACCGGAAGAACTTGACTGCTGACTGCGCGGTCACCTTCCTCACTGGCTCCACTTCTGGCCACTTCGTGAACTTGTCGATTGCAACGTACAAGTACTCGAAGCCCCCGACGGCTCGGGGAAAAGGGCCGAGGATATCGAGCCCCCAGACCGAGAAGGGCCAGGATAAAGGGATTGTTTGGAGAGCTTGAGCTGGCTGATGAATCTGTTTTGCATGGAACTGGCACGCTTCACACTTGGTTACTAGTGCAGTTGCATCTTGGAGGGCTTCTTGCCAGAAGAACCCTTGCCGGAAGGCTTTCCCGACAAGTGCTCTTGCGCCAATGTGATGGCCGCATATGCCTCCGTGTATCTCTGCCAACAGCTTCTGCCCGTCTTCCCTGGAGATGCACTTCAATCTGACACCGTTGAGTCTCCTTCTGTACAGCTCGTTGTCCACGAACTGGTACATACTTGACTGCCTGGTGATCTTCTCCATCTCTTCTGGGTCGTCGGGAAGTTCTCCAGTTTGCAGAAAATGGACGATCTGCTGCGCCCATGCCGGAGCCCGAGGCTCGACGGCAAGGACTAAAGGCATGAAGGCCGCTGCGGGGACCCCGGCTTCTACGGCAAGAACCTCTGGTTCCGCCGGAGCCGGTGATCCCCCGGCAAGCTTGCCGGGGCAAAGCTTGTCGGGAACCCCCGCTTCAACTGGACAGATCCTCGGATCCGCAGGAGCGGACTGTTCCTCAGCGTTCAGACTGCTGGTCCGCTTGCCGGAGCAAGGCTTATCGGGGGCACCTGCTTCGACTGGACGGATCCTTGGATCCGCAGGAGCGGGCTGTCCCTCGGCGTTCAGACTGCTGATCTGCTCGCCGGAGCAAGGCTTACCGGGGACACCTGCTTCGACTGGACGGATCCTGGGATCCGCAGGAGCGGGCTGTCCCTCGGCGTTCTGGTTGTTGATCTTGGGGACCTTGGCGGCGGTCTCAGGAAGGTCCGCCTGCAAGTAGTCGCCGGAGACCAACTTCCTTTTCTTGGACTGCCCAACTGATGGTGTTGATGAAGCTAGCGAATTCGGAGAAGCTGACGAAGAGCGCGCTCGCGCGAACGCCGGATCTGATCCGCACAACCTCGACGCTCCCCCTACCTGGCGCGCCAAAGATGTCGGGGCGGACCTCGTCCCCCGCGAGCACCTATGGGGCCGGAGCCCCTTTCGTTGTCCGGTGAGGGGGGCGGAGGGAGCACAGAGAGCAGATCGAGGCGAGCACACGGGCGGTTTACCCAGGTTCGGGCCGCGATGGACGCGTAAAACCCTACTCCTGCTTGGTTGTATTGAACGGAGGAGCTCGGGAGCTTGGAGAGCTAGCTGCACCGAGCGTATGGCTGTCTGGATCCCAAATCTCCGAACCTCGGAATCACGGACCCGCGGAACCGCGGAACCGCGGAACCCCTTCTACGTTGCACACGGGCCTCCTTTTATAGCGCAAAGGGGTCACCGACAGGTGTCAACGTAAGAGAAAGGGGTAAAAGTGTAAAAGGGGTGGTAGCTGTAACAGTGCGGGAACGGTGGGGCTACAGTGCGGCACAGTGCTATCATACCTACTTCTGACGGTAGGGGACAAGGGCATTAAATGCCCGTCACGGTCGCCCGGGCAGCACCGAGGCGGACCGTTAGGTGCGCCACCGTTCGCCACGATGGCGGCTGCATGCCACCGCATGCCCCAGGCTGCGCGGTGCCTCGCCACGTGCCCTTGGGGGAAACCCCGGAGTGACGCGTGGGCGGGCGAGCTAGAGCGCAGCCCTGAGGTGGCGATTTTGCCGCGGCAAGTGGCTTGCCGCGGGGGTCGTCTTCCTGTGCCTGATAGCTTGCCGGCTATCAGGCCTTGCCGGGGCGCATGGCGCGCCGTGGCGGGCTTCTCTTGTGGTGCCTGGGTTCGGCCTTCCCGACAAGCTCCTCTTGTCGGGGTCTCGATCTTCTGTCTCGTATTCTTTGTTCTTGGATGGCCTTACATGGGCTTAGTCGTCCCGGCAAGCTCCTCTTGCCGGGGTCTTGTCTTCTTGGCCCGGCAAGCTCCTCTTGCCGGGGCCTTGTCTTCTTGGCCCGGCAAGCTCCTCTTGCCGGGGGCCTTGCCTTGAATGCTTGGTCTTCTCTTGGCGCTTCCTGGGCGGGCCTTGCCGCAGGGTGCTACAACTGCCCGTGCACAAGTCTGGGGTACTAAGGTACCCCTACTTTAGTACACCGACAGAATGCCGTTTTGACGTCCATTTGCCATATCTCATAATCATAGTATGCGGCAATTGCTAACATGATTCGGACGGACTTCAGCTTCGCTACCGGTGAGAAAGTCTCATCGTAGTCAACCCCTTGAACTTGTCGATAACCCTTAGCGACAGGCCGAGCTTTATAGATGGTCACATTACCATCCGCGTCTGTCTTCTTCTTAAAGATCCATTTATTTTCTATGGCTCGCCGTTCAACGGGCAAGTCAGTCAAAGTCCATACTTCGTTTTCATACATGGATCCTATCTCGGATTTCATGGCTTCCAGCCATTTGTCGGAATCCGAGCCCGCCATTGCTTCCTCATAGTTCGAAGGTTCACCGTTGTCTAACAACATGATTTCCAAGACAGGGTTGCCGTACCACTCTGGTGCGGAACGTGTCCTTGTGGACCTTCGAATTTCAGTAGGAGCTTGATCAGAAGTATCTTGATCATAATCATTAATTTCCTCTCTAGTCGGTGCAGGCACCTCAGGAACGATTTCTTGAGTTCCGCCATTTTCCGGTTCAAGAGGCAACACTTCATCAAGTTCTACTTTCCTCCCACTTACTTCTTTCAAGAGAAACTCTTTCTCTAGAAAGGATCCATTCTTGGCAACAAAGATCTTGCCTTCGGATCTGAGGTAGAAGGTATACCCAACAGTTTCTTTTGGGTATCCTATGAAGACGCATTTTTCCGACTTCGGTTCGAGCTTCTCAGGTTGAAGTTTCTTGACATAAGCATCGCATCCCCAAACTTTTAGAAACGACAGCTTAGGTTTCTTCCCAAACCATAATTCATACGGTGTCGTCTCAACGGATTTCGACGGAGCCCTATTTAAAGTGAATGTGGCAGTCTCTAAAGCATAGCCCCAAAAAGATAGCGGTAAGTCGGTAAGAGACATCATAGATCGCACCATATCTAATAGAGTGCGATTACGACGTTCGGACACACCATTACGCTGAGGTGTTCCAGGCGGCGTGAGTTGTGAAACTATTCCACATTTTCTTAAGTGTGTGACAAATTCGTGACTCAAGTATTCTCCTCCACGATCTGATCGTAGAAACTTGATCTTTCTATCACGTTGATTTTCAACCTCACTCTGAAATTCCTTGAACTTTTCAAAGGTCTCAGACTTGTGTTTCATCAAGTAGATATACCCATATCTACTCAAGTCATCAGTGAGGGTGAGAACATAACGATAGCCACCGCGAGCCTCAACACTCATTGGACCGCACACATCGGTATGTATGATTTCCAACAAGTTGGTTGCTCGCTCCATTGTTCCTGAGAACGGAGTCTTGGTCATTTTACCCATGAGGCATGGTTCGCACGTGTCAAATGATTCATAATCAAGAGACTCTAAAAGTCCATCTGCATGGAGCTTCTTCATGCGTTTGACACCTATGTGACCAAGGCGGCAGTGCCACAAATATGTGGGACTATTGTCATCAACTTTAACTCTTTTGGTATTCACACTATGAATATGTGTATCATCACGTACGAGATTCATTAAGAATAAACCATTAACCATCGGAGCATGACCATAAAACATTTCTCTCGTATAAATAGAACAACCATTATTCTCGGATTTAAATGAGTAGCCATCTCGAATTAAACGAGATCCAGATACAATGTTCATGCTCAAACTTGGCACTAAATAACAATTATTGAGGTTTAAAACTAATCCCGTAGGTAAATGTAGAGGTAGCGTGCCGACGGTGATCACACCGACCTTGGAACCATTCCCGACGCGCATCGTCACCTCGTCCTTCGCCAGTCTCCGTTTATTCTGCAGCTCCTGCTTTGAGTTACAAATGTGAGCAACTGTACCGGTATCAAATACCCAAGAGCTACTACGAGTACTGGTAAGGTACACATCAATTACATGTATATCACATATACCTTTGGTTTTGCCGGCCTTCTTGTCCGCTAAGTATTTGGGGCAGTTCCGCTTCCAGTGACCACTTCCCTTGCAATAAAAACACTCAGTCTCGGGCTTGGGTCCATTCTTTGGCTTCTTCCCGGCAGCTTGCTTACCGGGCGCGGCAACTTCCTTGCCGTCCTTCTTGAAGTTCTTTTTACCCTTGCCCTTCTTGAACTTAGTGGTTTTATTCACCATCAACACTTGATGCTCCTTCTTGATTTCTACCTCTGCTGATTTCAGCATAGCATATACCTCAGGAATGGTCTTTACCATCCCCTGCATATTGTAGTTCATCACAAAGCTCTTGTAGCTAGGTGGAAGCGACTGGAGGATTCTGTCAATGACCGCTTCATCCGGGAGATTAACTTCTAGTTGAGTCAAGCGGTTGTGCAACCCAGACATTTTGAGTATGTGTTCACCGACAGAGCCATTTTCCTCCATCTTACAGCTAAAGAATTTGTCGGAGACTTCATATCTCTCGACCCGGGCATGAGCTTGGAAAACCATTTTCAGCTCTTCGAACATCTCATATGCTCCATGTCTCTCAAAACGCTTTTGGAGCCCCGGCTCTAAGCTGTAAAGCATGCCGCACTGAACGAGGGAGTAATCATCGCAGCATGACTGCCAAGCGTTCATAACGTCTTGTTCTGCAGGGAGAATAGGTGCGTCACCCAGCGGTGCTCTTAGGACATAATCTTTCTTGGCAGCTATGAGGATAATCCTCAGGTTCCGGACCCAGTCCGTATAGTTGCTACCATCGTCTTTCAGCTTGGTTTTCTCTAGGAACGCGTTGAAGTTGAGGACTACGTTGGCCATTTGATCTACAAGACATATTGTAAATATTTAGACTAAGTTCATGATAATAAAGTTCATTTAATCAAATTATTTAATGAACTCCCACTTAGATAGACATCCCTCTACTAGTCATCTAAGTATTACATGATCCGAGTCAACTAGACCGTGTCCGATCATCACGTGAGATGGACTAGTCAACATCGGTGAACATCTTCATGTTGATCGTATCTTCTATACGACTCATGCTCGACCTTTCGGTCTTCTGTGTTCCGAGGCCATGTCTGTACATGCTAGGCTCGTCAAGTCAACCTAAGTGTTTCGCGTGTGTAAATCTGTCTTACACCCGTTGTATGTGAACGTTAGAATCTATCACACCCGATCATCACGTGGTGCTTCGAAACAACGAACTGTCGCAACGGTGCACAGTTAGGGTGAACACTTTCTTGAAATTATTATGAGGGATCATCTTATTTACTACCGTCGTTCTAAGTAAACAAGATGCAAAACATGATAAACATCACATGCAATCAAATAATAAACGTGACATGATATGGCCAATATCACATAGCTCCTTCGATCTCCATCTTGGGGCTCCATGATCATCTTGTCACCGGCTTGACACCATGATCTTCATCATCATGATCTTCATCATCGTGTCTCCATGAAGTTGCTCGCCAACTATTACTTCTACTACTATGGCTAACGTGTTTAGCAATAAAGTAAAGTAATTTACATGGCGATTCTCAATGACACGCAGGTCATACAAAAAATAAAGACAACTCCTATGGCTCCTGCCGGTTGTCATACTCATCGACATGCAAGTCGTGATTCCTATTACAATAGCATGAACATCTCATACATCACATATAGATCATTCATCATTCATCACAACTTTGGCCATATCATATCACCAAGCACTTGCTGCAAAAACAAGTTAGACGTCCTCTAATTGTTGTTGCAAGTTTTACGTGGCTGAATTAGGGTTCTAGCAAGAACGTTTTCTTACCTACGTAAAAACCACAACGTGATTTGTCAACTTCTATTTACCCTTCATAAGGACCCTTTTCATCGAATCCGCTCCAACTAAAGTAGGAGAGACAGACACCCGCCAGCCACCTTATGCAACTAGTGCATGTTAGTCGGTAGAACCGGTCTCACGTAAGCGTACGTGTAAGGTTGGTCCGGGCCGCTTCATCCCACAATACCGCTGAAGCAAGATAAGACTAGTAGCGGCAAGAAGAGTTGACAACTTCTACGCCCACAACAAATTGTGTTCTACTCGCGCAACAAGAACTACGCATAGACCTAGCTCATGATGCCACTGTTGGGGAACGTTGCAGAAAAATTAAATTTTTTCCTACGGTTTCACCAAGATCTATCTATGAGTTCATCTAGCAACGAGTATTCAGATTAGATAGCATCTACATACCACTTTGTAGATCGCAACGGAAGCGTTCAAGTGAACGTGGATGAGGTAGTCGTACTCGCCGTGATCCAATTCACCGATGATCTAGTACCGAACGGACGGCACCTCCGCGTTCAACACACGTACGGAAAGCGTGATGTCTCCTCCTTCTTGATCCAGCAAGGCAAAGGAGAGGTTGGGGAAGAAGGCTCCAGCAGCAGCAGGACGGCATGGTGATGGTGGAACTGCAGTACTCTGGCAGGGCTTCGCCGTGCTCTTACGGAGGAGGAGGAGGTGTTGGAGAGGGAGAGGGAGGCGCCAGGGCATAGGGTGCGCAGCCCCCCTCCCCTGCCCCCCTTTATATAGGCCTCTTGGGGGGGCGCTGGCCCTGGGAGATCCAATCTCCCAAGGGGGCGGCGGCCAGGGAGGTTTCCCTCCCCCCCCCCAAGCCATCTAGGAGGTGCCTTCCACCACTAGGACTCCTCCTAGATGGAACCCTAGGCGCATGAGCTCTTTGGGGCTGGTTCCCCTTGGCCCAAGCAGGCCAAGGCGCACCCCCTAAGGCCCATGTGGCCCACCAGGGCAGGTGGCCCCACCTGGTGGACCCCCGGGACCCCTTCGGTGGTCCCGGTACAATACCGATAACTCCGAAACTTGTCCCGATGGCCGAAACAGCACTTCCTATATATAATTCTTTACCTCCGGACCATTCCGGAACTCCTCGTGACGTCCGGGATCTCATCCGGGACTGCGAACAACATTCGGGTTACTGCACATACATATCCCTACAACCCTAGCGTCACCGAACCTTAAGTGTGTAGACCCTACGGGTTCGGGAGACATGCAGTCATGACCGAGACGGCTCTCGGGCAATAACCAACAGCGGGATCTGGATACCCATGTTGGCTCCCACATGCTCCATGATGATCTCATCGGATGAACCACGATGTCGAGGATTCAATTAATCCCGTATACGATTCCCTTTGTCAATCGGTATTTTACTTGCCCGAGATTCGATCGTCGGTATCCCAATACCTCGTTCAATCTCGTTATCGGCAAGTCACTTTTCTCGTACCGTAATGCATGATCCCGTGATCAAACACTTTGATCACACTGAGCTCATTATGATGATGCATTACCGAGAGGGCCCGGTGATACCTCTCCGTCAAGCGGAGTGACAAATCCCAGTCTCGGTCCATGTCAACCCAACAGACACTTTCAGAGATACCCGTAGTATACCTTTATAGTCACCCAGTTACGTTGTGACGTTTGGCACACCCAAAGCACTCCTACGCTATCTGGGAGTTACACGATCTCATGGTCTAAGGAAAGGATACTTGACATTGGAAAACTCTAGCAAACGAATTAAGCGATCTTATGCTATGTTTAGGATTGGGTCTTGTCCATCACATCATTCTCCTAATGATGTGATCTCGTTATCGATGACATCCAATGTCCATAGTCAGGAAACCATGACTATTTGTCGATCAACGAGCTAGTCAACTAGAGGCTCACTAGGGACATGTTTGTTGTCTGTTATTCACACATGTATTACGATTTCCGGATAATACAATTATAGGACGAATAAAGACAATTATCATGAATAAGGAAATATAATAATAATGCTTTTATTATTGCCTCTAGGGCATATTTCCAACAGGGAAGGGGGAGGGGGCGAGGCCGTGGGGGAGGCTAGGGCACTCGGGGAAGAGGAGGACGGGGTGGCGCGCCGGCCTCGCCCCCGCCAGCAGCTCCTCCTCCAATGGAGGGCCATGTTGGGGATGACCCCTATGAGTTCTTCGTCAGGCTGCGGCGGCCGCCGTGCCGTCGCCTTCGCCTCTCGACTCCATTCGCGCGGGAGATGGAGCTGGATCCGCCGCAGTAATTGCGGCTGCACATGAGGGGCTGCGTGATCAGTGGTATGCGGGTCCGCGTCGACTTCCCTGCTCCTCACGTGATGTATCTTCGCCGGGGATGGAAGACGTTTTCTCGTATCCATAGCTTAACGGATGGGCTCACTCTCCATTTTAAGCTGATGGAGGGTGGCCTCCTCTCCGCCAAGGTCCTCGAGCACTTTGGGACTCGTGCAAGGTGCTGCGTGGAGAGCTCTGATACGTCTCCAACGTATCTATAATTTTTGATTGCTCCATGCTACTTTATCTACTGTTTTGGACTATATTGGGCTTTATTTTCCACTTTTATTTTATTTTTGGGACTAACCTATTAACCGGAGGCCCAGCCCAGAATTGTTGTTTTTTTGCCTATTTCAGTATTTTGAGGAAACATAATATCAAACGGAGTCCAAACGGAATGAAACCTTCGGGAACGTGATCTTCTCACCAAACGTGATCCAGGAGACTTGGACCCTACTCCAAGAAGTTTCCAGGGAGGTCACGAGGCTGGAGAGCGCCCCCCCTGGGCGCGCCCCCTGCCTCGTGGGCCCCTCGGAGCTCCACCGACGTGCTCCTTCCTCCTATATATACCTACGTACCCCCATTAGACCAGAGACGGGGCCAAAAACCTAATTCCACCGCCGCAACTTCCTGTATCCACGAGATCCCATCTTGGGGCCTGTTTTGGAGCTCCGCCAGAGAGGGCATCCATCACGGAGGGCTTCTACATCAACACCATAGCCCTTCCAATGAAGTGTGAGTAGTTTACTTAAGACCTTCGGGTCCATAGCTAGTAGCTAGATGGCTTCTTCTCTCTTTTTGGATCTCAATACAATGTTCTCCCCCTCTCTCGTGGAGATCTATTCGATGTAATCTTCATTTTGCGGTGTGTTTGTTGAGACCGATGAATTGTGGGTTTATGATCCAACTTATCTATGAATAATATTTGAATCTTATCTGAATTATTTTATGTATGATTGAGTTATCTTTGCAAGTCTCTTCGAATTATCCGTTCGGTTTGGCCAACTAGATTGGTAGTTCTTGCAATGGGAGAAGTGCTTAGCTTTGGGTTCAATCTTGCGGTGTCCTTAGTCAGTGACAGAAAGAGTTGCAAGGCACGTATTGTATTGTTGCCATCGAGGATAACAAGATGGGGTATTTATCATATTGCATGAATTTATTCCTCTACGTCATGTCTTCGTGCTTAAGGCGTTACTTTGTTTTTAACTTACTACTCTAGATGCATGCTGGATAGCGGTCGATGAGTGGAGTAATAGTAGTAGATGCAGGCAGGAGTCGGTCTACTTGTCACGGACGTGATGCCTATATACATAATCATACCTAGATAACCTCATAACTATGCTCAATTCTATCAATTGCTCAACAGTAATTTGTTCACCCACCGTAGAATATCTATGCTCTTGAGAGAAGCCACTAGTGAAACCTATGGCCCCCGGGTCTATTCTCATCATATCAATCTCCATTACTTTATTTTACTTGTTTTGCTTTTACTTTTTACTTTGCATCTTTATACCAAAAATATTATCTCTATCAGATCTCATTCTCGTAAGTGACCGTGAAGGGATTGACAACCCCTAAGCATTGGTTGCGAGTTGCTACCATTTTGTGCAGGTACGAGGGACTTGCGCGTGATATCCTACTGGATTGATACCTTGGTTCTCAAAACCTAAGGGAAATACTTACGCTACTGTGCTGCATCACTCCCTCCTCTTTGGGGAAAACCAACGCTAGCTCGAGACGTAGCAAGAAGGATTTCTGGCGCCGTTGCCGGGGAGGCCTACGCAAAAGTCAACATACCAAGTACCCATCACAATCTCTATCTCTCGCATTACATTATTTGCCATTTGCCTCTCGTTTTCCTCTCCCCCACTTCACCCTTGTCGTTTTATTCTCCCTCTCTTTCCCAATCTCCTCCTCTTTTTCCCTTTGCCTTTTGTTTGCTCGTGTGTTAGTTTTCTTACCTGTCGCTATGTCGAATTCCTTATCCGCTCCTATGTCTCCCGAGTTTGAAGTTCTTCACTTCAAGCAACGGCAAGGAGAAAACTTAAAAGATGCTTGGTATAGGATGATGGAATCTTATCGTAAGTGCACCCTAGAGGTGAACTTTAGAATTCTTCTTTGGAATTTTTATGTTGGGTTAAACATGACGCATAGACAACTCTTGGATTGCATGGCCAAGGGAAATTTCATTAATACTGATCCCGGTATTGCGCATGAGATTATAGAGGGAATAGTGGGAACACCACCCCAAAAGGGAGGATCTCATCCTACCCAGGAAGAAACCCAAGTGTTTGAGAAGATTTGCAAAGTAATAAAGATTTTACAAAAGTCTCTTGAGCCTCTTAAAAATATTAGCGGAAATCTTAACCGTATGAATATGTTGATTATTCTTTGCAATAAAAGGTTGGATTATTTAGACCTAAAAATTTCTGAGTATGAATGGAAGAGGGAAGAATCCCCCGGATTCGAGAATGACTCCGCTAAAAAGTTGAAAATTAAAGATGGCAATACCTAGATCTATCCTTGCTTTTATGCCTAGCTAGGGGCATTAAACGATAGCGCTTGTTGGGAGGCAACCCAATTTTATTTTGTGTTTTTTGTTTTTGGTTATGTTTAGGAATAAATAATCCATCTAGATTCTGTTTAGATGTGGTTTTATCTTTTAATTAGTGTTTGTGCCAAGTTAGACCTATTAGATCTTCTTGGAAGATAGTTATTTGATCTTTCTGTAATTTCCAGAATCTTTGCGCTTAGTGCCCGAATTATTAAAACTCACCAGAACGTGATAAGATAGTGATTCTAATTGCTGATGATCAATAAAAAAAATTCCCAGGTCGTCTAATTTTGGTAGAATTTTTTGGGTTCCAGAAGTTTGCGTTAGTAACAGATTACTACAGACTATTCTGTTTTTGACAGATTCTGTTTTGCGTGTGTTGTTTGCTTATTTTGATGAATCTATGGCTAGTAAAATAGTTTATAAACCATAGAGAAGTTGGAATACAGTAGGTTTAACACCAATACAAATAAAGAATGAGTTCACTACATTAACTTAAAGTAGTCTTTTGTTTTCTTTCTCTAACGGAGCTCACGAGATTTCTATTGAGTTTTGTGTTGTGAAGTTTTCAAGTTTTAGGTGAATTCTTTTGATGGATTATGGAACAAGGAGTGGCAAGAGCCTAAGCTTGGGGATGCCCATGGCACCCCCAATATAATGCAAGGACACCAAAAAGTCAAAGCTTGGGGATGCCCCGGAAGGCATTCCCTCTTTCGTCCACTTCCATCGGTAATTTACTTGGAGCTATATTTTTATTCACCACATGATATGTGTTTTGCTTGGAGCGTCTTGTATTATTTGGGTCTTTTCTTGTTAGTCTACCACAATCATCCTTGCTGTACACACCTTTTGAGAGAGCCATGCATGAATTGAAATTTGTTAGAATACTCTATGTGCTTCACATATATCTTTTGAGCTTGATAGTTTACTCTATGTGCTTCACTTATATCTTTTTTAGCGTGATAATTTTTGCTCTAGTTCTTCACTTAGATCTTTTAGAGCACGATGGTGGTTTGTTTTAAAGAAACTTGATCTCTAATGCTTCACTTAGATTATTTTGAGAGTCATTAATAGCATGGTAATTTGCTTAATGTTAATATACTTGGTATTCAAGATATGTGAAACTTTCTTTTTAGTGGGTTGAATACTAAGATAAGTTTGATGCTTGATAATTGTTTTGAGATATGGAGGTGATAATATCATAGTCGTGCTAGTTGAGTAGTTGTGAATTTGAGAAATACTTGTGTTGAAGTTAGCAAGTCCCGTAGCATGCACGTATGGTTAAAGTTGTGTAACAAATTTGAAGCATGAAGTGTACCTGGCTTGTGCATCCTTATGAGTGGCGGTCGGGGATGAGCGATGGTATTTTCCTACCAATCTATCCCCCTAGGAGCATGCGCATAGTACTTGATTTTTGATGATTTCTAAATTTTTGCAATAAGTATATGAGTTCTTTTGACTAATGTTGAGTCCATGGATTATACACACTTTTACCTTTCCGCCATTTGCTAGCCTCTTCGGTACCGTGCATTGCCCTTTCTCACATTGAGAGTTGGTGCAAACTTTGCCGGTGCATCTAAACCCCGTGATATGATACGCTCTTTCAAACATAAACCTCCCTATATCTTCCTCAAAAAAGCCACCATACCTACCTATCATGGCATTTCCATAGCCATTCCGAGATATATGGCCATGCAACTTCCACCACCATCATCATCATCATCATCATGACATGCTTTACTTTTGTCATATTGCCATTGCATGATCTTGTAGTTGACATCGTATTTGTGGCAAAGCCACCATGCATTATTTTTCATACATGTCACTCTTGATTCATTGCACCATCTCGATACACCGTCGGAGGTATTCATAATAGAGTCATATCTTGTTCTAGTATCGAGTTGTAATCATTATGTTGCAATCAATAGAAGTGTGATGATCATCATTATTAGAGAATTTCCCAATCAAAAAAAAGGAGAAAGGCCAAAAAGAAAAGAAAAAAGAAAGGCCCAAAAAGAGAAAATAAAAAGGGCAATGCTACTATCTCTTTTTCCACACTTGTGCTTCAAAGTAGCACCTTGTTCTTCATGTAGTGAGTCTCATATATTGTGCTTCAAAGTAGCACCATGATTTTCATATAGTGAGTCTCATAAGTTGTCTCGTTCATACTAGTGGGAATTTTTCATTATAGAACTTGGCCTGTATATTCCAATGATGGTCTTCCTCAAAATGCCCTAGGTCTTCATGAGCAAGCAAGTTGGATGCACACCCACTAGTTTTCTTTTGTTGAGCCTTCTTAGCTCTAGTGCATCCGTTGCATGGCAATCCCTACTCCTTGCATTAACATCAATCGATGGGCATCTCCATAGCTCATTGATTAGCCTTGTTGATGTGAGACTTTCTCCTTTTCTGTCTTCTCCACACAATCCCCATCATCATATTCTATACCACCAATAGTGCTATGTCCATGGATCGCGCTCATGTATTGCGTGAAGGTTGAAAAGGTTTGAGATTATTTGAGTATGAAACAATTGCTTGGCTTGTCATCGGGGGTATAGAAGTTGGGAACATCTTTGTGTGACGAAAATGAAGCATAGCCTAACTATATGATTTTGTGGGGATGAACTTCCTTTGGCCATGTTATTTTGAGATAACATAATTGTTTGATTAGTATGCTTGAAGTATTATCATTTTTATGTCAATATGAACTTTTGTCTTGAACCTTTCGGATCTGAATATTCATACCATGATTAAGAAGATTTACATTGAAATTATGCCAAAGTATCACTCCGCATCAAAAATTCTCTTTTTATAATTTACCTACTCGAGGACGAGCAGGAATTAAGCTTGGGGATGCCTGATACGTCTCCAACGTATCTATAATTTTTGATTGCTCCATGCTACTTTATCTACTGTTTTGGACTATATTGGACTTTATTTTCCACTTTTATATTATTTTTGGGACTAACCTATTAACTGGAGGCCCAGCCCAGAATTGCTGTTTTTTTTGCCTATTTCAGTATTTCGAGGAAACAGAATATCAAACGGAGTCCAAACGGAATGAAACCTTCGGGAACGTGATCTTCTCACCAAACGTGATCCAGGAGACTTGGACCCTACTCCAAGAAGTTTCCAGGGAGGTCACGAGGGTGGAGGGCGACCCCCTGGGCGCGCCCCCTGCCTCGTGGGCCCCTCGGAGCTCCACCAACGTGCTCCTTCCTCCTATATATACCTACGTACCCCGATTAGACCAGAGACGGAGCCAAAAACCTAATTCCACCGCCCCAACTTCCTGTATCCACGAGATCCCATCTTGGGGCCTGTTCCGGAGCTCCACCGGAGAGGGCACCCATCACGGAGGGCTTCTACATAAACACCATAGCCCTTCCGATGAAGTGTGAGTAGTTTACTTCAGACCTTCGGGTCCATAGCTAGTAGCTAGATGGCTTCTTCTCTCTTGTTGGATCTCAATACAATGTTCTCCTCCTCTGTCGTGGAGATGTATTCGATGTAATCTTCTTTTTGCGGTGTGTTTGTTGAGACCGATGAATTGTGGGTTTATGATCCAACTTATCTATGAATAATATTTGAATCTTCTCTGAATTCTTTTATGTATGATTGAGTTATCTTTGCAAGTCTCTTCGAATTATCCGTTTGGTTTGGCCAACTAGATTGGTAGTTCTTGCAATGGGAGAAGTGCTTAGCTTTTGTAGCGACCCGACCTCAGATGGTCAAGTCTCTGTGCTCCGGTGTCATCCCTGGATCAGTAATGCTGACACCACACAGTACTTCGAAGGATTTATAACAGAGTAGCTATCACACACTTATTACATCGATGTCTCAAAGAGAACTTATTACAATAAATATGGCTTAAGACCATCTAATAATGATAACAGCGGAAGACTTGGAAGATAAGTGAGTCCATCAACTCCAACGGCATCACTGAGTATAGAACCACGACCTAAAAGCACCTTACTCGTTGTCTGAAAAGTCTGCAACATGAAAGTTGCAGCCCGAAAACGGGTCAGCACATGGAATATGCTGGCAATGTAACACATAGAGAGTAATGAATGACCAGCCTATACTACATGCATATATGGCTGGTGGAAAAGCTCTATGGTTACAGTTTTGTGTAAAGCCAGTTTTTCCCTACTGCAAAGGAATAAATTTATTTAACTATCATGGTGGTTGAAACATCGAGAATGGTTGACAGCATTCCGATCCCAATTAAGTGAACAATTATAAACCCAACAATATTAATTAAAGTAACATGATGAGATTCACATGATATTCAAGAACTAGATACTCAAGATGTCCATAACCGGGGACACGGCTAATCATGATTAGTTTGTACACTCTGTAGAGGTTTGCGCACTTTTCCCCACAAGACTCGATCGCCTCCGTTGGTTTCTCGCACTGCATGATGTTTGAGAGACGGATGATCGAGACATAGTCTTTCAGAAGCGCTCACACCTTACGTTGTGATAGACCGTACCAACCTACATCCCCTACATCTGCTAGTCTACCACTGTAAGAGTTCGCACGACTTAGTCAGCTATGCCAGAGCCCATAATGGCTTGTGGCTGCACACGGAAGTTACTAGCATGAATGATCTTATGATCCCTTTGAGCCTGGGTGGCGGTCCAAAAAGAAACAGGCAAGTCCTGATAGAAACCAGGTGCCTCAATCCACCCAGATGTGTATTTAAGTTGCCACCTTAAGTAAACCATTAAAATTAACAAACTCACATCTGTCATGGATATCACTCACCCAATCCACGTCTACTAGCATAGCATGGCATAATAAGAAAACGTAGAAGTAACTCCCAAAGGTTTAATAAGTAAAACAGGTAATAGGTACTACCTCAACTACTTCCCATCCCACAATTTAATTAGATCCTAATCATGCAATGTTTGAGGATTGATCTAATGCAATAAAACTGGGTACAAGAAAAAGTATGATCAAATTGTTACTTGCCTTGCTGATGATCCGCGAAACCTAGAGATTCGAAGTAACAGGCGGCGCACTCCGGGTGATCTATCGCAGACAAACAACAAGCATACAATAAGTACTCATCTAATGCACAGGTAAAACTCGAACAAGAGAGCGAACCTGAAAGTTCAACTTAAGAACTCCGGTTGCAAAAGAAAAATAAAACGAACGGAGAACAAGCGGCGGAAGAAAACAACTTGGTTCTAGCAATTTGAAACTAGGTCAAATTTTACCGTAGCAAAAACTTGTTTAAGTTGATTAGACGGAACGACGGTTTCGAAACGAAACTCCAGGCGCTTGAATCAACTGATTCCGATAAACAAGCGAGAAGATAAACTAGAACGAAGGTCGGATCAGAGATCGCGATCGCGGAATAAATCCATCGAGAAGAAAAAGAAGAACGGTTGAATGAACGGACGTTCGTTAACCTAGAAGAATCCGGTGATCACGTTCGTTAGAACGAACGGTTCGGCGAACGGTCTCTAGGCAACTAAACCTGAAAAGAAAACGAATCCGATCTAGGGTTTCGGAAAAGAAAACCGAACAAAAAACCGATCTAGAAAACCGGAACGGTTTAGAAAAGAACCGGAAAGAAAATGAGTCGTAAGAGAAGAAAAGAATCGGAACGGTTTATAAGAAAAACCGAACCGAGGGAAGAAAAGAGACGCGGCGCGGCTACCTCGGCGAGGTTCCGGCGAGGGGCTCCGGAGAACGGCGGCGTTGGGCGGCGGCGGCGGCGGCGGTGTAGGGTGGCGGCGGCGGGTGAGGGCGGCGGCGGCGCGGGTGAGGGGCGCGGGTGTGAGGCGCGGTGGAGGCTTGGGGGCTTTGGGTTTTGATGATTTAGAGGGGGGTGTGGGGGTATTTATATTGGGGAGGAGGGGTTTACTTGGAGGAGGGATCAAGGAATAAGAATAGGAGTAGGAAAGATCTAGAAACAAAAACGGAATAAACCGAAGTAGGACAAAAGTCCTACTAGGACTTCCAAAAGGGGGCGGCGGCGGTGGCCTCCTGGCGCCTCGGGCGCGGCGCGCGGGGCTTGGCCTCCTGGCAGGCCGGCTGGGCCTTTGGCCCAGGGGCGCGCGGGATTTTTTTTTTAAAAAAAATCGGTTACGCGCGTAGAAAAAACAAAAGAAAAGAGAACTAAACGAACTCCAAAATTTATAAAGTAAATTTTCCCCGACTCCTAAAAATGAGTCGAACAAAATGAACTTTTCTCCGGGCCAAAAATGCAATTTTTGAAATTACGCATTTTTCCCTATGCAAATAAAAGGCAAACAAATTCCGACAAAACCAATGATCCCTTTCTTTCAAAATTTGAGAAAACTCAAATATGAAAATAACGAAATCTCTAACTCTCTCCGAGGGTCCTTGAGTTGCGTGAAATTTCTAGGATCGACAAAATGCAAGAAAAATTATGATATGCATGATGATCTAATGTATAACATTCCAAATTGAAAATTTGGGATATTACAAACCTACCCTCCTTAAGATGAATCTCGTCCTCGAGATTCGGGTTGGCTAGAAAATAGGTGAGGGTGGTCCTTGAGCAAATCTTCTTCTCGCTCCCAGGTGGCTTCATCCTCTGAGTGGTGGTTCCACTGAATTTTGCAAAACTTGATAACCTTGCTGCGGGTAACTCTGCTGGCATACTCGAGAATCTTGACTGGCTTCTCTTCATACGTTAAGTCATCCTTTAACTGAATTGCTTCAAGCGGCATTGTATCTCTTAGCGGTACCTCCGCCATTTCGGCGTGACATTTCTTCAGCTGAGAAACATGGAATACATCATGAACTCCTGACAGTCCTTCTGATAATTCCAACTTATAAGCGACTTCTCCCATGCGTTGCAAAATCTTGTACGGTCCAACGAAACGCGGTGCTAATTTTCCCTTAACTCCAAAGCGCTTAACTCCTTGAAGTGGGGATACTCGAAGATAAACTCTGTCTCCAGTTTCGTAAACTGTCTCCTTGCGCTTAGAATCTGCGTAGCTCTTCTCCTTGATTGGGCTACCTTGAGCCTATCGCGAATCAACTTAACTTTCCGTTTAGACTCCTTGATCAGATCGGGTCCAAAGAACTGACGGTCTCCAACTTCATCCCATGACAATGGTGTCCTGCACCTCCTTCCGTATAAAGCTTCGAAAGGTGCCATCTTCAAACTGGTTTGGTAACTGTTGTTATAAGAAAACTCCGCATAGGGCAAGTTATCATCCCAACTAGATCCATAATCTAGTGCACAAGCTCTCATCATATCTTCCAAAATCTGATTGACTCTCTCAGTCTGTCCATCCGTCTGTGGGTGAAAAGCTGTGCTGAACTCTAGTCTGGTTCCCAAAGTTTCGTGCAACTGATTCTAAAACTTTGAGGTAAATTGGGTTCCTCTATCTGATACGATACTCCTCGGAACTCCATGCAAGCAAAGGATCCTAGTCATGTATATCTTTGCCAGCTTATCACTGGTGTAAGTGGTCTTAACTGGGATGAAATGTGCTACCTTCGTCAAACGATCAACTACTACCCATATCGAGTCATAGCCTGCTTTTGTCCTGGGTAGTCCTGTGATAAAATCCATGCCTATCTTATCCCACTTCTATTCGGGTACCGGCAATGGTTGTAACAATACGGCTGGCTTCTGATGTTCGGCCTTCACTCTATGACACACATCACAAACTGCTACATATGCTGCAATATCCTTCTTCATTCCGGTCCACCAGAATGTTTCCTTCAAATCCAAATACATCTTGGTATTTCTGGGGTGAATCGAGTCGGGTGAATCATGTGCCTCTTGCAGAATCAACTTCCTAATCTCCGGGTCATTGGGCACATAAACACGGTCCTCAAACCATAGGGTATCATTCTCATCCTCACGAAATCCCTTTGCTTTTCCTTCACTCATTTTCTTCTTTATGGAAGCAATCTCCTTGTCAGATTTCTGAGCTTCTCTGATTTTATCCATCAATGTAGATTGAATCTCCAATGCTGCTACATAGCCTCTCGGAACTATTTCCAAACATAGCTCACGAAGATCCTCGGCTAACTCCTTTGGTATCTCTCCCGTCATCAATGTATTGACATGGCTCTTACGGCTCAATGCGTCAGCTACTACATTAGCCTTTCCTGGATGGTAATGCAATCTCATATCATAATCCTTGATGAGTTCCAACCATCTCCTTTGCCTGAGGTTCAAATCCTTCTGCGTGAAAATATACTTCAAACTCTTGTGATCCGTATATACTTCACAAAGATTTCCAATGAGGAAATGTCTCCATGTCTTCAATGCATGCACTATGGCTGCTAACTCCAAATCATGCGTGGCATAATTTAGTTCATGAGGTTTTAGTTGTCGTGAGGCATACGAAACAACTCTTCCTTCCTGCATAAGCACTGCTCCAAGTCCTCGACGTGAAGCGTCGCAATACACCTCATAATCCTTGTTCTGATCTGGCAGAATCAACACTGGTGAGGAAACCAATCGTTTCTTCAACTCTTGAAAACTGGCCTCACATTCCTCAGTCCAAATGAACTTGGTATCCTTCTTTAACAATTCAGTCATAGGCTTTGCAATCTTTGAGAAATTCTCAATGAATCTCCGGTAGTATCATGCGAGTCCAAGAAAACTCCGGATCTCTCCAACTGTTGTTGGTGCTTCCCATTCGGTTACGGTCTCAACCTTAGTGGGGTCAACAGCTATACCCTCTCCGGATATAACATGTCCAAGAAATCCAACTTCCTTTAACCAAAACTCACATTTGCTGAATTTGGCATATAACTGATGTTCCCTTAGTTTCTCCAAAACCAAACGCAAATGCTCCTCATGCTCTTCTTCATTCTTTGAGAAAATCAGAATGTCATCAATGAACACTACGATGAACTTATCCAAGAACTCCATAAATACTTTGTTCATCAGGTTCATGAAATAGGCAGGTGCGTTAGTCAGTCCAAATGACATAACGGTATACTCATACAATCTGTATCTCGTGGTAAAAGCTGTCTTAGGTATGTCCTGCTCTTGAATCTTCAACTGATGGTACCCTGATTGCAAGTCGATCTTGGAAAACACTTTAGCTCCTTGCAAACGATCAAACAGATCATTTATCATTGGCAGTGGGTACTTGTTTTTGATTGTTACTTCATTCAATCCACGGTAATCCACAACCATCCTTAATGATCCATCCTTCTTCTCTACTAGAAGTACGGGTGATCCCCAAGGCGAAGAACTTGGGAGAATGTAACCTTTTTCCAATAACTCCTTGATCTGCTTCTTAATTTCTACCAAATCCTGTGCTGGCATTCTGTATGGTCTCTTCGATATTGGCCCAGTGCCTGGCAAAAGCTCAATCAAAAACTCAATGTCTCTATCCGGTGGCATGCCTGGCAATTCTTCTGGAAATACGTCAGGGAAATCCTTCACCACTGGTACTTCTTCCTGCACAACTCCTGATAAAGAATTTACTTGTGTCCTGTTGGGCGCATGTCGAGATACATACTTGATTCTTCTTCCTTCGGGCGTCATGAGCAAAATTGTCTTACTGGCACATTCAATGTTCCCTTCATACTTTGACAACCAATCCATGCCTAATATCACATCCAATCCTTGAGATTCCAATACTATTAGGTCTGAGGGAAACACATAGTTACCAATCCTTAATGGTAACCGATCACACCATCGACTAGCCATATATTCTGCTCCAGGCGAGGTTACTAACATGGGTGACCTAAGGGCTTGGGTTGGCAGGTTATACTTGTCCACAAATCCCCTTGATATGTATGAATGTGATGCACCAGTATAAAAAAGAACGAGTGCAGTAAATGACTTAGCCAAAAACTTACCGATTACTGCATCAGGCTGAGCTTCAACCTCCTCCACGCTAACGTGGTTCACCTATACCATGTTGAAAGGGTTTGGCTTCCATTGCCATTCTGGCCTTCAAGACATTCATTGGCGTAATGTCCGGTCTTGGAACACTTGAAACAGGTGACTTGACTCAGATCTCTCTTGGCTGGGGTTGATGGGGTGGTACGGTTCTGGCCATTGCTTCCTCCATTCCCATTACCATTCTTGTGGCCATTATGGTTGTGCGAACCACTTCCTCCATGGGTACGCTGTCAGGACCCCGATTCTAGGCCACATCGATCCAGCGTGTAACACTTCATATCACTTTGCGGCCTCACGCACGGTACTCCCACGGGTGCCACCTTACCTGGCCCGGGACCGTTTGCGCCTTTTGGCTCACGTATATGATAGTGTCGCTAGCATCCATATGACAGAGAACCCGGGCCGACATGGCTAGTCGTGAACCCGAAGCGGCGCTAGCCTATGAGGACAGGCATACATGAATCACATCGAGCATGTCGGTCATCAACGTATCTATTCGGGCTGTAGCACTGGGCTAACAGGACTCCGGTAACCCGGGCTGTAGCAGGCTAGGCAGGACTCCGAATATCAGCGCGTGACATTTCCCCGAAGGGACAGACATAGGAACGACGTGAAACACATGCCGGCCAGTCAAGTGTCCAAGCAGTAGTGCTGGGCTAGCAGGACTCCGGTGAACCAGGCTGTAGCGGACTACTATCGCTCAGAAGCACAAGACTTACATTTCCCCATATGAAAGGCTGCCAAGGATAAACAACTAGATAGTCGGATCCCACTCATACCAAGCATTTCAATCATACACACAATATGCCCGATATGAGTAAATACAACATGGCAACACAACAGTACTCTACGACTCAAGTACTTTATTTAGAAGGCTCCGAGGAGCCATACATATCATCCATACAGATAGGGGTCACATGACCCAACACTCAAGTCATACAACATACAAGCACATGCGGAAGAAAAGTAGTCTGAGTACAGACACTAGAAAGAAAGAAGGCTTGACGAAGCCTGTCTATCTACAACGACCCTTCACAAGTCTTGGATCACCACCTGGGTGATAAGTCACTCGTCAACGTCGATGTCTACATAGAACCCATCAGAGGGGTTGGTGCAGTCGTCTGAAAAACATGATTAAAGCAACATGAGTACAGAAGTACTCAGCAAGTCTTACAACAGGAACCTATCATACATGCACATTCTCAAGAAGGTAGTGGGGTTATTGCAGCAAGCCAGCTTTGACTCTTGGCTAAGCTATCCTACGATAGACACCACTTGTAAATCATTTGTCGCACACGAGTCCACTATCACCAACACAATACTCCACCGTGGATCCTCTCTCGCCATCCTACGAGAGGGCCATCCGCGGTACTCACACTTATCTTGAGGATTTTAGTAGTATCCATTTAACTTGTCTATGAACTGATATAGGCAACCCAGAAGTCCATTACCGCGGACACGGCTATTCGAATAGATCATTTGAAACCCTGCAGGGGTGTACTTCTTCACACATGTTTCCACCACTTAGCGTCTGCACACGATATGTGCTCGGCAGACTTCAAGCGAAAGCCGACGTGGGTGTAGACCACGACCTACCTAAACACTCAAGTCTCTAGTCCAGGTTTATCGCCTATTCGGGTTCCATCCGCAGGGAGTCCGGCCGAGGTTTCCACTAACGGCCCCGAACGATGTGAACAGGGTTCCCGAGACACCAAACGGGCGAGTCGGTACACCATGCCACGTGCCTACCGCAACACAGCCCACCCCAATGGTCAGCGCCGCGTGCGGCCCCCAGCATACTACAAACACCAGAAACTACTTGCAACTCCTGGACAGAGGACAAGGGTGGATAAGAAGTCGAGCGGGGTCATATTTCAGGGCCCAAAGTGTGGTAGTAACTGTATCATGGATCACAAACACAGATCTCAGTTCTTAAGGACGGCCTCAATGAAACAACCCACCATGTACTCCTACATGGCCTCTCATCGATTCCTTTACCAAATCGTATTCAACACTTCACTCTTGTCACCGACACAACCTTTCACTCCAGTTCATCATCCCGATGAGCCAGACCTGACACAACTCTAAGCATAGCAAGCATAGCATGGTAGGAACACACACACACATGTATTGGCTCAATCAACTCCTACACATGCTAGTGGGTTTCATCTAGTTACTGTGGCAATGACAGGTCATGCAAAGGAAGTGGGTTCAACTACCGCAACACACAGCAGTTTGAAACGCGTTGTCTTAATGCAGTAAACAAGAGCAGAAGCGAGAACATGGGTTTGTATCGGAATGATCAATGGGTTGCTTGCCTGATGGAGTGGTCGTGGGATACTGCCCTTCAGTTGGATACTCGGAGATATCCTCGGAGGCAGAACCTACCACGAATGACACATTGCAACACAATCAATACATGACGATATGCAACAATATGATGCATGCAATGACATGGCAATATGAATGTGTCCTGGTCTTGTGCAAGTTAAACCAGAAGGAAATGACCCCATTTGAACCAAAGATTCAAATGGTAGTGCATTTATAAGATCATATTAGTGCAATATCTTATAATGCCTAAACAGTGGGTTTAACTTGTTTTAACATGCATGAAACCAGTTCCATTGGATAGATTGGATTTTTCTGATAGATTTTCATGTATAGAACTTTGCATTTGGAGTTACAGATAATTTTCTATGAATTTTTGAAGTTTGAACTATTTTCTGGATTTTCCTGTATAAAAATAAATCCAGCAAAATAATAACTGCGTCAGCACTGTGTCATGCTTGCGTCAGCAGTCAACCCCGCTGACTGGGTCAAACCTGACGTGTGGGGGCCACACGTCAGTGACACAGGGGCTAATCCCGGTCAAACCCGCGCTGACCGGAGTTTGACTTGGCCTTGGGGCCCACGGTCAGTGGCTTAGGGGGGGGGGGTTAGGTTGCGGGATTAGGCGCTAATGACGCCACGTCGGCCTCGCCGGAGTTTCGCCGGCGACGACCTCGAGCCGCGGCGGTTCTTCACCGGAGTTGCGCTACAGGCGGCGAATAGGCGCGCGGAGACCACGGGAGCGAAGCCCGCGCTCGTCCGCACCGATTGGAGCAGATGGGAGAGGCGGGGGCGGCCGGAGCTCGCCGGAGCGAAGCTCAGGGCGGCGGCCGGAGTCGACCTTGAGCGGGCGCAGCGCTGCGGGGCTCGAAAAGACAGGGGAGGAGGTGGAATCGAGGCGGGAGCTCACAGCGGAGGCAGCGGCGGCGTCAGCGGGCTCGGGGACGAGTCGGAGACGACAGGGCGGCGAGGACGATCTGCGGCGGCCGGCGACGAAGAGGACGGCGAGGGCGACTCTACGGGGCACTCCGGCTCGCGTGGCTCGGCGAGGAGGCAGCTAGCGACGAGGCGGAGCAGCTGGGCTTGTCGGAGAGGCGAGGGAGCGGCTGTGGGCGCGGCAGCAGCGGGCGTCGGCGACGAGCTCCGCTCGGGGAGGGGGAAGAGGGGGATCCAGAGGAGGGGGGAGAAATGAGCGAGCGGCGGGGCGTCGCGTGGCGACGTGCGGGACGTCCAGCGTCGGGGGGGGAGGGCCAGGCAGGCAGGTGGCGTGGCGGCACGGCCGTGCGCGCGCGCCGGCCACACGCCCGGCCGACTGGCGCCAGGAGGACGACGGCGCTGGTGGGCTGGCCCAGCTGGGCCGCACAGGAGCGGGCCTCAGCTGGCACAGGTAGGCTTTTTTTTTGTTTTCTTTCCTATTTCTTTGCAACTTTGTGGAATTATTTAAAGTACTTAGGCTCCTCCAAAAATTCTCAAACTGCACATGCTTGCTATTTAAAATATAGACAACATGAAACATTTCTGTTTGAGAATATTTGAACATTTAAAATATTTTTATAAATTTTAAATGCCCAAATTCAAATACTTATGTGTTAATTCAATAACCTTCGGTTGACCTAGAAAAATGTGCACTATTTTTGCCAGGGGGTTTAATCCAAGACAAAGAGGGTGAACATTTTAGAAGGGCATTTCAGGTTCATTGAAAAAGATTTTAGTAAACCCTAGTTGATTCAGAAGGGGTGCTGGGGGTTCCTGCCTTCCCCATTTCAATTTTCTGTCAAAGGTAAACATGATGCACACTCTAATGCATGAACTAGGTAGGATGTGACAACTCACCCCCACTCAAAAGAATCTCGTCCCGAGATTTAGGATCTGTCGGAAAGAAGGTGGGGTACTCAAGTCGAAGACGATCCTCCCTTTCCCAAGTAGCTTCTTGCTCGGAATGGTGTGACCATTGAACCTTGAGAAACTTGATATTGTGGCGTCGAGTGGTACGCTCGGCTTGATCAAGGATACGAACGAGGTATTCCCGATAAGTGAGGTTATCTTGGAGATCAAGCGTTTCGTGGTCCACTCCGCGGATAGGATCCGAGAAGCAACGCCTGAGTTGAGAAACGTGGAAGACGTCATGAACTCTGGAGAGATGCGGAGGTAGTTCCAATTGGTAGGCAACTTCCCCTCGTTTGGCAAGAATGCGAAAAGGTCCAATGTAACGAGGAGCCAATTTGCCTTTGATACCGAATCGATGGGTTCCCTTTAAAGGTGTAACCCGAAGATAAGCCATCTCGCCGACTTCATAAGCCATGGGCTTATGCTTGCGGTCATACTGACTCTTTTGTCGGGATTGGGCGGTTTTCAACTTCTCACGAATAACGCGAACCTGCTCTTCTGCATCCTGGATCATGTCCGGGCCAAAGAGTTGTCTCTCGCCGGTTTCTGACCAGTTAAGAGGCGTTCGACATTTTCGTCCATAGAGAACTTCGAAAGGGGCTTTGCCCAAGCTAGCTTGATAACTGTTGTTATAAGCGAACTCGGCGAATGGAAGGCACTTCTCCCAATTCATACCGAAAGAGATGACAGAAGCTCGGAGCATATCCTCCAGAATTTGATTGACTCGTTCTACTTGACCACTTGACTGAGGATGGAAGGCGGTGCTAAAGGAGAGACGAGTCCCCATAGCATTTTGGAAACTTTCCCAAAATTGAGAGGTGAAAAGACTTCCACGATCTGAATTAATTTCCAATGGAACACCATGGAGAGATACTATTCGAGAGATGTACAAATCAGCTAGCTGGCTAGCGGTTATACTCTCGCGAACAGGTAAGAAGTGGGCTACTTTGGAAAGACGATCGACAACAACGAATATAGCATTATTCCCTCTTTTGGTTCTGGGAAACCCGGTAATGAAATCCATACCGATTTTATCCCATTTCCATTCAGGAATCTCCAATGGTTGAAGGGTGCCAGCAGGCCGTTGATGCTCTGCTTTAACACGACAACAGACGTCGCAAGTTGCAATGTATTGAGCGATTTCTCTCTTCATCCTAGTCCACCAAAACCTCTGGCGTAGGTCTTGATACATTTTAGTACTACCGGGATGAATGGAGAGAGGGGATTCATGAGCTTCCTTAAGGATCAACTGACGTAAATGTTGCTTCTTGGGAACCACCAAGCGGTTCTCAAAGAAGACAACACCTCGTTCATCCATGGAAAAACATTTAGCAACTCCGCTAGCGATGTTTTCCTTAATCCGAGATATGCCCTTATCGCGCTTCTGGGCAGCTATGATTTGATCCGTAAGGTTAGGTTTCGCCACCAGGGTGGAAAGGAATCCTCGAGGAACAATGTGAAGGTTAAGCTTATGAAATTCCTCGTGGAGAAATGGTTGACCTTGTTGTAACATCAGATTGTTACAATAAGATTTACGACTTAGCGCATCAGCCATGACATTGGCTTTGCCTGGGGTGTAAGTTATTCCTAAGTCGTAATCCGAGATCAACTCAACCCAACGTCTTTGCCTGAGATTCAAATCCGGTTGGGTGAAGATATATTTCAAACTTTGGTGATCAGTGTAAATTTCGCAACGGTTACCTAAGAGGTAATGTCGCCAGGTTTTGAGTGCATGGACTACCGCTGCAAGCTCTAGATCATGAGTAGGATAATTATCCTCATGTGGACGCAACTGTCGAGATGCGTAGGCAATCACATGACGATCTTGCATGAGTATGCAACCTAGTCCTTGTCGCGAGGCGTCGCAATAGATAACAAAGTCCTTAGAGAAATCTGGTGGTACCAGTACGGGAGCAGATGTCAGGCGTCTTTTCAGTTCCTGAAAGCTGAACTCGCACTGTGGGGTCCACTCGAACTTTTTATCTTTCTTGAGGAGTTCAGTTAGAGGCTTAGCAACCTTGGAAAAATTCTCGACGAAGCGGCGGCAATAGCTCGCCAAACCAAGAAAACTCCGAACTTGCTTGACCGTTTCAGGTGGAGTCCAGTCAAGGACAGCTTGAACTCGCTCGGGATTGACAGCAATGCCCTTGCCAGAGATTACATGGCCCAGATAGGTCACTTCTGGCAACCAGAATTCGCACTTGGAGAATTTGCATAAAGGCGATGCTCTCGAAGTTTCATCAATACTAGCCTTAGATGTTCGGCATGTTCTTCCTCATTCTTGGAGTAGATGAGTATATCATCGAGGTAAACCACGACGAATTTATCCAAATACTCCATGAAGATCGAGTTCATTAACCGAGAGAAGGTAGCTGGAGCATTGGTTAAACCGAAGGACATGACGGTGTACTCATATTGGCCGTAACGAGTAACGAAGGCCGTTTTGGGAATGTCCCCGTTCTTGATTTTGATTTGATGGTAGCCCAACCTCAAATCCATCTTGGAAAAGACTGAGGATCCAGCGAGCTGGTCATACAGATCGTTGACCCTGGGGAGCGGATACTTGTTCTTGATGGTGACCAAATTGACAGGTCGGTAATCTACAACCATCCGATCCGTTCCATCCTTCTTCTTGACGAAGAGGACGGGGCAAGCCCATGGAGATGAACTAGGACGGATGAAACCCTTTTGCAAGGACTCATCGAGTTGTTTCTTAAGCTCAGCTAGTTCTAGGGGTGCCATCTTATAAGGTCTCCTAGAGATTGGGACGGTTCCTGGAACAAGGTCTATCACGAACTCGACATCTTTGTCAGGTGGAACACCTGGCAGTTCCTCTGGAAAGACATCCGGGAAGTCACAGACTACTGGAATATCTTCGAGGTCTGGAAGGGGATTGGCATTTAGAGAGTAGAGCTGACGCTCCGATACTCGGGTCAAAACATTGACTGTCTTGCCCGATGGATGGGTAAGTTGAACAGTTCTAGTTGAGCAGTCTATCTTGGCGTAATGAGCTGACATCCAGTCCATGCCCAAGATGATGTTTATGTCTGAAGACTTGAGAGCTATTAGTGACGCAAGGAAGACCAATCTGTCAACAAGAATTTCATTTCCATGGCTGATTCTAGAGGTTTGCCACTTAGAACCAGGGGTTTGAATTACCATGGAGGTAGGCATGCCACAAAAAGTGGTGTTGTGCAAACGAGCATAGCTCTCAGAAATAAATGAATGAGATGCTCCAGTATCAAAGAGAACAGTTGCCGGATGGCAATTAACAAGGAGCGTACCGAGAACGACGTTGGGGTCCTCTTGAGTTTCTTCAGCTGAAACGTAGTTGACATGGCCACGAGTAGTGGTGGCTGGCTTGGCGACAAGCACCTTCGCTGTTGACTTACCACGGCCAACAGACTTTCCGAACTGGCTGGGGTTGTTCTGGGGACACTCACGGATGTAGTGGCCCGGCTCACCACACTTGAAGCAAGTTATCATATTGGGGCGTGGAGCAGTATTGGCAGTGGGGCCACCAAAAGTCTTGGGCGGCACATACTGTTTATTGGGACGAGGCGCCTCAAAGGATGGCCTCGGGGTATACCTGGGTGGCATAGCAGAATTTGGAATCCAGACCCGGCGCTTCTGAGATCCAGAGCCGGATGAAGATCCATAGTCACGGGAGTGCTTACGTGAAGCTTCAAAATCGTTCTGCCCCGTCTCGGCACTGATGGCCTTATTGACTAGCTTCGGAAAAGAAATGCATTCATGCAGACGAAGGTCACGTCGGAGCTCAGGGCTAAGTCCCTTGCGGAACCTTGCCTGCTTTTTGGCATCGGTGGATACCTCTTCGGGAGCATAGCGTGCAAGCCTTCCAAATTCGCGACTGTATGCATCCACAGTCAGCTTCCCCTGGGTGAAGTTACAGAACTCCTCCCTCTTGCTATCCATGAGACCTTCCGGAATATGATGCTCACGAAAAGCGGCACTGAAATCAGCCCAAGTAGTGAGTTGGCCGACCGGACGCATAGCTTCATAATTCTCCCACCAAAGGCTGGCAGGGCCTTCGAGGTGATAGGCAGCAAAGGTGACTTTATCATCTTCAGCCACGTTGGCAGAACGTAGCTTGTGGGCGATGCTGCGGAGCCAGTCATCCACATCGAGAGGTTCGATGGAATGATTGAACTTTGGCGGGTACAGCTTGACAAAGTCATTGATGGACACCGAATTGTTCCTCTGCTGGCGTGCAGTGTTCTGCTCAATCCGCTCTAGCAAGCGATTGGTGTCGCGCCTGTTGCGCTCTGCCTCCAGCATCACTTCGGCCAGAGAAGGTGGTTGAGGCAGACTTTCCTCTCTAGCAGCACTAGCTTCTCCCTGCTCCGGAGCAGCAGGGTTGCTGCGGGTGTTGACCATCCTGGGAAAACAAAACAGCGATTTAAACCAGGATGGCAAAATCTGGCCAAGGAAGTGCGGAATGTAATGGATAACAAAGAATGCAGAGATGATCATCCGTATGACATGGTAATATAGAAACTGCCATATATATACCAACGGTCATACCCATCATACATAGTTTAGTACAAGCTCAAGCTGAGGTACAACTAAGACGACAGACGTTACATCTCATCGGAGGCATTCCAAGCTCCTATACATTATTTTTCTACACCTCCGGAATTGATACAAACTAAGTTATATTCCACAATCACGCAGGACGGTGGACATACAACTATTACAATACTAGCGAGACTACTACTAGCTCAGACGGCTCCGTAGAAGTCCTCATAGAAGTCACCACCCAGACCTGGAAGCGGAACATGGTCATCTGGGAACAGACGGTCCTGCGGTGCTTGTGGACCATAGGGACTTGAGTGCGGCCTCGGTCCAACAGATGGCGGCAGAAGAGGCCCACGAGGAGGGGTGATGCCTCCCACCTCACGCCATTCCATGAAGTCTGGCAGACTAGCCCGCACAGGATACAAGTCTCTCATGTCAATGTATCCGGCTTGCACAGCAGGTGCAAACCTCGTCAAAGTGGCCCAATGATCAGCACGAGCATTAAAGAGCTCCATACGCAAGGCCCGGTTTTCACGGTCCTTATCTTCCAACATCTCAGTAGTGGTGCAGAGGAGTGAGTCCTCATGGGATGCATCACTGTACATGCCCTGAAGGTAACCATGCGCCCCAGGGAGGGATGCTGGCATGTAGCGAAATTCAGTGTTGCTCAACAAGGCAGTTCTAGCTCGCATAATGGTCATCATCGAGTAGGCTGCATCTTGAACGGACATCCCAATAGTGATCCCGAGTCCATAAGAACAGTGGAGTGGTTCCGTGGCTCCGGGATAAGATGGATATATCCTGACCGTGCACAGATATTGGCTCTGGTTGAAATCTCTAAACTGCTCTTCGACGGTGTATTCAGGGTACCATCGGTAACCTGCCTCAACCATCACTCGAACCAACATGGCGGTATGACCACATACACCGATGCAACGGGTCAGACGAACCACTTGGTTTTGGGAACGGGTAGCCATCTGAAAGCACAAAATAGTGCAAAGGCATTAGAATTTCTGGATGAAATTGGACAGCATAACGGCTGTAAATGCTCAAAAAAAGAATTGAGACATCCACAACAGTTTGCGAAACCACTCAACAACAACATATCAAGGTTCTGGTTCAAATGGCAACATACTAAACTTTAGTAGAACTGAACTGGGTTGAACCAACAATCCTATAAGTTACTACGGATTTAGTAACACGTGAACCTGATAGAGAGAAGAGAGCCTAGTCCTTAACCCACGTAGAAAGAGAAGAGAATGACTCAGAATAGAGGGCATAAGGTAAAGGATTAAAAGAGCCTTGCGTTCCCTCCCACAATCAATTCCCCTACATATAACTAAAGCATTTCTAGACTCGACATCGACCAGTTTGGCTTAGCGAACCTACAGGCAGTCCGGCTCTGATACCAACGCTGTCAGGACCCCGATTCTAGGCCACATCGATCCAGCGTGTAACACTTCATATCACTTTGCGGCCTCACGCACGGTACTCCCACGGGTGCCACCTTACCTGGCCCGGGACCGTTTGCGCCTTTTGGCTCACGTATATGATAGTGTCGCTAGCATCCATATGACAGAGAACCCGGGCCGACATGGCTAGTCGTGAACCCGAAGCGGCGCTAGCCTATGAGGACAGGCATACATGAATCACATCGAGCATGTCGGTCATCAACGTATCTATTCGGGCTGTAGCACTGGGCTAACAGGACTCCGGTAACCCCGGCTGTAGCAGGCTAGGCAGGACTCTGAATATCAGCGCGTGACATTTCCCCGAAGGGACAGACATAGGAACGACGTGAAACACATGTCGGCCAGTCAAGTGTCCAAGCAGTAGTGCTGGGCTAGCAGGACTCCGGTGAACCGGGCTGTAGCGGACTACTATCGCTCAGAAGCACAAGACTTACATTTCCCCATATGAAAGGCTGCCAAGGATAAACAACTAGATAGTCGGATCCCACTCATACCAAGCATTTCAATCATACACACAATATGCCCGATATGAGTAAATACAACATGGCAACACAACAGTACTCTACGACTCAAGTACTTTATTTAGAAGGCTCCGAGGAGCCATACATATCATCCATACAGATAGGGGTCACATGACCCAACACTCAAGTCATACAACATACAAGCACATGCGGAAGCAAAGTAGTCTGAGTACAGACACTAGAAAGAAAGAAGGCTTGACGAAGCCTGTCTATCTACAACGACCCTTCACAAGTCTTGGATCACCACCTGGGTGATAAGTCACTCGTCAACGTCGAGGTCTACATAGAACCCATCAGAGGGGTTGGTGCAGTCGTCTGAAAAACATGATTAAAGCAACATGAGTACAGAAGTACTCAGCAAGTCTTACAACAGGAACCTATCATACATGCACATTCTCAAGAAGGTAGTGGGGTTATTGCAGCAAGCCAGCTTTGACTCTTGGCTAAGCTATCCTACGATAGACACCACTTGTAAATCATTTGTCGCACACGAGTCCACTATCACCAACACAATACTCCACCGTGGATCCTCTCTCGCCATCCTACGAGAGGGCCATCCGCGGTACTCACACTTATCTTGAGGATTTTAGTAGTATCCATTTAACTTGTCTATGAACTGATATAGGCAACCCAGAAGTCCATTACCGCGGACACGGCTATTCGAATAGATCATTTGAAACCCTGCAGGGGTGTACTTCTTCACACATGTTTCCACCACTTAGCGTCTGCACACGATATGTGCTCGGCAGACTTCAAGCGAAAGCCGACGTGGGTGTAGACCACGACCTACCTAAACACTCAAGTCTCTAGTCCAGGTTTATCGCCTATTCGGGTTCCATCCGCAGGGAGTCCGGCCGAGGTTTCCACTAACGGCCCCGAACGATGTGAACAGGGTTCCCGAGACACCAAACGGGCGAGTCGGTACACCGTGCCACGTGCCTACCGCAACACAGCCCACCCCAATGGTCAGCGCCGCGTGCGGCCCCCAGCATACTACAAACACCAGAAACTACTTGCAACTCCTGGACAGAGGACAAGGGTGGATAAGAAGTCGAGCGGGGTCATATTTCAGGGCCCAAAGTGTGGTAGTAACTGTATCATGGATCACAAACACAGATCTCAGTTCTTAAGGACGGCCTCAATGAAACAACCCACCATGTACTCCTACATGGCCTCTCATCGATTCCTTTACCAAATCGTATTCAACACTTCACTCTTGTCACCGACACAACCTTTCACTCCAGTTCATCATCCCGATGAGCCAGACCTGACACAACTCTAAGCATAGCAAGCATAGCATGGTAGGAACACACACACACATGTATTGGCTCAATCAACTCCTACACATGCTAGTGGGTTTCATCTAGTTACTGTGGCAATGACAGGTCATGCAAAGGAAGTGGGTTCAACTACCGCAACACACAGCAGTTTGAAACGCGTTGTCTTAATGCAGTAAACAAGAGCAGAAGCGAGAACATGGGTTTGTATCGGAATGATCAATGGGTTGCTTGCCTGATGGAGTGGTCGTGGGATACTGCCCTTCAGTTGGATACTCGGAGATATCCTCGGAGGCAGAACCTACCACGAATGACACATTGCAACACAATCAATACATGACGATATGCAACAATATGATGCATGCAATGACATGGCAATATGAATGTGTCCTGGTCTTGTGCAAGTTAAACCAGAAGGAAATGACCCCATTTGAACCAAAGATTCAAATGGTAGTGCATTTATAAGATCATATTAGTGCAATATCTTATAATGCCTAAACAGTGGGTTTAACTTGTTTTAACATGCATGAAACCAGTTCCATTGGATAGATTGGATTTTTCTGATAGATTTTCATGTATAGAACTTTGCATTTGGAGTTACAGATAATTTTCTATGAATTTTTGAAGTTTGAACTATTTTCTGGATTTTCCTGTATAAAAATAAATCCAGCAAAATAATAACTGCGTCAGCACTGTGTCATGCTTGCGTCAGCAGTCAACCCCGCTGACTAGGTCAAACCTGACGTGTGGGGGCCACACGTCAGTGACACAGGGGCTAATCCCGGTCAAACCCGCGCTGACCGGAGTTTGACTTGGCCCTGGGGCCCACGGTCAGTGGCTTAGGGGGGGGTTTAGGTTGCGGGATTAGGCGCTAATGACGCCACGTCGGCCTCGCCGGAGTTTCGCCGGCGACGACCTCGAGCCGCGGCGGTTCTTCACCGGAGTTGCGCTACAGGCGGCGAATAGGCGCGCGGAGACCACGGGAGCGAAGCCCGCGCTCGTCCGCACCGATTGGAGCAGATGGGAGAGGCGGGGGCGGCCGGAGCTCGCCGGAGCGAAGCTCAGGGCGGCGGTCGGAGTCGACCTTGAGCGGGCGCAGCGCTGCGGGGCTCGAAAAGACAGGGGAGGAGGTGGAATCGAGGCGGGAGCTCACAGCGGAGGCAGCGGCGGCGTCAGCGGGCTCGGGGACGAGTCGGAGACGACGGGGCGGCGAGGACGATCTGCGGCGGCCGGCGACGAAGAGGACGGCGAGGGCGACTCTACGGGGCACTCCGGCTCGCGTGGCTCGGCGAGGAGGCAGCTAGCGACGAGGCGGAGCAGCTGGGCTTGTCGGAGAGGCGAGGGAGCGGCTGTGGGCGCGGCAGCAGCGGGCGTCGGCGACGAGCTCCGCTCAGGGAGGGGGAAGAGGGGGATCCAGAGGAGGGGGGAAAAATGAGCGAACGGTGGGGCGTCGCGTGGCGACGTGCGGGACGTCCAGCGTCGGGGGGGAGGGCCAGGCAGGCAGGTGGCGTGGCGGCACGGCCGTGCGCGCGCGCCGGCCACACGCCCGGCCGACTGGCGCCAGGAGGACGACGGCGCTGGTGGGCTGGCCCAGCTGGGCCGCACAGGAGCGGGCCTCAGCTGGCACAGGTAGGCTTTTTTTTAATTTTGTTTTCTTTCCTATTTCTTTGCAACTTTGTGGAATTATTTAAAGTACTTAGGCTCCTCCAAAAATTCTCAAACTGCACATGCTTGCTATTTAAAATATAGACAACATGAAACATTTCTGTTTGAGAATATTTGAACATTTAAAATATTTTTATAAATTTTAAATGCCCAAATTCAAATACTTATGTGTTAATTCAATAACCTTCGGTTGACCTAGAAAAATGTGCACTATTTTTGCCAGGGGGTTTAATCCAAGACAAAGAGGGTGAACATTTTAGAAGGGCATTTCAGGTTCATTGAAAAAGATTTTAGTAAACCCTAGTTGATTCAGAAGGGGTGCTGGGGGTTCCTCCCTTCCCCATTTCAATTTTCTGTCAAAGGTAAACATGATGCACACTCTAATGCATGAACTAGGTAGGATGTGACATATGCTGAAACTGAACTCCCAGTTTAGGGGTAAAACGGGGCTTCTGCTGGGCTCCAGAGTTATACTTCCCCTGTCCATACTTCCTCTTGCGGTTCTCAATCTGCTGTTGCTTCCCTTCAATCATGATGGCACGATCTACCAACTCCTGGTAGTTGTTGAAACTTGCTACCATCAACTGCATGCTTAGCTCATCATTCAGGCCTTCTAGAAACTTCTCCTGCTTAGCTGCATCCATAGCAACGTCATCTGGGGCATAACGTGCTAACTTGCTGAAGTCGTCAACGTATTGGCCAACTGTCCTTCCTCCTTGGCGTAAGTTGCGAAACTCACGCTTCTTCATGGCCATAGCTCCTGTTGAAACGTGGGCAGTGCGGAAAGCTTGCTGAAACTGGTCCCATGTGACAGTGTCAACTGGGTAAGTGGCTGTGAAATTCTCCCACCATGCTGCCGCGGGTCCGTCAAGCTGATGTGTGGCAAACTTCACTTTCTCAATATCTGTGCATCCTGCAGTGGTCAACTCCCTTCCTATCTTGCGGAGCCAATCGTCTGCTACAATTGGCTCGGTGCTACTGGAAAACACGGGCGGATTCAGCCTAAGGAAACGGGCTAGGTGATCAACAGGAGGCGGCGGCGGAGGGTTGTTGTTGTTGATGTTGTTGTTCTGCTGATTCTGGACTAACAACTGCATCAATTGGTTCTGCTGCTGGATCAACTGAGTGAGTTCCGGTGGGAATCCATTGTCACGTCTCAGAGGCATCTGAGGGTTTAGAAAAGATGAGAATTAAGAATAGAATGAGGTCTAAGAGAAAACACTACCCAAATGCACATGAGACAAATTCACACAAAATCACTTCATTCAATTCAAACAAGGGCTTACAAACGGTCTAGAACTATCGCAAAAGTGCTCGAACTATAATGTTTACATGGAGGAAAGGCTACTAATATATGGTGGTCATCTACTAATTTGAATCGGTGGAAGACTCCATGATGTCTGCTCCAGCTTCGTCTTCAAAGTCGGGTTCACTTGGGTCCGAATCGGTGTCGTCGATGATGATGTAGTTGCTTGGGCATGCGACGTACTTGTCTTCATTCTTAAACGCTAGTTTCCCCTTGAGGTCTTCAATCTCCTGCTTGAGATCGACATTGTGCCTTGCTAGAGCTACGATCTCGTCCATGTAGTCCATAAGTGTACCCTTCAGTTCTCCTTCTAGCTCGATGATCCTTGCCTTCGCATTCTTCAACTCTATCATATCATTGCACATCTGGTTCTCTTGGCGTCGAATATGCTGGTTTAACTCCTGGATGAAAGTTGCAATGGATCTACCCTTCTTGGTGCTGACTATCTCCCATTGTTCATCTCGGCGTCCGCAAATCTGGTAGATAGTGTCCTTGAGGTCTTCTTGATAAACTTCTCCAATGCGTCCCATGGTGATATGAGCTGCCATGCTCTTTCCCAGACTCCAGGTTGGTGCACTGAAAACACTATCTATGGGCTTCGTGATTGGCGCGAATGTCCTTCCCGGAAGGTGAGCTTGAATCTTCCAGCGCTCCTCTTCAGGCGGAGTGGCGTTGAAGGTCCCGGTGAAGCTTGGTAGTCCAATGTTCAGGTACTTGGTGACTTCCTTCAAGTGGAATCCAAAAGGTGTGATTTCATTTGGTTGAGCATACTTGATCTTCGCATCCGTCATCCTAAAAGAGTAGAAAAGATGAGGAGTTAGAAAATGAGAGGAGAATAGTGATCTATGGCTTTGACTTAGTGGCCGTGTCCTACAGTCAGCGTGTGCTCTGATACCATTTCTGTAGCGACCCGACCTCAGATGGTCAAGTCTCTGTGCTCTGGTGTCATCCCTGGATCAGTAATGCTGACACCACACAGTACTTCGAAGGATTTATAACAGAGTAGCAATCACACACTTATTACATCGATGTCTCAAAGAGAACTTATTACAATAAACATGGCTTAAGGCCATCTAATAATGATAACAGCGGAAGACTTGGAAGATAAGTGAGTCCATCAACTCCAACGGCATCACTGAGTATAGAACCACGACCTAAAAGCACCTTACTCGTCGTCTGAAAAGTCTGCAACATGAAAGTTGCAGCCCGAAAACGGGTCAGCACATGGAATATGCTGGCAATGTAACACATAGAGAGTAATGAATGATAAGCCTATACTACATGCATATATGGCTGGTGGAAAAGCTCTATGGTTACAGTTTTGCGTAAAGCCAGTTTTTCCCTACTGCAAAGGAATAAATTTATTTAACTATCATGGTGGTTGAAACATCGAGAATGGTTGACAGCATTCCGATCCCAATTAAGTGAACAATTATAAACCCAACAATATTAATTAAAGTAACATGATGAGATTCACATGATATTCAAGAACTAGATACTCAAGATGTCCATAACCGGGGACACGGCTAATCATGATTAGATTGTACACTCTGCAGAGGTTTGCGCACTTTTCCCCACAAGACTCGATCGCCTCCGTTGGTTTCTCGCACTGCATGATGTTTGAGAGACGGATGACCGAGACATAGTCTTTCAGAAGCGCTCACACCTTACGTTGTGATAGACCGTACCAACCTACATCCCCTACATCTGCTAGTCTACCACTGTAAGAGTTCGCACGACTTAGTCAGCTATGCCAGAGACCATAATGGCTTGTGGCTGCACACGGAAGTTACTAGCATGAATGATCTTCTGATCCCTTTGAGCTTGGGTGGCGGTCCAAAAAGAAACAGGCAAGTCCTGATAGAAACCAGGTGCCTCAATCCACCGAGATGTGTATTTAAGTTGCCACCTTAAGTAAACCATTAAAATTAACAAACTCACATCTGTCATGGATATCACTCACCCAATCCACGTCTACTAGCATAGCATGGCATAATAAGCAGACGTAGAAGTAACTCCCAAAGGTTTCATAAGTAAAACAGGTAATAGGTACTACCTCAACCACTTCCCATCCCACAATTTAATGAGATCCTAATCATGCAATGTTTGAGGATTGATCTAATGCAATAAAACTGGGTAGTAGGAAAAGTATGATCAAAGTGTTACTTGCCTTGCTGATTTTCCGCGAAACCTAGAGATTCGAAGTAACAGGCGGCGCACTCCGGGTGATCTATCGCAGACAAACAACAAGCATACAATAAGTACTCACCTAATGCACAGGTAAAACTCGAACAAGAGAGCGAACCTGAAAGTTCAACTTAAGAACTCCGGTTGCAAAAGAAAAAGAAAACGAACGGAGAATAAGCGGCGGAAGAAAACAACTTGGTTCTAGCAATTTGAAACTAGGTCAAATTTTACCGTAGCAAAAACTTGTTTAAGTTGATTAGACGGAACAGCGGTTTCGAAACGAAACTCCAGGCGCTTGAATCACGTGATTCCGATAAACAAGCGAGAAGATAAACTAGAACGAAGGTCGGATCAGAGATCGCGATCACGGAATAAATCCGTCGAGAAGAAAAAGAAGAACGGTTGAACGAACGGACGTTCGTTAACCTAGAAGAATCCGGTGATAATGTTAGTTAGAACAAACGGTCCGGCGAGCGGTCTCTAGGCAACTAAATCGGAAAAGAAAACGAATGTGATCTAGGGTTTCGGAAAAGAAAACCGAACGAAAAACCGATCTAGAAAACCGGAACGGTTTAGAAAAGAACCGGAAAGAAAACGATTCATAAGAGAAGAAAAGAATCGGAACGGTTTATAAGAAAAACTGAACCGAGGGAAGAAAAGAGATGCGGCACGGCTACCTCGGCGAGGTTCCAGCGAGGGGCTCCGGCGAACGGCGGCGTTGGGCGTCGGCGGCGGCGGTGTAGGGCGGCGGCGGCGGGTGAGGGCGGCGGCGGCGCAGGTGAGGGGTGCGGGTGTGAGGCGCGGTGGAGGCTTGGGGGCTTTGGGTTTTGATGATTTAGAGGGGGGGTGTGGGGGTATTTATATTGGGGAGGGGGAGTTTACTTGGAGGAGGGATCAAGGAATAAGAATAGGAGTAGGAAAGATCTAGAAACAAAAACGGAATAAACGGAAGTAGGACAAAAGTCCTACTTGGACTTCCAAAAGGGGGCGGCGGCGGCGGCCTCCTGGCGCCTAGGGCGCGGCGCGCGGGGCTTGGCCTCCTGGCCGGCCGGCTGGGCCTTTGGCCCAGGGGCGCGCAGGATATTTTTTTAAAAAAATCGGTTACGCGCGCAAAAAAACAAAAGAAAAGAGAACTAAATGAACTCCAAAACTTATAAAGTAAATTTTCCCCGACTCCTAAAAATGAGTCGAACAAAATGAACTTTTCTCCGGGCCAAAAATGCAATTTTTGAAAATACGCATTTTTTTTCCTATCCAAATAAAAGGCAAACAAACTCTGACAAAACCAATGATCCCTTTCTTTCAAAATTTGAGAAAACACAAATATGAAAATAACGAAATCTCCAACTCTCTCCGAGGGTCCTTGAGTTGCGTGAAATTTCTAGGATCGACAAAATGCAAGAAAAATTATGATATGCATCATGATCTAATGTATAACATTCCAAATTGAAAATTTGGGATGTTACAGCTTTGGGTTCAATCTTGCGGTGTCCTTAGTCAGTGACAGAAAGAGTTGCAAGGCACGTATTGTACTGTTGCCATCGAGGATAACAAGATGGGGTATTTTTCATACATGTCACTCTTGATTCATTGCACCATCCCGGTACACCGCCGGAGGCATTCATAATAGAGTCATATCTTGTTCTAGTATCAGTTGTAATCATTATGTTGTAATCAATAGAAGTGTGATGATCATCATTATTAGAGCATTGCGCAATCAAAAAAAAGGAGAAAGGCCAAAAATAAAATAAAAAAGAAAGGACCCAAAAAAAGAGAAAATATAAAGGGCAATGCTACTATCTCTTTTTCCACACTTGTGCTTCAAAGTAGCACCTTGTTCCTCATGTAGTGACTCTCATATATTGTGCTTCAAAGTAGCACCATGATTTTCATATAGTGAGTCTCATAAGTTGTCTTGTTCATACTAGTGGGAATTTTTCATTATAGAACTCGGCCTGTATATTCCAACGATGGGCTTCCTCAAAATGCCCTAGGTCTTCATGAGCAAGCAAGTTGGATGCACACCCACTAGTTTTCTTTTGTTGAGCATTCTTAGCTCTAGTGCATCCGTTGCATGGCAATCCCTACTCCTTGCATTAACATCAATTGATGGGCATCTCCATATCTCATTGATTAGCCTTGTTGATGTGAGACTTTCTCCTTTTTTGTCTTCTCCACACAATCCCCATCATCATATTCTATACCACCAATAGTGCTATGTCCATGGCTCGCGCTCATGTATTGCGTGAAGGTTGAAAAGGTTTGAGATTATTTGAGTATGAAACAATTGCTTGGCTTGTCATCGGGGGTATAGAAGTTGGTAACATCTTTGTGTGACGAAAATGAAGCATAGCCTAACTATATGATTTTGCAGGGATGAACTTCCTTTGGCCATGTTATTTTGAGATGACATAATTGTTTGATTAGTATGCTTGAAGTATTATCATTTTTATGTCAATATGAACTTTTGTCTTGAACCTTTCGGATCTGAATATTCATACCATGATTAAGAAGATTTACATTGAAATTATGCCAAAGTATCACTCCGCATCAAAAATTCTCTTTTTATCATTTACCTACTCGAGGATGAGCAGGAATTAAGCTTGGGGATGCCTGATACGTCTCCAACGTATATATAATTTTTTATTGCTCCATGCTACTTTATCTACTGTTTTGGACTATATTGGACTTTATTTTCCACTTCTATATTATTTTTGGGACTAACCTATTAACCAGAGGCCCAGCCCAGAATTGTTGTTTTTTGCCTATTTCAGTATTTCGAGGAAACAGAATATCAAACGGAGTCCAAACGGAATGAAACCTTCGGGAACGTGATCTTCTAACCAAACGTGATCCAGGAGACTTGGACCCTACTCCAAGAAGTTTCCAGGGAGGTCACGAGGGTGGAGGGCGCCCCCCTGGGCGTGCCCCCTGCCTCGTGGGCCCCTCGGAGCTCCACTGACATGCTCCTTCCTCCTATATATACCTACGTACCCCCATTACACCAGAGACGGAGCCAAAAACCTAATTCCACCTCCGCAACTTACTGTATCCATGAGATCCCATCTTGGGGCCTGTTCTGGAGCTCCCCCGGAGAGGGCATCCATCATGGAGGGCTTCTACATCAACACCATAGCCCTTCCGATGAAGTGTGAGTAGTTTACTTCAGACCTTCGGGTCCATAGCTAGTATCTAAGTGGCTTCTTCTCTCTTTTTGGATCTCAATACAATGTTCTCCCCCTCTCTAATGGAGATCTATTCGATGTAATCTTCTTTTTGCGGTGTGTTTGTTGAGACCGATGAATTGTGGGTTTATGATCCAACTTATCTAGGAATAATATTTGAATCTTCTCTGAATTCTTTTATGTATGATTGAGTTATCTTTGCAAGTCTCTTCGAATTATCCGTTTGGTTTGACCAACTAGATTGGTAGTTCTTGCAATGGGAGAAGTGCTTAGCTTTGGGTTCAATCTTGCGGTGTCCTTACTCAGTGACAGAAAGAGTTGCAAGGCACGTATTGTATTGTTGCCATCGAGGATAACAATATGGGGTATTTGTCATATTGCATGAATTTATTCCTCTACATCATGTCATCGTGCTTAAGGCGTTACTCTGTTTTTAACTTAATATTCTAGATGCATGCTGGATAGCGGTCGATGAGTGGAGTAATAGTAGTAGATGCAGGCAGGAGTCGGTCTACTTGTCATGGACGTGATGCCTATATACATGATCATACCTAGATAACCTCATAACTATGCTCAATTCTATCAATTGCTCAACAGTAATTTGTTCACCCACCGTAGAATATCTATGCTCTTGAGAGAAGCCACTAGTGAAACCTATGGCCCCCGGGTCTATTCTCATCATATCAATCTCCATTACTTTATTTTACTTGTTTTGCTTTTTCTTTTTACTTTGCATCTTTATACCAAAAATACCAAAAAAATTATCTCTATCAGATCTCACTCTCGTAAGTGACCGTGAAGGGACTGACAACCCCTAAGCGTTGGTTGTGAGTTGCTACCATTTTGTGCAGGTACGAGGGACTTGCGCGTGACCTCCTACTAGATTGATACCTTGGTTCTCAAAAACTGAGGGAAATACTTATGCTACTGTGCTGCATCACTCCCTCCTCTTCGGGGAAAACCAACGCTAGCTCGAGACATAGCAAGCTCTTCTGATGGTGAAGATTCCTCCTCGAGCGAGAGTGACGAGGAGGACAGCGGCAACGACGACGAGGGCGGTAGGCGGCAGGATGATGGGTCTGACTATGTGTCGGGCGCCACTCCGTGCGGCACCGGCGACCCCATCATTCGTGTCGCCAGCTCCTTGAACTTCTTGGGGTCGTCTCCTTGGGCGGCTGGCGTTGGGAGGCTGCGGAAGAGGAAGAGGGCGGGCGGCAAGACCGTCAAGTCGGAGTACGCGGGCACCGATGCCTTCGACGCGTACTGACTTCCTGCTGCCTCGTCTTCGAGCTCTGCTTCCGGTGCCGCCATCACCATCCAGCCTTTGGACGACCACCAAGATGTTCTCTTGGTGTCTTCTGCCACCCGTAGCTCCCCTAGGCGCTCCTTTTGCCCTTCTCGCCTCCTTGACCTGCCTCCTGAGAAGAGGGACAAGAAAGGGATTACGGGCACCTTATCTCTTTTTAGTTTGTAAGCCTTCGGGCCTCTGTTGAATTTAAAACTTATAATCCCTTTGTTCATGTTTTCCATTCCCTGTGGACTGTACCTGGGCGGGATGTTTTTTTAATGAAAAAGGGATGTTTGTCGGGTCATTTGTTTGCGGGTGGAACCCACGACAAGGAATAAATCCTTGATATCTCTAAGATCAACATTTTCTCGCCCGGCAACAGGTCTTGCCGTCTCCCCACCTCGCCCGACCTTTCTCACGCCTTTGGCGGAGGCAGGGATGAGGTGGGTTTAGGCTCCTTGTTTCATCCTTTCGCTGCCGCGACCACGACCAAACTTGGTCCCAGGAACGAGCCCTAGGGCCTAGAGTTAGGGGAGCACGGTAGCTTAAGGAAAAACGAGGTTTCACATACGTCAGTCCATAATGGAATGCATGATAAGGGATGAAGACCTTATCTGAAGCTGCAGCCCCCGGCAGTCCTGGCTTGTCGTGGGTGAATCTTTGCTCTTGCAGTCCCCGGCAATACTGGCTCGCTAGGGCCTAAATGCTGGTCTATTCTTTTTTCTTCCCAAGTGGCTTGGCAAGGATATCTGCGTGTCCTGCGAACCAAAGAAGACAAAAGAGGAACAAAGAGACGCACACTCGACCTCTAAGCTAGGGGTTAGTCGCCGCTAAGCACTATCAACCCTAACCAAGGACGAGACTCGACCTAGCATGCATGCTATAACTTAGGGCGCCAGCGCTTCATTTATGTATGCTCAGGGTCTGCGCCTGGCTTTGTACAAAGGGTTACATGCCTTGCCAGCAAGGCTTGTACAAAAGGTAGCTTGCCGGGGGGGCCGGCAAGCCGTGCCTTATGGGTAAAACTTGCGAAGATGCTCAATGTTCCAGGAGTTACTCACTGGAACGGCATCTTCGGTCTCCAGACAGACTGCGCCAGGCCTGGTCACTCGTATTACCCGATAAGGGCCTTCCCACTTTGGCGTCAAGTTTTTGGTATTCTTGGCCGATTGAACGCGCCGAAGAACAAGGTCGCCTTCCTCAAAGCTTCGGGCATGGACCTTGCGGCTATGGTAGCGGCGCAAGGCTTGCTGGTAGCGTGCTGCTCTCACAGCCGCCCGAAGACGATCTTCCTCAAGGAGCGTTGCGTCATCTTGCCGCAGTTGCTCTTGCTCAAGCTCATCATAAGCGAGCACTCGAGGTGACCCGTATATGAGTTCAGTGGGGACAACTGCTTCTGCCCCGTATACCAGGGCAAAGGGTGTCTGGCCAGTGGCTCGATTTAGCGTCGTTCTGATCGACCAAAGAACCGTCGGCAACTCATCAATCCAGCGCCTTCCACTCTTGTGCAGCCTGTCAAAGGTCTTTGTCCTTAGGCCTCGCAGCACTTCAGCGTTTGCCCTCTCACCTTGACCATTGCTTCGTGGGTGAGCAACGGAAGCGAAACAGATTGTACTGCCGAGGTCTTGGGTATATTGCATGAAGGTGTGGCTTGTGAACTGCGCCGTTGTCGGTGATGACCCTGTTGGGTACACCAAAATGGCACACTAGTCCCTTGAAGAACTTGACAGCTGACTGAGTTGTGACCTTCCTCACTGCTTCCACCTCTGGCCACTTTGTGAACTTGTCGATTGTGACGTACAAGTACTCAAAGCCCCCGACAGCGCGGGGGAAAGGACCCAGTATGTCGATCCCCCAGACCGAGAAGGGCCAGGAGAGAGGAATGGTTTGGAGGGCTTGAGCTGGCTAATGAAGCTTCTTTGAATCGAACTGACACGCGTCACACCTGGTGACCAGCGTCATCGCATCCTGGAGGCCAGTGGGCTAGAAGAAGCCTTGCCGGCAAGGGCCCTCGACCCTATGTGGGATCCACATATGCCTCCATGTATCTCTGCCAACAGCCCAGTCCTTCCTCTCAAGGGATACACTTCAATTTCACTCTGTTCGGCCTTTTCCTGTACAGAACGTCATTGACGAACTGGTACATAGCAGACCGACGGGCTACTTTTTCTGCTTCTTCCTGCTCCTCAGGATATTCCCCTGTTTGGAGGAACCGGACGGTGTGTTGTGCCCACGCTGGAGCCTGAGGCTCGACGACAAGGACCAAAGGCATTTCCTCCGCTATAGGAGCGGCTGTCTCCATGGCAAGAGCTTGGTGCCCCGCCGGAGCTAGTCGTCCCGTGGCGGGCTCAGTGTCTCTGGCAACATTCTTGCCGGCGGCTCTGGGGAGCTCGGCGGGAAAGTACTTGCCGGGCCCTGATTTCCTCCTTTTGTTCTGCTCTATTGATGGACCAACGGATGGCTGAGTTAGCCAAAGCACAAAGGTACCTGGTTCCAAGGGTAGCTTGAGGGCAGCGCGTTTTGACAGGTAATCGGCGATGTCATTCTCCGTTCGGGGAACGTGTTCTGCCTGTATACCGTCAAAACGCTCTTCCAGCTTTCTCACTTCATCGACGTAGGCCTTCATCAACGGGCTTTGGTAATCCTTGTTGACTTGCTTGACGACAAGTTGCGAGTCGCCCCTGACGATGAGTTTCTTGATTCCGAGGTCTGCCGCAATCCTAAGACCAGCAAGTAGCCCTTCGTACTCAGCCGTATTGTTTGTTGACACCTCCCTGGGGAAGTGCATCTGTACCACATACTTGAGGTGCTCTCCGGTGGGCGCGACAAGCAGTACGCCAGTCCCGGCGCCCTGTAAGGAGAAAGCTCCATCAAAGTACATGATCCAGTCGCAACTTGCCTCCTTTCCGGGGAGAGCAGTCTCTTGGGCTTCTTCACCAGGCATCGCGGTCCGTTCTGCAACAAACTCCGCCAGGACTCAACTCTGAATCGTCGAGGTACTTTCAAACTTGAGGCCAAAGATGGACAGCTCCAGTGCCCACTCTACGATTCTTCCCGTTGCGTCTGGATTGTCAATTATCCATTGCAGATGGAGGCGAGTGATGACAGTGATTTCGTGCGCCTGGAAGTAGTGATGCAGCTTCCTCCAGGCCATAAGAAGGCCGAAGAGCAGTTTCTGCACACCAGAGTAACTTGATCTAGCCCCCTGCAGGAGGGAACTAACAAAGTAGACCGGGTGCTGCCTCATTTTCTTCCTCGGCTGCATTCCAACTGGCTGCGTCGTCTCTGCATCGATGGCATCGGGCTCTGTCGCTGCTATTACCTCGTCATCAATTTCTCTCTGTGCCACTAGTGCGGCGCTAACCACCTGGTTCATTGCCGCCAAGTATAGCAGCAACGGTTCCTGTGGCTTAGGCGCAACTAGTATTGGCGCGGAGGAGAGGTACCTCTTCAAATCTTGCAATGTTGCTTCGGCTTCTGGCGTCCACTCCATCGGGCCCGCCCTTTTCAAAATCTTGAAAAAGGGAAGGGCGCGCTCGGCGGACTTGGAAATGAACCTGCTCATGGCGGCAATGCAACCAGCAAGCCGACGCACATCCTTGACTCGCTTGGGTGCTTCAATCTGCTCTATAGCTTTGATCTTGTCCGGATTGGCCTCTATCCCGCGCTGTGACACAAAGAACCCGAGAAGCTTGCCCGACGGGACGCCAAAGACGCACTTCTCAGGGTTCAGCTTGAGATTGATCTTGCGTAGGTTTGCAAATGTTTCTTGTAAATCCGGTATGAGGGTCGCCCTGTTCTTGGTTTTGACCACTATATCATCCATATAAGCTTCCATATTTCTATGGAGCTGGGGTTCAAAACCAATCTAGACCGCCCTTGCAAACGTTGAGCCAGCACTCTTCAACCCGAAAGGCATCCATAGAAAACAATACGTACCACATGGGGTGATGAATGTTGTCTTCTCTTCGTCGTCTCTCGTCATGAAGATCTGGTGGTAGCCGGAGTAGGCGTCGAGGAATGACAACAGATCACACCCAGCGGTGGAGTCAACAATCTGGTCGATGCACGGCAACGGGAAAGGTTCTTTGGGACAAGCCTTATTGATATCTGTGTAATCAATACACAGTCTCCACTTCCCATTCGCCTTGCGCACTACCACTGGATTGGCCAACCACGTTGGATGGAGCACTCCTCTCACCAAACCCGCTGCTTCCAGTTTCCGGATCTCCTCTGTGAAGAACTCTTGCCGTTCCAAAGCTTGCTTCCTGACCTTCTGCTTGACGGGCCGCGCATGAGGACAAACAACAAGGTGGTGCTCCATCACTTCCCTGGGAACGCCGGGGATGTCGGATGCTTGCCACGCAAACACATCGACATTTGCCCACAGGAAAGTGATGAGCGTGTCTCCCTATTTGTCGTCAAGGGCGGAGCTTATGGTGAAAGCCCCTCCTGTGTCGTTTTCCTTGATGGATACCTTCTTGGTCGCCGGCGGCGTGGCCCTGGACTTCTTGTTCTTGCCAGTGGAGCTCTCTGGTACGTCCTCGACGGGAGCACTACACTCCGAAGAGGTGCGCTTACCGGAGTGGGTGACCGAGGTCTCACCGGTCTTCTTCTTCTTCCCTCCTGGGGCTCCAATGGCAGGAGCAAGTGCCTTAGTGGCGGCGGCTGCTGCAACTGCTTGTTGGTAGAGTTGGTCAGCGCAAATCAGTGCATCTTTCTCGTCGGATGGGACGGTGATGATCGCCACAGGGCCCGGCATCTTCAGGGTGTTGTAGGCGTAGTGTGACGCCGCCATGAACTTGGCCAGCGCGGGGCGGCCAAGGATCCCGTTATAAGGCAAGGGGATCTTGGCAACATCGAACACGATCCTTTCTGTCCTGTAGTTCAGATTACTCCCAAAAGTCATGGGTAGCGTGACCTTCCCCTTTGGTTGACTTCTTCCCGGGTTGACCCCCTGAAACATGCTCGTCTCTTCGAGGTCTTCGTCAGGAATCTGCAGCTTCTTGATCACGGCAGGCGAGATTAAGTTCAGACCGGCCCCACCGTCGACTAGCATCTTTGTCACCTTGAGGTTGCGTATTGTTGGTGAAACCAACAATGGCAAGCACCCGACTGCAGTAGTGCGATCAGGGTGATCCTCAGTGTCAAAAATGATAGGTGTGCTGGACCACTTCAGCGGCTTTTGGGCATCGAACGACGGCTCTGCTGCCGTAATCTCATGCGCCCACTGTTTAAGCTGGCGGTGAGAGGTATGCAGCAAGGAGCCGCCGTCGACGCACATGGCCTCTGTAGCTTTCTGAAATTCTTGGTCACCAGACTCGTCGTCCTCTTCGTGATCATCGTCTTCTGGCTTCTTGTCGCGGCCCCGGGCGGGCCTCTCCTGCTGTTTATCCTTGCCGCGATGGCCCGCCTGGCCGTCACGCTTCTTGCCGGACCCCTCGGCGTCGTCTTGGCCCTTCTCCTTGTCTTGACTCTCATATTCAGCCTTTTGCTTCTCAGCAAGTAGCTCAACCTATCGGCAGTTCTGGAGATCATGGCCTTTGGTGCGATGGATCTTGCAGTATTGCTTGTTGGAGTTCCCTGGCTTCTCGGCAGCCGCCAAGGCCCGGCATGCGACACATCCGGCAATTTCCTTGTCGGGGTCATCTGCCTTGGTTTTCTTGGCAGTGCCGGCGTCATCAGATCCCTCGACGGCAAGCACAGCTTTACCCTTGCGTTTCCTGTTGCAGCGCCGACCTTTCTTCGCTGGGGCGGCAGTATCCTCATCTGAAGAGTCGGTTTCCACGCCGGCATCTTCGCCGGGGTACTTCCTTCCCTCTTCAGCTCGGGCACATCTGTCAGCAAGAACGTAGAGTTCTGCCACAACCTTCACCTTGTTCATTGCCAGCTCTTCGCGCATCTTGCGGTTACGCACGTTCTGATGGAACACGCTGATGATGGCAGCAGGGTGAACATCAGGGATATTGTACTGTACCTAGCTGAACCTCTGAATATACTTGCGTAGACTCTCGCCTCCCTTCTGGGGGATGACGTGCAGGTCGCTTGCTTGGCCATGGGCTGGTGACCCCCAGTAAAGGCGCCAACATACTCATGGAAGAAATCCGCCCAGGAGGAAATAGAGTCCACCGGCAAGTGCATCAACCATGACATGGCGTTGGGTTTAAGAGCTAACGGAAAGTAATTCGCAAACACCTTATCGTCGCGGGCTCCGGCAGCTTGCATCGTGATGGTGTAGATGCTGGGGAACTCCGACAGGTGGGTCTTGCCGTTGTACTTCTCACCAACGTCAGGTTTGAAGGTGCGGTGAGTGGGCCACTGGAAGTGCCGCAGCTCACGGGTAAAAGCCGGACAGCCTACCTCGTAAGGTAGGCTTCCAGGGCTCTCCGGTGCCGGGTGGTTTGCAGCAGGCCCTGCTCGCCTATCTTACTGGTGGCGCACTCCGCGCCGGCGCTCGATAGTGGTTCGAGCGTCTTCATGGGCTCGTTCCCGAAGAACTTGGCGCTGGTCACGGTGGGTCTGTGGGTCGGACGATGCTATGGAGATGTCATCGCCCGTGACGTCGCGATGAGTCGGCGTCCGCGGTACCGGACAGGGAGGAGGCGAATGCACCGTGGTCGCGGCGCCGCCGGCCCTTCCGCCACTGGTGCGTGGGACTCCATCGGAGCGTCGACCCAGGGGCTCCACCGGACTCGGTTCGTCTTTGTTGGCAACCGCAACAAGGCTTCGGCTGGTGGCCCTCCATTCGTCGAGTTTCCTCGTAGCGGGAGGAAAGTCGAGGAGCAACTGCGCGCGCGCCAGGGCTTCTGCTGGCGTCGGTGGCAGCGAAACCTGCACGGATCGCGACGCTCTTCCACTTCTGACCATGTCAGAAGGAGCTCTATCATGATCCCGCGGTCGCATGCCGTTTTCACCAGCGCTTCGGCGAGCGGGCAGGTCTTCTACGTCCCGGGAGTGGTGCTCGGGGCCCTTCCGCGGCGACGCCCGGGATCTTCGGCGTGATGACGCTATTCGTCGCGCGCTGCCTGTGAGGAGCGCGCTGTTGGCGCCGGCGTTGGAGTCTTGGAGGCCCTTACGTTGCCTTCGTGTGATGCGGTAGCGACCTTGGAAGGCTCGGCGCCACCCGCGGAGGGCCTGGCTCCATCATTGGATTTGGCGGTGTGTGGCCCGTTACCAGGCGCACGAACATCGCCACCCCCCAAACTCCGGCTGCTGGGACGGTGTTGGTGTTCGGGAGCGGCGCCCCGGGTCCTTTCTGCGAACGGTCCGCTGCTCGCCCGCGTCGGGACGGGCTGTCCGACCCCTGACTGGCCGGCCGCCACCGTCATCTTCTTCTTGGGAGCCATGACGATGAAGAAGCGCTGGACTAACTGCTAGAGCCGATTCTCACAACTGCGCCCCCTACCTGGCGCGCCAAAGATGTCGGTGAGAACGACACCTATGGGATCACAAGAATCCCTACTACGGTTAGCGGGGCGCGGGGTTGAAAGAAGAGCGGATCAAACAGATAGCACACAATTATTTTATCCAGGTTCGGGCCGCGAGGATGCGTAAAACCCTACTCCTGCTTTGGTGGATGTATATCTGTGTTCTTGAACTAGCTATGGGGCGTGAAGAGCTCCAAAAGGCCAAATCCTCCTCCTGGTCGCCTCGGGCCTCCTTTTATAGGAAAAATGGGTTGCCACAGTGGCACACAGGAGGTGGAAAGGGTACAGTGACGCGAGGTTATCCTTCGCATTACATGACAAGGCGCATTTAATGTGTCTGCTTAGGTGTCCTTGCTTTATCGGGGGCAGGGGCGAAACCCGTCCCGTCCGTCGCCGCTCCTCCTCGCGCCGACACGCGCCCTGGCCAATGATGCACTTGGTGCCATGTAGGCAGGCAGGCAGCTGAGGTGGCGCGGTGGTGGTGTCTTCACGAAGATCTGCGTGCCGCCACGCAGGTGCCTACCCAGTTGGTTGGGTCGGCAGCTGTATGCGAACGGCGGAGGAGACTTGGTTTGCGTGGGCCTGATGGTGGCCTGTAGACATCCTCGGCAAGGGCCTTGCTGGGGCCCCGGCAAGGGTCTTGTCACGACGCCTGCCATCGTCCCCGGCAAGGCGCTTGCCGAGGGTCTCGTGGTCTTCCTTGGCTGGGATCTTGCCAAGGGTCATCGTCTTCTTAGTGCATATCTAATCTTGAATGTTTCTTCACAAAGATCTGCATGCCCTCACGGAGACGTCTCCCGAATCCTTGCCCCATGAGGGCAGTGGACTCAAGGGCGATTTTCTCCGTGGGCGTGGGGCGAGTTGCCGCGGCAAGGGTCTTGCCGGGGCTCCTAAAGCCGGCCCCGGCAAGGATCTTGCCGGGGTAGCCCGCCTCGTCCCTTGGCTCTTCGTGGTCTTGGTCTTGGCGTTGCTCTAGTTACCTTGAGCTTCGGTCTTACCCTGGCTCACCTCCCTTGGCTTGCTTGGTGTGGTCGTGGGCGCAGCTCTGACTGCCCGTGCATAGTTATAGGGGTACAAAAAGTGTACCCCTCTTTTTTTGCACCGACAATTTTCTACAGTGTGGTAGAATTTCATAATGTTTGGAGTTAGGGTAGTATGATGAATCTTGCATTCTTTACAGACTCTACTGTTTTGGCAGATTGCTGTTATGTTTGCATTGTTTGCATATGTTTGCTTGTTTAATGATTCTATTTGAGGATAGGAGTATTAAATATGCAGAGGCATTTAGTATGCAATGTTGAATAGTAAATTTAGTGATTTGTTACAGTAGAAAATGATAAGGTTTTTGCATTGGTTTATACTAACTTATCTCACGAGTTCTTGTTGAGTTTGGTGTGGATGAAGCTTTCGAGATTTAGGAAACCGTGATATGAGAGGAATTAAGGAAACACAAAAGCTCAAGCTTGGGGATGCCTAAGGCACCCCAAGATAATATTTCAAGAAGTCTCAAGCATCTAAGCTTGGGGATGCCCCGGTAGGCATGCCACCTTTCTTCTTCAACAATTATCGGTTAGTATCGGTTGAGCCTAAGTTTTTGCTTATTCACATGATGAGTGCTATCCTTGAAATGTTTTTTTTTGCTTGCTGTTTGAATAATATACCAAGATCTAAAACTCTTAAATGTTAGAGAGTCTTCACATAGTTGCATAATTATTCGACTACTCATTGATCTTCATCTATATCTTTTGGAGTAGTTTGTCGTTTGCTCTAGTGCTTCACTTATATCTTTTTAGAGCATGGCGGTAGTTTTCATTTTGAAGAAACAGATGAACTCTCATGCTTCACTTATATTATTTTGAAAGTCTTAAACAACATGGTAATTTGCTTAGCTTATGAATTTAGTCCTAATATGATATGCATCCAAGAGGGATATAATAAAAACTTTCATGTAAAGTGCATTGAATACTATGAGAAGTTTGATTCCTTATGATTGTTTTGAGATATGAAGATGGTGATATTAGATTCATGCTAGTTGAGTAGTTGTGAATTTGAGAGATACTTTTGTTAAAGTTTGTGATTCTAGCATGCACGTATGGTGAACCGTAATGTGATAAAGTCGGAGCATGATTTATTTTTTGATTGTCTTCATTATGAGTGGCGGCCGGGGACGGGCGATGGTCTTTTCCTACCAATCTATCCCCCTAGGAGCATGTGCGTAGTACTTCGTTTCGATAACTAATAGATTTTTGCAATAAGTATGTGAGTTCTTTATGACTAATGTTGAGTCCATGGATTATACGCAATCTCACCCTTCCACCATTGCTAGCCTCCCTAGTATCGTGCAACTTTCGCCCGTACCATACACCCACCATTACCTTCCTCAAAACAGCCACCATACCTACCTCTTATGGCATTTCCATAGCCATTCCGAGATATATTGCCATGCAACTTTCCACTGTTCCATTTATTATGACACGCTCCATCATTGTCATATTGCTTTGCATGATCATGTAGATGACATCGTATTTGTGGCAAAGCCACCTTTATAATTCTTTCATACATGTCACTCTTGATTCATTGCACATCCCGGTACATCGCCGGAGGCATTCACATAGAGTCATATTTTGTTCTAAATATTGAGTTGTAATTCTTGAGTTGTAAGCAAATAAAAGTGTGATGATCTTCATTATTAGAGCATTGTCCCAGTGAGGAAATGATGATGGAGACTATGATTCCCCCACAAGTCGGGATGAGACTCTGGACGAAAAAAAGAGGCCCAAATAAAAAAGGGAGAAGGCCCAAATAAAAAAAGAGAGAAGGGACAATGTTACTATCATTTTTCCACACTTGTGCTTCAAAGTAGCACCATGATCTTCATGATAGAGAGACTCCTATGTTGTCACTTTCATATACTATTGGGAATTTTACATTGTAGAACTTGGCTTGTATATTCCAATGATGGGCTTCCTCATAATTCCCTAGGTCTTCATGAGCAAGCGAGTTGGATGCACACCCACTTAGTTTCTTTTGTTGAGCTTTCATACACGTATAGCTCTAGTGCATCCGTTGCATGGCAATCCCTACTCACTCACATTGATATCTATTGATGGGCATCTCCATAGCCCATTGATACGCCTAGTTGATGTGAGACTATCTTCTCCTTTTTGTCTTCTCCACAACCACCATTCTATTCCACATATAGTGCTATATCCATGGCTCACGCTCATGTATTGCGTGAAGATTGAAAAGGTTTGAGAACATCAAAAGCATGAAACAATTGCTTGGCTTGTCATCGGGGTTGTGCATGATTAAATACTTTTTGTGATGAAGATAGAGCATAGCCAGACTATATGACTTTGTAGGGATAACTTTCTTTGGCCATGTTATTTTGAGAAGACATAATTTCCTTGTTAGTATGCTTGAAGTATTATTATTTTCATGTCAATATTAAACTTATGTCTTGAATCTTTCGGATCTGAAATAAATATGTTAGGTAGCATTCCACATCAAAAATTTTGTTTTATCATTTACCTACTCGAGGACGAGCAGGAATTAAGCTTGGGGATGTTGATATGTCTCCAACGTATCTATAAATTTTGATTGTTCCATGCTATTATATTATCCTTCTAGGATGTTTTATATGCATTTATATGCTATTTTATATGATTTTTGGGACTAACCTATTAACCTAGAGCCCAATGCCAGTTTCTGTTTTTTCCTTGTTTTTGCGTATCACAAAAAAGGAAAACCAAACGGAGTCCAATTGACATGAAACTTCACGGAACTTATTTTTTGACCAGAAAAGCCCACGGAGCATCGGAGATGGACCACAAGAGTCCCGAGGCCACCACGAGGGTGGGGGCGCCCTACCCCCCTGGGCGCGCCCCCTACCTCGTGGCCGCCTCGGAGACCCCCTGACTTGTTCCCGACGCCAAAACCTCTTATATATACAAAAAAACCCAGAACATAACCAAGATCGGGAGTTCCGCCGCCGCAAGCCTCTATAGCCACTGAAAACCAATCTAGACCCATTCTGGCACCCTGCCGGAGGGGGGATCTCTCACTGGTGGCCATCTTCATCATACCGGCGCTCTCCATGACGAGGAGGGAGTAGTTCACCCTCGGGGCTGAGGGTATGTACCAGTAGCTATGTGTTTGATCTCTCTCTCTCTCTCGTGTTCTTGAGGTGGTACGATCTTGATGTATCGCGAGCTTTACTATTATAGTTGGATCTTATGATGTTTCTCCCCCTCTATTCTCTTATAATGGATTGAGTTTTCCCTTTGAAGTTATCTTATCGGATTGAGTCTTTAAGGATTTGAGAACACTTGATGTATGTCTTGCATGTGCTTATCTGTGGTGACAATGGGATATGCACGTGATCTACTTGATGTATGTTTTGGTGATCAACTTGCGAGTTCCGTGACCTCGTGAACTTAAGCATAGGGGTTGGCACACGTTTTCGTCTTGACTCTCCGGTAGAAACTTTGGGGCACTCTTTGAAATTCTTCGTGTTGGTTGAATATATGAATCTGAGATTGTGTGATGCATATCGTATAATCATACCCATGGATACTTGAGGTGACATTGGAGTATCTAGGTGACATTAGGGTTTTGGTTGATATGTGTCTTAAGGTGTTATTCTAGTATGAACTCTTGAATAGATCGATCCGAAAGAATAACTTTGAGGTGGTTTCGTACTCTACAATAATCTCTTCGTTTGTTATCCGCTATTAGTGACTTTAGAGTGACTCTTTGTTGCATGTTGAGGGATAGTTATATGATCCAGTTATGTTATTATTGTTGAGAGAACTTGCACTAGTGAAAGTATGAACCCTAGGTCTTGTTTCCACGCATTGCAATACCGTTTGTGCTCACTTTTATCATTAGTTACCTTGCTGTTTTTATATTTTCAGATTACAAAAACCTATATCTACCATCCATATTGCACTTGTATCACCATCTCTTCGCCGAACTAGTGCACCTATACAATTTACCATTGTATTGGGTGTGTTGGGGACACAAGAGACTCTTTGTTATTTGGTTGCAGGGTTGCTTGAGAGAGACCATCTTCATCCTATGCCTCCCACGGATTGATAAACCTTAGGTCATCCACTTGAGGGAAATTTGCTACTGTCCTACAAACCTCTGCACTTGGAGTCCCAACAACGTCTACAAGAAGAAGATTGTGTAGTAGGCATCAAGCACTAGAGTAGTGCACCCAATGTCCACATCTTGTTCGTCATCATCAATTTCCTCAACGCCTGCCTCTTCATCTGTGAAGTGAGGCATAGGCGATGATACCAGAGGAGTTGAAGGGATATCATCCAATTCAATTTCTTCGTCCAACTGCTCTGACGAAGCAGCAGAAGTAACATCTTCATCATATCCGCTTGGGATCTCATAATCCTCACCAAAGGGAACGATTTCCTTTGATGGCATGCTAGAAATAGGAATAGCATCAATGGGATTTTCAAACGAGCTCGTCAAAGTCTTCATCTTTTTTGGTGCTGAAGACTCTGAGGTAGCAGATGCTTTCCTTTTCTTCACAGTTGCTCGCTCCGCAGCTTTAGTTTTCTTCGCTTCTGATGCAGAAGGAAGAACATGACTTGGCATTGGTGCAGGAGGAGCAGAGGAAATTGGTTCATTTACCTCAAGCGCTAGTAATGCAGTTACCCTGGCTTGTTCGGTTTCTTCAGGCGCAGCGACAGATGCTTCAACTGGCCTGGCTTGTTCTTCAGGCGCAACACTAGTGGTTACCCTGGCAATTTCATCAGCGGCTGGAATAACTTCATCATCCCTGGTACTTGCAGTTTCATCAACAGCCTGATTTTCATCAGCGATGCTGGCATGTTCTTTAGTGGGCTGAGCAGAGGCTTCAGCCTGAGGAGATTCGTGTTGCGATGATGCAGCAACATTGGAAGTGAATTTTTCAGCCATCTTAAAAAATTTGACTTTGTCTCCAAGCCAATCTGCACGGTACGATTGGAATTCATCGTTGAGCCCTTTGATCTCAGCTTGTGCAGCTAGAAGTTCATCAGTTGTCATTTTGACAACATTCTTCTTCAGAAAGCACTCCTTGTATTGAGCTTTCTTCAGCTTCCTGGCCTTCTCATATTTCCATTTTTCTTCAACTATGAAGGCGGTCAGCATGTGACTTTGGCCAGGAGTAAGCTTGAAGTCAGGCATAAGAATGTTGGGGTCCTTGTGCCAGAGATCAATGTACTCAAGGATCAACTTGGAATCCAGCAGAAGAGGCACTTCACTTCCTTTGGCTATAGCGGCCCTTTGTTGTCTGTCTCTGATGATTTCAGCAAGTTCTTCATCATTAGCTTCGTCATCACTAGACGGTATGATAGAGGCAAAGGTGTCCCGTCTTTCGATGAGATGGTGGCTATCGTTTTGGAGGAAGTCGACTTTGACGATCCGACTACGAACGTGCGAGGACGTCGCGCCTTAGCAATCGCTAAACCAAGTCCGAGAGGTTATTGACCATGCCGGAGCACAATCAACCTGACCACGAAGGTCTGTTTCCTGCAGGCAAACGAAGAACAAGCAAGAAACTATGATTGCAATCGGGATATTGCGAATATAAGAGGAAATCTTTATTGATCAAGGTGGGGTTCTGTGACGCCTTGGTCTGGTCGTTGAACACAAACGAAGTACGCGAAGTTGCAGCTATGGCGAAATTTTAATCTAAACAAAACCCAAAGTCTAAACGACGCCCTAAGGGCTGTATATATGGAGGAAGAGGGGGGAATTTCGTGGCGCTTGAGGAAGGGGTCCGAAACCAACCCTAACTCTTGTTTCCCCACACATACGGACTCTAAAAACAGCCTATACTTAAGTATTTCGAAATTACATGGGCCTGGCCCAATAATAAGGTGACGCAGCACCTAGAATAGCCTCTGGACGAAATTTATGAAGTGGCATCTTGTATATTTCGTCCAAGGCTTCATTCACTCCTTATGGTGGCTTTAGAGTCCTGAAATCATCACTTGTAACTCCGTTCTTATTCCCCTTGCGCATGCCTTCAACTCCATGCTTATTCTTGCTCCAATGTTCATCCTTCTCCAAGCTAGGCCCTTCATTTGTAAGCAAAACAAATGTATCCAATTTAGGCAGCATCATATTCTCATGAACATTAGAATCATTACCAAGAAACGAAAGTACCTGGTAATTTAATTGGCGTGCGCGAGCTCTAGTAATTGGTCCATCATATGTAACAGTAGGGGCTGTGGGTGTAACAATGGTATTGATGTCCTCATCATCCTCCCCTTCTTGAAATGAAGTCGTCCTCGATGGAAGCTAATCTTCCTCACCCAAATAAGGCTTCAAATCTGCAATGTTAAAACTGGGACTAACCCCAAAATCTGCAGGCAACTCAAGTTTATATGCATTATCATTTATTTTTTCTAACACCTTAAAAGGACCATCAGCACGTGGCATTAGCTTTGACTTGCGCAAATTAGGAAACCTATCCTTACGCAAATGTAACCAAACAAGATCTCCAGGTGCAAAGACAACACGTTTTCTACCCTTATCTCCAACAAGTTTATATTTAGCATTCATGCGCTCAATATTTTCCTTAGTTAACTCATGCATCTTTAAGATCAAATCAGCATGTTGTTTAGCATCAAAATTAACCTTCTCCGAAGATGGAAGACGTAACAAATCAATAGGTGCACGAGGTAGGAAACCATACACAATTTCAAAAGGGCACATCTTAGTAGTAGAATGCAATGAACGATTGTAAGCAAATTCAATATGAGGCAAGCATTCTTCCCACATTTTCTTATTATTCTTCAAAACAGCCCTAAGCATAGTAGACAAAGTTCTATTGACTACTTCAGTTTGTCCATCAGTTTGGGGGTGACAAGTAGTACTAAAAAGCAGTTTAGTCCCCAACTTAGCCCATAAACATCTCCAAAAGTGGCTAAGAAATTTAGTATCATGATCGGAAACAATAGTATTTAGCACACATGCAAGCGAATAATTTCACGAAAGAACAAATCAGCAACATTAACAGCATCATCGCTTTTATGACATGGTATAAAGTGTGCCATTTTTGAGAATCTATCCACGACAACAAATATGCTATCCCTCCCCTTCTTTGTTCGAGGTAAACCTAAAACAAAGTCCATAGATATATCCTCCCAAGGAACACTAGGCACAGGCAAAGGCATATATAAACCATGAGGATTGAGTCGTGACTTAGCTTTTTGACATGTAGTGCAGCGAGCAACAAAACGCTCAACATCCCGTCTCATCTTTGGCCAAAAGAAATGTGTAGCAAGTACGTCCTCCGTTTTCTTCACGCCAAAATGTCCCATTAATCCTCCTCCATGCGCCTCCTGCAACAACAAAAGACGAACAGAGCTAGCAGGAATGCATAGCTTGTTAGCGCGGAACACAAAACCATCATTAACAATGAACTTGTTCCATGTTCTTCCTTCTTTACAATTCTGCATTACTTCTTTAAAATCAGCATCATGCACATATTGATCTTTGATGGTCTCCAAACCAAATATTTTGAAGTCAAGTTGTGAAAGAATAGTATAGCGACGAGACAAAGCATCAGCAATAACATTTTCTTTACCCTTCTTGTGTTTGATGACATAAGGGAAAGTCTCAATGAATTCAACCCATTTAGCATGTCTACGATTCAATTTAGCTTGACTTTTAATATGTTTCAAAGATTCATGATCAGAATGTATAACAAATTCTTTGGGCCATAAATAATGTTGCCATGTCTCTAAAGTCCGAACAAGAGCATATAATTCCTTATCATAAGTAGAATAGTTCAGACTAGGCCCACTCAATTTTTCAGAAAAGTATGCAATAGGTTTGCCATCTTGTAATAACACACCTCCTAATCCAATTCCACTAGCATCACATTCAAGCTCAAAAGTCTTATTAAAATCAGGAAGTTGGAGCAAAGGAGCATGTGTCAACTTATCTTTCAATACCATGAAGGCTTCTTCCTGTGCGGTACCCCAAACAAAAGGCACATCCTTCTTTGTAAGCTCATTGAGAGGTGCAGCAATGGTGCTAAAGTCTCTCACAAAACGCCTATAGAAACCTGCGAGTCCAAGAAAACTCCTCACTTGTGTGACCGTTTTGGGCTGCGGCCAACTCTCAATAGCTTCAATCTTGGCTTTATCAACTTCAATTCCCTGTGGAGTAACAACATAGCAAAGAAAAGATACTCGGTCGGTGCAAAAGGTGCATTTCCCAAGGTTACCAAACAAACGTGCATCACGTAGAGCATTAAAAACAGCACGTAAATGTTCCAAATGTTCTTCCAAAGATTTGCTATAAATCAGTATATCATCAAAATAGACTACCACAAATCGTCCAATGAAAGCACGTAAAACTTCGTTCATTAGTCTCATGAAAGTACTAGGTGCATTAGTTAACCCAAAAGGCATGACTAACCACTCATATAAACCAAACTTAGTTTTAAATGTTGTTTTCCATTCATCTCCCAATTTCATACGAATTTGATGGTATCCACTACGCAAATCAACTTTGGAGAATATTGTAGAGCCACTCAATTCATCAAGCATATCATCTAGCCTAGGAATAGGATGACGATAACGAATTGTAATATTATTAATGCCTCTACAATCAACACACATACGCGAGGTACCATCCTTTTTCGGCACTAGAATAATAGGAACATCACAAGGACTAAGGGATTCGCGTATATAACCTTTGTCGAGTAGCTCTTGTACTTGACGCATAATCTCCTTCGTCTCCTCTGGATTGGTACGGTATGGTGCGCGGTTGGGTAATGATGCACCGGGAATTAAGTCAATTTGATGCTCAATCCCTCGAATAGGTGGTAATCCCGGTGGCACGTCTTGTGGAAAGACGTCAGCGAACTCCTGCAAAATGTTAGTAACAACAGGAGGCAAAGAGGAAGGCACATCCTCGAATGAAAATAATACCTCTTTGCACACAAAAGCATAGCAAACAGATTTGCTAACATCTAGATCATCAATATCAGATTTGGTGGCAAATAAACATGCACTTTTCAATTTAATTTCAGAAGCAACACTAGATGGTTTATTATTAGGCTTCATTTGCTGCTCAAATTCTTTTGCCACAATCTGATTTTCACTCTTATTTTGCTCCTGTTTTGCTTTATTAGCTCGATTAATATCATCTTTCAAAATGGAATCAGGAGTCATAGGAAGCAAAGTAATATTTGTGTCCTTATGAACAAGAGTATACTGATTGTTTCTACCATGGTGTACAGAATTTTTATCAAATTGCCATGGTCTACCAAGTAATAAGGAACATGCTTGCATAGGTACCACATCACAATCAACATAATCAACATATGTAGAGATACTAAAATGCACACGAACAGTACGTGTTACCTTAACCTTGCCGCTGTTGTTGAACCATTGGATGTAGTAAGGATGTGGATGTGGTCTTGTGGTGAGAGATAGCTTCTCCACCATCTCCATGCTAGCCAAGTTGTTGCAGCTCCCGCCATCTATGATGACGCGAACAGAATGTTCCCTCACAACTCCCTTTGTATGGAACAAATTATGCCTCTGATTTTGCTCAGCTTGCGTGACCTGCACACTCAAAACACGTTGAGCAACTAAACATTCATACCTATCAGCATCTTCAGCAGCCATGTATTGCGTCTCATGATCAGAATCATCTCCACCGTGTTATTCATGTGTAAGAAGAGCCAAAGTCTCCTCATCATAGTCACTAGCGGACTCATACCCACCATCCTCACTAGCGATCATCACACGCTGAGATGTGCATTCTCGCGCAAAATGTCCTCTTCCCTTACAACGACGACAAATAATATCACTTGTGTGCCCTGTAGATGCCATGGAAGAAGCAGAGCTCTGTGCAGGCCCGGCAGGTGTGCTCTTGGCAGATAGTGGTGGTTGTGCCTGCTTTCTTGTATCACGGTTGGAGGTGGCAGCTGACAGAGGTGCCGGTGTAGCAGAACGTGTGGAAGTAGATGATGCACGTGGTGTCCACGATGAAGGTCGACCTGCAGAAAAGTTAGTTCGCGCCAATGCCTGTCGATCCTGCACTTCACGTTCAGCTTTACAAGCCAAATGGAATAAACGAGTGATATTATTATAATCCTTATAGTCTAGAATGGTCTGAATCTCTCTATTTAATCCACCCAAAAAACGTGCAAGCATAGCTTCATTCTCCTCAACGATACCACATCTAATCAAGCCATTTTGTAATTCCTGATAATATTCTTCTACCGAATTTTTTCCTTGTCTTAAGCGCTGCAATTTTTGAAGTAATTCACGTTGATAATATGGTGGAACCCAACGAGTACGCATAGCAGTTTTCAAAGCAGCCCAAGTAGCTGGAACAGGATATAATCTACAATATTCAGACCACCAAACACATGCAAAGCTAGTGAAAGCACAAACAGCAGCAGGAACACGTCTCTCCTCAGGATATTGTAAACATGTAAATCGTTGTTTAGTTTCTAACTCCCAAGTAAGATATATATCAGGAACATATCTACCCTCAAATGGTGGAATATTCAATTTCAGTTTAGGGAGATGGTCATGATCTCGTACCTGAGGGGGAGCCCTAACATTGCCATTATTTGCATGTGCACGTAGTTCTGATGTTGATCAACCTCATCCTCGTAATCTCCCGCATAATCATCCTCCTCCACATCAGCAGCAGGAGCCACAGAAGTATCAACAGCAGCACCAGCAGTTTGGCCAGGCTGAAGAGGGACACGGTTCGCTCGGCGGAGGGCTGTTTCCCGACCTGGAGGTATTCGTTGTTGTTGCTGTTGTTGCAGAGGTGCGGCGGGTGCAGCCGGTGGTGGAAGACGCGCAAGCAGTTCATTAAATCTGTTATCGAGCTTTGTTTCGAAAGTCTTCTCAAGGCCAATGATCGTCTCCATGGCCTCTTCAAAATTATTCATCACATCTTGCACCTGTCCAGTCATCATTTTCTGAAACTTATCATGAAGCTCCTTGTTTGTTAAACTCCCCCAGTCAATCTCGTCGGGTTGTGATCCTGGCATGGTTAGCAGCAATAGAAACACACAAGAATATGATCCTATAGACTACTAACAAGTGGTGGTGGTGGTGGGTGTCACAAATCCTTTAAGCAAATCTCAAATTCTTACCAGTTCTTACCCAGCAGCAGGCGGTGATCGGCAACCGATGTAGTCAAAACTCTCAAAGCTTGGATAGAGCGATTACCAGGGAGAGTCAAACGCACGATGTAGATGTATGTGGAGCTGGGAAGGCTTATAATATGGTAGCAAAAAGGGTCAGCAATAATCAATTCAGAGATGCAAAGTTGAATAAACGCTCAACGACGGTACTGTGCTGGTCCTAGGCTAGACCGTGCTAGAGACGCGAGCCTAGAACACTAACAAAATCACGGCGCTGCACGTAAACAAGGGAAAAGCACACTCTGGAATTTTTTTTCGCCCTGGCTTTTTTTGCGCTCTTTTTTTTGCGAAAAATCACTATAATGGCGAGCGTCTCAAAACTCTTCCCAGGTAAAACTGACAGGATAGACACGATTTTTTTTTTCGACTGCCCGGACCCAAAAACTGGAAACGGCTCAAAAAAAACTTTCAATAACGCCGACTGTCTCAAAAGGCTAAGAAACACCTAAAAATAGGATAGCCAGAATTTTTTTTGTCAAGTGCGTTTTTGAAAAATTTTGGGCCTAAACGGAGGGTGGTTTCCGGACTCTTCTTTTTTTGGAAACCAACCTCTTCTACGGACGGCAAAAGATTGATGGAATCCCAAACCTACTCAAACAAGGAAACACGGATCTGGCAACAGATGGATCTCGAAAGCAAACCTAATATGAGATGGACTCGAAGTGATGGTGGAATATGGATACGGATCGGTGGTCGTATATGGACTCGGAGCGGTGGTGGTATATGGATACGGATCGGTGGTGGTATATGGACTCGGAGCGGTGGCGGATAAGCGGTGGTGGAAGATGGCAGGGACAATGATGATGGTGCGGCGGCGGCGTGACTAATATGACCAGAACTCGAAACTCTAAAAGACTAGACGCTAAGACCAGCAACTTGACACGACGATGCAACCGCAAATTCAACAAAGCAAATACAGAAAAGATTATGCAAAGGCTCAGATTGGTTCGGATAGGATGAACTAACCCTAATTTTTTTTTGGCTTTTTCGTGGACTATAGGTATGAAAAACAGACTCGATCTAGACTACGAAAAACTGTAAAATCTCACCGAGCAACCTAAAAATCTGATACCACTTGATAGAGGCAAAGGTGTCCCGTCTTTCGATGAGATGGTGGCTATCATTTTGGAGGAAGTCGACTTTGACGATCCGACTACGAACGTGCGAGGACGTCGCGCCTTAGCAATTGCTAAACCAACTCCAAGGGGTTATTGACCACGCCGGAGCACGATCAACCTGACCACGAAGGTCTGTTTCCTGCAGGCAAACAAAGAACAAGCAAGAAACAAAGATTGCAATCGGGATATTGCGAATATAAGAGGAAAGCTTTATTGATCAATGTGGGGTTCTGTGACGCCTTGGTCTGGTCGTTGAACACAAACGAAGTACGCGAAGTTGCAGCTATGGCGAACTTTTAATCTAAACAAAACCCAAAGTCTAAACGACGCCCTAAGGGCTGTATATATGGAGGAAGAGGGGGGAATTTCGTGGCGCTTGAGGAAGGGGTCCGAAACCAACCCTAACTCTTGTTTCCCCACACATACGGACTCTAAAAACAGCCTATACTTAAGTATTTCGAAATTACATGGGCCTGGCCCAATAATAAGGTGACGCAGCACCTAGAATAGCCTCTGGACAAAATTTATGAAGTGGCATCTTGTATATTTCGTCCAAGGCTTCATTCACTCCTTATGGTGGCTTCAGAGTCCTGAAATCATCACTTGTAACTCCGTTCTTGTTCCCCTTGCGCATGCCTTCAACTCCATGCTTATTCTTGCTCCAATGTTCATCCTTCTCCAAGCTAGGCCCTTCATTTGTAAGCAAAACAAATGTATCCAATTTAGGCAGCATCATATTCTCATGAACATTAGAATCATTACCAAGAAACGAAAGTACCTGGTAATTTAATTGGCGTGCGCGAGCTCTAGTAATTGGTCCATCATATGTAATAGTAGGGGCTGTGGGTGTAACAATGGTATTGATGTCCTCATCACGGTACATGAAAGGCAACCTGCTTCTTGTGAGGACTTGGTCTTGAGCCTCGTCCAGCAGTAGCCTTAGTCTTCAGCAGAGTGGGGCCTTTTGAGGACTGCGGAGGAGCTGAAGAACTTGCAGAGGCTCCTGAGGCAATTGAGATGCCATTGGTCCTTTGATGGTAGCTAGAACTACGTCCGTATTTCCCCGAAGAGGGAGGGATGATGTAGCACAACGACGGTAGAGTGTTTCCCTCAGTTATGAAACCAAGGTATCGAACCAGTAGGAGAACCAAGCAACACAATGTAAACATCACCTGCACATAAATAACAACACCTTGCAACCCGACGTGTTAAAGGGGTTGTCAATCCCTTTCGGGTAACGGTGCCAGAAATTGGCAAGCGGACGTGAGGTAAATTGTAGTAGATTGAAACAATAGATCGCAAATAAAAAGTGCAGCAAGGTATTTTTATATTTTTTTGGTTTAATAGATCTGAATAAAAATGCAAAGCAAAAGTAGATCGCAAGGCAAATATTTGATAAAGAAGACCCGGGGGCCATAGGTTTCACTAGTGGCTTCTCTCGAGAAAAATAGCAAACAGTGGGTAAACAAATTACTGTTGGGCGATTGATAGAACTTCAAATAATCATGACGATATCCAGGCAATGATCATTACATAGGCATCACGTCCAAGATTAGTAGACCCACTCCTGCCTGCATCTACTACTATTACTCCACACATCGACCGCTATCCAGCATGCATCTAGTGTATTCAGTTCATGGAAAAACGGAGTAATGCAATAAGAACGATGACATGATGTAGACAAGATCCGCTTATCTATATGGCGGTAGATATAAATCTCGTCTTTTTATCCTTAGTAGCAACGATACGTACGTGTCATTTCCCCTTCTGTCACTGGGATCGAGCACCGTAAGATCAAACCCACTACCGGGCACCTCTTCCCATTGCAAGATAAATAGATCAAGTTGGCCAAACTAAACCCAAATATCGGAGAAGAAATACGAGGATATAAGAGATCATGCATATAAGAGATCAAAGAAAATCAAATAACTTTCATGGATATAAAAAGATATAACTGATCATAAACTCAAACTTCATTAGATCCCAACAAACACGCCGCAAAATAGTTACATCATACGGATCTCCAAGAGACCATTGTATTGAGAATTCAGCGAGAGAGAGAGAGAGAGAGAGAGAGAGAGAGAGATAGAGAGAGAGAGAGAGAAAGCCATCTAGCTACTTATTACGGACCCGAAGGTCTACAAAGGACTAGCCACGCATCATCAGAGAGGCACCAATGGAAGTGGTGAACCCCTCCGTGATGGTGTCTAGATTGGATCTGGTGATTTCGGACTCTACGGTGGCTGGACGAATATTTCGACACCTGTTCTAGGGTTTCTGGAATATTGTGATATCTATAGAGCAAAGAGGCGGTCCGGGGGGCACCTTAGGTGGGCACAACCCACTAGGGCTCGCATGGGCCTCCTAGCACGCCCTGGTGGGTTGTGCTCCCCTCGGGCACCCCCAGGTGCAACCAGGGCCCATTGCCTTTCTTCTGGCCCATAAAAAATCATCATGGAGTTTTGTGGCATTTGGACTCCATTTGATATTGATTTCCTACGATGTAAAAAACATGGAAAAAATAGCAACTGGCACTTGGCACTATGTCAATAGGTTAGTACCAAAAAATGATATAAAATGACTATAAAATGATTATAAAACATCCAAGATTGATAATAAAACAACATGGAACAATAAAAAACTATAGATACATTGGAGATGTATCAGCATACCCAAGCTTAACTCCTACTCGTCGTCGAGTAGGTAAGTGATAAAAATGGGATTTTTGATGTGGAGTGTTGTTCATCATGTCATATCATATTATTTTCTTTATAGCATGGAGATTTGGACTTTTATGTGATTCAAAGCAATAGTCTAGTTTTGACATAATAATTTAGATACTCAAGCATATCAACAAGCAACCATTCCTTTCAAAATATGGATGCTAAAATAAGTTATCCCTAGCCCATCATGCTCAAACATTGATCCATTCATGAAACACACTCGAATATTAACTACACCCAATACTTGAGCACGATCATATTGCTTCCTAGTTGGTGCTTTTTATGAGAGAAGATGGAGACTCAAATTTCAAAATAAAAATTGCATAAAGTAAAAGAAAGGCCCTTCGTAGAGGGAATTAGGGATTTGTAGAGGTGTCAAAGCTCAAAGCGAAACATTAGAGATAAAAACATTTTGGGAGGTGTATCCATCCTACCAACGAAAGCGACTTAGAGTTCCGAACACTTTCCATGCTAGATATGCCATAGGCGGTTCCCAAACAGAAAATAAAGTTTATTCCTTTTTCCACCATTCTTTCACTTTCCATGGCTAGCCGTATCCACGGGTGCCCTCCATACCAACACTTTCCAAGGAATTTATTGTTTGACAACATAAAGTAAATATTTTTTTGCATTTCGGGACTGGGCATCCCTAAAATCTTTGCCTTACTCTCATGCAGTGACAAGTGAATAAACACTCATCTTGAGAATAACACATCTAGCATGGAAAATATTTTCCACCCGTTATCGTTCCGCGAGCGAAACAAACACACAAAAGAGAAGTTTATTTTGAAAATTAGAGATGACACCTGCAAATTTGCTTTGAACGGCAAAAGAATACCGCTTATAGGTAGATATAGTGGACTCAGGCAAAACTGGTTTAAAGGATTTTGGATGCACAAGTAGAGGTCATACTTAGTGCAAAATGAAAGCTAGCAAAAGATTTGGAAGTGACCAACCAAGAAAGAATAATCTCATAAGCAAGCATTAAGCATAATTAACACTGAATAATGCACCACAAGTAGGATATAATTTTCATTGCATGATTATTGACTTTCATGCATGCATAGGGAATCACAAACCTTAACACCAATATTCTTACTAGAACACAATTACTCATCAACATAACTCACATATCACATCATCATATCTCAAAACTATTACTAAGAATCAAGTTTATTTTGTCCAATGATCTTCATGACATTTCTTTTACTTTGTCCTTCTTGGATATATATCAGTTTGGCACTAATTTTCATGTCTTGCTTTTCATAAGATCAAACAAATATAAGTGAAGATCACGAGCATAATAAATTTTCTTTCTCTAAAAATAATTTCAGTGAAGCAACAGAGAATTTCTTCAAAACTAACAAAGCACACCGTGCTCAAAAAAGATATAAGTGAAGCACTAGAGCAGGTCCTAGCTCACAAAAGATTTAAGTGAATCATAGAGAACAATTCTACAAAGTCATGAAATAATTTTGGCTCTCTCAAAAAGGTGTGTCCAGCAAGGATTGATGACTTAAAACACAAAATAAAACAAGCAAAGACACATATCATACAAGATGTTCCAAGCAAAACACATATCATGTGACGAATAAAAATATAGCCTCGAGTAAAATACTGATGGTCGTTAGAAGAAATCGGGGATGCCACTCGGGGGCATCCCCAAGCTTAGTTGGTTGCTCATTCTTGGATAATGGCTTGGGATTCTGGGGTATCCCCAAGCTTAGGCTCTTACATCATTCCTTCATCCATCGTAAGATAACCCAAAACTTGAAAACATCAATCACACAAAACTCAACAAAACCTTCATGAGATCCGTTAGTGTAAGAAAAATAAATTACTACTATAAGTGTTGTATCAAAACAATTCATATTTTGTTTCTGTATTATATCTACTGTATTCCAACCTTTCTATGGCAAAAACTCATCAAATAAAACCATAGAGCCATCAAAATAAGCACACAACACAAACAAAACAGAATCTGTCAAAACAGAACAGTCTATAACAATGTGATTTGTTTGAATACTTCTGGAACTCCAAAAATTCTTAAACACTAGGAAAACATAGATAATTTGTATATTGATCTTATGCAAAAAGAATTAGAATTTTATCACGTTCTGGTGAATTGTTATATTTATTTTCCTGAGCACATAGTTTCTGTCTTTTTCAGCAAGATCAAACAACTATCACCCAAGAAGATCCCATTGGTTCTACTTGGCACAAACACTAATTGAAACACAAAAAACACAATAATAAAAGTAGCATAATTGTATAAACACTCAAGAACAGAAAGCAAAAAGCAAAAATAAATTTTATTCATTGGGTTGCCTCCCAACAAGTGCTATAGTTTTACGCCCTTAGCTAGGCATAAAGCAAGGATCTAAGTTTTGTCATCTTTGATTTGAGATCCATAAGATGCCCTAATGATTGACTCATAAGGTGGCTTAATTCTAGTTCTAGGAAAGTTTTCCATCCCCTTCCTCAAAGGAAATTGGAACTTAATATTGCCTTCTTTCATATCAATCACGACATCGATAGTGCGCAAAAACGGTCTACCAAGAATAATTGGACAAGACGGATTGCAATGAATATCAAGAACAGTAAAATCTATGGGCACATAATTCCTATTTGAAAGAATAAGAACATCATTAATTCTTCCCATAGGATTTTTAATAGTAGAATCCGCCAAGTGCAAATTCAAAGAACATTCTTCAAGATTGGTAAGACCAAGCACATCACATAAAGATTTCGGAACTGTAGAAACACTAGCACCCAAGTCACACAAAGCAAAACACTCATAATTTTTAATCTTGACTTTGATAGTGGGTTCCCACTCACCATGAAATTTTCTAGGAATTGAAACTTCTAATTCCAATTTTTCTTCCAAAGCTTTCATCATAGCATCAACAATATGTTTAGTAAAAGCTTTATTTTGTTCATAAGCATGGGGTGAATTTATCATGGATTGCAACAAAGAAATACAATCAATCAAAGAGAAACTATGATAATTAAAGTCTTTGTAATCCAAAAGAGTGGGCTCATCACTAGCTAAAGTTTTGACCTCTCCAAACCCACTTTAATAAATTTTCTCAACAGGATTTACACCCTCCGAAATATTGGAACGCCTTATACTTAAAGTTGAATCTTCTCCAGTCCTTTTTTCATCATTCTTAACTTTACTAAACAAGGAATCAATAGAAGAAACACCAACCATTTTAAGATCTTCATCACTTTTGCAAGAATAATCACTAGAAAAAGCTTTTTCTAAAAATTCTCTTTTAGTTCTAAGCATAGCAGTTCTTTTCTTACTTTCATCCGTAGAAAAATAAAGAGCTTTAATTGATTCATCTACTTTAGGCACAAAAAAATTCATCTTGAGATTTTCCACATCATGAGCAATTCTATCAACACTTCTAGACAAATCATTAATCTTATTCACCTTTTCTTCTATGGAAGTGTTGAAAACTTTTTGTGTGTTGATAAATTCTTTAATATTATTCTGAAGATCAGAGGTGTTCCTATTATTATTGTAAGATTGATTTCCATAGGAATTACCATAATTGTTAGAGGAATTACTAGGAAAAGGTCTAGGATTAAAATTACCTCTATAAGCATTGTTGTTGAAATTATTTCTAGCGATAAAATTCACATCAATGGCATCATGTTTTGCTCAATCAAAGTAGATAAAGTCATATTATTAAAATCAATAGGAGAACTTTTACTAGAAACCAATTTCATAAGAGCATCAACTTTATCACTCAAAGAAGAAATTTCTTCAACCGAATTAACTTTTTTACTAGTAAGAGCTCTTTTGGTATGGCATTTTGAATAATTTGCCATGATATTATCAAGAAATTTGGTGGCTTCAGCCAAAGTAATTTCCATAAAGGTACCACCCACGGCGGAATCTAGAAGATTACGAGAAACAAAATTCAATCGCGCATAAAAAATGTATGATCATCCAAAGATTTAACCCAGGAGTTGGGCAATTCCTTAGCGTCATTTTCATCCTTTGCCAAGATTGTGCAACATACTCATGTTCAAGTTGCTTGAAATTCATGATCTGGGTTCTAAGGGAAATAATTTTTGCAGGAGGAAAATACTTAGTGATAAAAGCATCTTTGCACTTGTTCCAAGAATCGATACTATTGCAAGGCAGAGAAGAGAACCAAATTTTTGCGGAATCACGCAAAGAGAACAGAAATAATTTCATCTTGACCACATCATTGTCCACATCTTTTTTCTTTTGCATATCGCATAATTCCACGAAGGTATTAAGATGGGACGCGCAATCCACATTAGGAGTACCGAAAAATTGGTCTTTCATAACAAGATTCAGCAAAGCGGTATTAATATCACAAGTCTCCGCACTAATGGCGGGAGGATCAAGCAGGGTGCCAATTAAATCATTGTTTTTGGTATTTGAGAAATCACATAACTTGGTGTTCTCTTGAGTCATGATGACCACACAACAAGATTGCACTCAATAAACAGATCCGACAAGAAAACGGCGGACGGAAAAAGAGAGGCGAATAAAGCGGCAAATTTTTGTGAAGTGGGGGAGAGGAAAACGAGAGGCAAATGGAAAATAATGTAAATTGCAAGGAGATGAGATTTTTGATTAGGAACCTGGTTATGTTGAAGATCCTCCCCGGCAATGGCGCCAGAAAGTCTCCTTGATGGTAGCTAGAACTACGTCGGTATTTCCCCGGAAAGGGAGGGATGATGTAGCACAGCGACGGTAGAGTATTTCCCACAGTTATGAAACCAAGGTATCGAACCAGTAGGAGAACGAAGCAACATAATGTAAACAACACCTGCACACAAATAACAACACCTCACAACCTGACGTGTTAAAGGGGTTATCAATCCCTTTCTGGTAACGGTGCCAGAAATTGGCAAGCGGATGTGAGGTAAATGTAGTAGATTGAAATAATAGATCACGAATAAATAAAGTGCAGCAAGGTACTTTTGTATTTTTTTGTTTAATAGATCTAAAAAATGCAAAGGAAAAGTAGATCGCAAGGCAAATATATGAGAAAGAAGACCCATGGGCCGTAGATTTCACTAGTGGCTTCTCTCGAGAAAAATAGCAAACAATGGTTAAACAAATTACTGTTGGGCAATTGATAGAACTTCAAACAATCATGACGATATCCAGGCAATGATCATTACATAGGCATCATGTCCAAGATTAGTAAACCGACTCCATCCTGCATCTACTACTATTACTCCACACATCGACCGCTATCTAGCATGCATCTAGTGTATTAAGTTCATGAAAAAACAGAGTAATGCAACACATGATGTAGACAAGATCTGTTTATCTATATGGCGGTAGATATAGATCTCGTCTTTTTATCCTTAGTAGCAACGATACGTACATGTCGTTTCCCCTTCTGTCACTGGGATCAAGCACCATAAGATCAAACCCACTACCGGGCACCTCTACCCATTGCAAGATAAATAGATCAAGTTGGCCAAACAAAACCAAAATATCGGAGAAGAAATATGAGTCTATAAGAGATCAAAGAAACTCAAATAACTTTCATGGATATAAAAGATATAACTGATCATAAACTCAAAGTTCATCTGATCCCAACAAACACACCGCAAAAGAGTTACATCATACGGATCTCCAAGAGACCATTGTATTGAGAATTCGGCGAGAGAGAGAGAGATAGATAGAGAGAGAGAGAGAGAGAGAGAGAGAAAGCCATCTAGCTACTAACTACGGACCCGAAGGTCTACAAAGGACTACTCACGCATCATCAGAGAGGCACCAATGGAAGTGGTGAACCCCTCCGTGATGGTGTCTAGATTGGATCTGGTGATTGTGGACTCTTCGGCGGCTGGATGAATATTTCGACGCCTGTTCTAGGGTTTTTGGAATATTGTGGTATTTATAGAGCAAAGAGGCAGTCCAGGGGCACCCGAGGTGGGCACTACCCACCAGGGCGCGCCTGGGCCTCCTGGCACGCCCTGGTGGGTTGTGCCCCCCTCGGGGCACCCCCTAGGTGCAACCAGGGCCCATTGCCTTTCTTCTGGCCCATAAAAAACCATCATGGAGTTTCGTGGCACTTGGACTCCGTTTGATATTGATTTCCCGTGATGTAAAAAACATGGAAAAAATAGCAACTGGCACTTGGCACTATGTCAATAGGTTAGTACCAAAAAATGATATAAAATGACTATAGAATGATTATAAAACATCCAAGATTGATAATAAAACAACATGGAACAATCAAAAATTATCGATACGTTGGAGATGTGTATCATCCTTTGACATGAGGCGAGATGCACAGGTGCCGAGGACTTTGTCGGAGCAGCTGAGGACTTTGCAATCGGAGGAACTGGTGCAGCTTGAGGAATTTTCCATGAGGGCATAGATGAGCTGGGCCGTGAGGGCATTGCCGAAGAACTAGGCTTGTGATCTGGTTTCTTGGCCATGGCCTTCCTAGGCCTGCTAGCAGAGGCCTCAACAGCGGCAGCTATAGAGTCTTCATTGAATTTCTTCACTGCTTCTTTAGACATTTTGGCTAGCTTGGCTTGCCGTTTTTTCCATTCACCAGGATAGTCCTCGCCGCGCTTGAGGCTGGTGGGATTAGCTTCTTGGCCAGGTGCCAATGGAGGTCTTGGTCAAGGAGGGTGAAGAGCGAATTTGTTCATGTACTTTGGGGTGACATATCTATACTCCCTCCATTCCCGTGCCCATCTCCTCTCTATCCTTTATATGCGCACCTAGCACTGATTCTTGTTCTCCTTGACATGTTTGGCCTCATCAGGAGTACAATATTATTCATAAATGTCCTTAGGGATCTCAAATGCTGTGTTGACTTCCATTTTCTTGCCTCCCTTCTGAGGTTTCTTGCCATCTGCCATATTCTTCAGATGAGGATTTTGAACAATTGAGTTCTCTGAAGAGGTGTGCAATTTTTCTTCGAGGAACACTGCAAATGAGTTAAGTTGATGAGAACCTAGTGATTCAGTAGCGGACATGAGTACCTATGAACGAAGTATAGGTGCGAAGAATTGGAGAGGTCATATGCATTCTTATAAGTTTTTGCAAAAAGAACAAGTTTGAGGAATTTCACTAAGCGCTTTTTGAATTAGGTTCCAAAGTTGCATAGATTGAAAATCCTCACAATTAAGGAATCTTGAAGAAAAATGTTGCTTAAGACAAATGGATCAAGAACAGATGCTTGTGTGAGATTTTTAAAGTGTGGATGTTGAATAATAAACACCTTTTGAAGATTTTGTAGAGATCATCAGAATCAACAAGGGAAATAAAAGTAACTTTTAATTACCCTTGACGAAGAACACGATGAACTGGGAGTAGTAGATTGGAAGTTCGTCAGTCCAGATCTTCCACGCCCTAACTTGGCAGAGGAAGACAACTACGACGGCGGTGGAATGAAGAAATTCGCGGCCGGTGCGAGTACGACGACGATGAGGTCGAGGCAGTGAAGCTCTTCCTCAACAGTGACGATGGAAGTAGTGGCAGCGCTAGGTTGGGAAGCTTGAGCGAGGGTAAGTGAGTTCGAGCAAGGTAAATGCAGTCTAAGAAGGGAAGGGGTATATATAGCCGAGGTGAAAAACCGCTCGCCCGAGGAAAATGGACGAACATGCCCCTGACTCTTCTCATCCTAGCGACATGTGTCACCCACGTACAGGGCGGTGGAGATCGTGTGAGATCGTGGGTGAATAGATAAATCCTATCGTGGGAGGTGGAACGGTTTGAGCGGCAAAAGGCAAAAATTCAGATTAGAATATTTTAACGCTTTGTTTGCAAATTCTTCAGCTGACAAGGACACAGTGAAGATTTTGAACGGATTTCAAATAAAACGCTCATGAAGAATTTGAGAACAGACTAGGTTGAGTTTAGCATAGAGGGGGAAGGGTCCGATCACATTCACTTAGCAGAAATAGCAACTTGAAGTAATCGCAATAAGTGAATGTTGTAGAGGACTTAAACTCATATATAGTCAATGAAGAAAAACGACGGAAAGAGTGAAGACAATGCAAAGTTGAAGAAAGCAACTGAGGAATTTAAAAAACTAAAGAAAAACTCAAAATGAAGAATTTCAACTTTTGTTGGTGGCATAACCCACCGTATAAGGATGATGATTTCAGACGCCGCGTACAATTGTCGTATGACTTTGAGAATCAAATTCTTCGTTAATTTATTCACACTTAGAGGGTTTGTCTTCAGTGATTGAAGAAAAATGTTACTTCATGTGACGCACATCTAAGTCATTATTTTTGCATAAGTGTTAGGATGTGTGTCCTTTTCAAACGACATTCGAAGATTCTAAGATATTTAGCTCACACCGCAACTTGCTAAATCTCTTCTCATCCAAGGGCTTTGTGAAGATATCGTCTAGCTGTTCTTCAGTCCTCACGTGCTCGATAGAGATGTCGCCCTTCAACACATCATCACGAAGAAAATGATGACGAATCTGAATGTGCTTTGTCTTCGAGTGCTAAACTGGGTTATGAGCAATCTTGATGGCACTCTCATTGTCATAGTAGAGAGGCACATTCTTCACATTGAAGCAGTAGTCCTTGAGGGTTTGCTTCATCCATAGCAATTGAGCACAACACGAACCAGCAACAATGTACTCAGCTTCAGCAGTTGATAGTGATACACAGTTCTGTTTCTTCGAGGACCAACATACCAATGATCGTCCGAGGAAATGACATGTGCCTGATGTTGACTTGCGGTCCACACGATCAACAGCATAGTCAGAGTCTAAATATCCAATGAGATCAAAAGCCGAGCCCTTGGGATACCATAATCCAAGTGTTGGAGTGTGAGCTAGATATCAAAGAATATGCTTCACAGCCTTATGGTGTGATTCCTTCGGTGTAGCTTGAAAGCGGACACACATGCAAACACTAAGCATAATATCTGGCCTAGATGCACACAAATACAATAAAGAGCCAATCATGGAGTGGTATAACTTTTGATCAAAGTCAATACCATTTTCATCAGTGCATAGATGGCCATTTGTGGGCATAGGGATTTTAAATCATTTGCAATCTTGCATGCCGAATTTTCTCAATACATCCTTGAGGTATTTCTCCTGAGATATGAAGATGCCGTTGCGTTGTTGACGTATTTGAAGACCTAAGAAGAATTTCAATTCTCCCATCATTGACATTTGATATTATTCACTCATCATATAGGCAAATTCATCACTGTAACGTTGGTCAGTACAGTCAAAGATGATATCATCAACATATATTTGGCATACGAATAATTCATCATCATAAGTTTTGGTGAAAAGAGTTGGGTCAAGTGAACTGGGTTTGAAGCCTTTCTTCATGAGGAATTCCTTCAAAGTATCATACCACGCCCGAGGGGCCTCCTTGAGGCCATAGAGGGCCTTATTGAGTCTGAATACTTTGTCAGGATTCTTTGGATCTTCAAAACCTGGGGGTTGAGCAACATATACTTATACTTCTTCCAAAAGCTTACCATTAAGGAATGCACTTTTCACATCCATTTGATATAATATGATATTATGATGGCTAGCATAAGCAAGAAATATGCGAATAGCCTCAAGTCTAGCAACAGGTGCAAAATTTCCATCGAAATCAATTCCTTCAACTTGTGTGTAGCCTTGAGCTACAAGCCCTGCCTTATTCCTCACCACAAGGCCATTCTCATATTGCTTGTTGCGGTAGATCCATTTTGTGTCGATGATATTGTTCTTGCGAGGGTCTGGTCGCTTGACATGTTCCCATACGTTGTTGAGCTCGAACTGATGTAATTCCTCTTGCATAGCTTGAATCCACTCAGGCTCCAGAAATGCCTCGTCTACCTTAGTGGGCTCTGTGATAGAGACGAAAGCAAAGTGCCCACAAATGTTAGACAAATGTGAAGCTTTTGAGCGTGTGAGAGGACCTGGTGCATTGATGTCACTGATGATTTTCTCAATCTGCACTTCATTTGCAACGCGAGGATGAGCTGGTTGGCGACGAGGAATTTCCTCAGCATTTTCTTTAGAGCCATTTTCTTCAGGTGCACCAGCATGATGATCTTCATGATCTGGAATGACTTCTTCAACATATTCTTCAGTAGGAATGACATCCTTAGTAGCCTTGAACTTGATGGTTTCCTTAGGTGATTTTTCATCTAGCACAGGAGGTAGGTGCTCTATTGGGTTTCTTGTCAGTGAGGAGTTCATATGCGGTATTTTTGAAGAATTTGTGAAGATATACCTTGTTGATGGTGTGGCACGCAGTATCCATTGCCTTAATCCAGAAATGACGAGGCGTCTTGTAGTCATCAAGCATAGTGCGAGCCATTTCAACAAGAGTCCGGTTCTTGCGCTCCACGACACCATTCTGCTGAGGAGTATAAGGAGCAGATAAATCATGAGTAATACCAAGTTCATCAAGATAATCATCAAGACCAGTATTCTTGAACTCAGATCCATTGTCACTTCTGATGTGCTTGATCTTCACACCAAAGTTGGTTGAAGCCCTCGAGGAAAATCGTTTGAAGACTTCGTGCACTTCACGTTTGTAAGTGACTATATGCACCCATGTGTAACGATAATAATCATCGACAATAACAAAGCCATATAGAGATGCTTCATTGGTGAATGCAGAATAGTGATTTGGGCCAAAGAGATCCATGTGAAACAATTCAAATGGATGAGTGGTGGTCATGATAGTCTTTGCGGGATGCTTGGCCTTGGTCATCTTTCCAGCTTCACAGGCTCCACACAGATGATCCTTGAGGAATTTGACATCCTCTATGCCTATGACATGCTTTTTCTTTGCGATAGTGTGCAAGTTCCTCATGCCAGCATGACCAAGTCATCGATGCCATAGCCATCCTTCTGAAGCTTTTGCAAGTAGACATGTGGCAGGTTATGGTCCTGTAGAGAAATCAACAATATACAAATATTCTCTCCTAAAGCCTTCGAATACTTTGGAATGGTCAGCTTCCATGATCACAACACAACGATACTTGCCAAAGATAACAACCGTATCAGGATCGCAAAGCATTGAGACTGACATGAGGTTGAATCCTAAGAACTCGACAAGCATGACTTTGTCCGTGTGTCGATCCTTTGAGGTCGCAACCTTACCTAGACCCAATACCTTGCTTTTGCCTTTGTCAGCGTAGGTGATATGCTTCAGATGCGGTGGAGACAAGGGAGCGTCCATCAATAAGTTCTTGTCACCAGTCATGTGATTTGTACATCCACTATCGAGGACCCACTCAGTGGCTTTGGGTTGATCATCCTGCAAATGAATTAGTGCAGCTTACAAACTCATATACTTCATTAGTGAAGAATATGACATCAAGTTCATCAGATCAATTTCATCAAGCAAGAGAACAGGTAAAGCAGTATGAGGACCTGAGAAATGAAAATTCATTTCTTCATGATTAGCTTGCGTCCTTTCAAGCAAATCCAGGTGTCCAGCAAATTCTTCAGACATTTAAGTTCGTCTGGAGACCTGACCCTACATAAGAGATTAGTTATTTGTCTTCACCACCCACATCTGGAAGGGTGGCAAAGAGTTCATCATTCTGTGAGCTCCATAAGAGAAAGGTGGCATAGATGCCAATCCACTTCATTTCACATAAGAGGGGTTTGGGTAAGCATATGAATAAGCAAAGAAATTCTTCGAGGACTTATGAACATAATGATTAGAAGAATAATGCACATATTCATAACCCTTAGTCTTTCCCTACAAAATAGAAGTGTTAGCACGATGATGTTCATATGAGGACTTTGATCCATATGAGGAATGTGGTCCATATGAAGACTTTGGTCCATATGAAAAATTTGATCTGGGGTTCCTATTCTTCACAGGTGGTGTCATGATGACATTCACCTGAAGACTTTCAAGGCACCTTTTGGGAACCCATATTATCTTCAAATGGGGACCGTTTCTGCATTTAGTGCCAACATATCTAGCAAATACTTCACCATTCTGATTTTTGAACAGTTTATAGTTGGAGTCAAATGACTCATCAGAAGAGTATCAAGATTCACATGTAAAGCAAGATAGAGTGGATGGATCTACTGGAGGTCCCTTTGCAGCAACCCATGAGGTTTTGGGATACTGCTAAGGCTTCCAGTATGTTCCATCAACATTGAGTTTCCTCACAAAGGCAATATCCTCTTTCCTAGGGTTCCTGTTGAGGATCTGCTTTTTAAGCACATCACAAAGTGCCTGATGCCCTTTTAGGCTTTTGTACATGCATGTCACATACAATTCCTTCAGCCCTGCATTGTCAATGATACTAGCAACATCCTTAGATGAGAAATTAGTGATAGCAGCGACAGGTGAAGAATTTGCAGCAATAGAAGCATTTGAACTTTCAGGTGAAGAATTAGCAGATTCACGTTCAATGCACTTCAAACACGGAGGAATGAATTCTTCCTGAGCAGCGCTGATCTGTTGAGAAAGTAATGAATCTCTCTCCTTCTGAAGATCTTCATAACTCACCCTTAGCTTCTCAAGATCTTGCTTTCTTTGAAGAAATTCATAATAAAGCTTCTCATGATCAGATAAGAGAGTGTTATGATGACTCTGAAGGTTATCAAACTTGGACTTATGTCTTTGAAGATTTTCAGTCAAAGTCTTAGTGCGACCCATTTCTTCACCCAACATATCATCACTCTCATCTAGAATTTTTTGAACTTTTTCCAAAGCTCTTTGTTGTTTAGTGGCAAGGGAAGCAAGTTTGGTATAACTGGGTCCAAATTCATCACTAGATTCATCATCACTAGACTCAGATAGGTAGCATTCAGTTACCTTGGCACCTTTTGCCATAAGGCATGGTGCAGAGGATGATGATTCTGGATCGAAAGTCATAGCCTTGCGCAATTCCATGAAATCCTCAAACCAGGGATCACGATGAGTTCGATGACCTTCATAGACCTCAGAGAGTCAGTCCTAGATAAGCTTCGCGTGGCTGGGATGCATAATGTTCCCGAACTGATTTTGAGACAGACATGAGCAAATGATGTCCTTCGCCGTGAGGTTGAGAAGAGTGTACTTGCGAATGTCATCAGCCTCCGCCATCTTGCACAGATCGGTAAGACCAATCTCAATGACGGTCCACAACTCGCTGTTCATTGCCATGAGTCGCTTCTTCACCATGGCCTTCCACTTGGGATAATCATGACCGTCAAAGATGGGGCATGACACAGTCTTCATTCCTGCGGTCGACATAACTAAAACTCTAGGCGGTTAAACCAAAATCACATAGAACAAGGGAGTACCTTGCTCTGATACCAATTGAAAGTGCGTTAAGTCGACTAGAGGGGGGTGAATAGGCGATTTTTACAAATTCGTCACTAAGGAATTTCACAGTGAGGAAATTCCTAAGTCACGAATGACTAGCAGCAGAATAAGAACTCAGATGCAAGCATCACGGAACAGAAGCACAGTTATCATGATGAAATGAGAACAAGCATAAAGTACAGAAAGCGTAAGCACATGATAAGCAGGCTGAAGACAAACTGACTAAAGAAATTGAACTGAGGAAATTGAGGAAGTGTTTAGTCAAAGTCTTCAAACAGTAACGATCAAGTACACAACACAGTACTGAGGAAATGGAAGGGTTGAGGAAATAGAACCAGTTAGCTCAGTGAAGACATTTATTTGGTAGACCAGTTCCAACTGTTGTGACAGTTGTTCGTCTGGTTGGAGCGGCTAGGTATTTAAACCCGAGGACACACAGTCCCAGACACACAGTCCTCACCCTATTCTCCTTGAGCTAAGATCACACAGACCTCGCCCAATCATTCGTGGTAAGTCTTTAGGTAACTTAGAAACCTTCACAAACTCGGTCACTCGGTGATCCACAATTTCCTCTTGGATGCTCTAGACCATGACGCCTAACCGTCTGAAGATGCACAGTCTTCAAAGGTAACAAGCATCGGATCCACACAGGAACAATCTCTTCAGTGATGCTCAATCACTTTGGGTTTGTAGGTGTTTGGGTTTGGGTTTTCCTCACTTGATGATTTTCTCTCAAAGTCCTCAAAGGATGGGATGCTCTCAAATGACAAGTGTCAGTTTCTCTCGGAGCAGCCAACCAGCTAGTGGTTGTAGGGGGCGGCTATTTATAGCCTAGGGAGCAGCCCGACATGATAAGACATTAATGCCCTTCAATGATATGACCGTTATGTCTTATCATTCTGGTCTCTGAGGAATTTGTTCTGACTGAGGAGTTAGGTATTCGGCAACTGAGACATAAATGCCCTTCACCAATTGTATGATATTTGTCTTCATGTTTACTTCGTACTATTTACTAGACTATGGCTTGACTAGTGTAGTTTATCTTCCGCTGCATACTGTATAGGTTGTATTTGGTTGTCCATCTTCGAAGACATTGCATGTCTTGGAGACTTTCATAAAAATCGCTTATTCACCCCTCTCTAGTCAATAACTAGCACTTTCAAAAGGTTAAAAGGTGGCATGACAAAAGAATCCAAAAGCAGGAATTCAAAGTTAGTGAACATGTTCTTTTGTACAACTCTCGTTTTAGATTCTTTGTAGGGAAACTTCTTTCCAAATGGGAAGGACCTTATATTATCGAAGAAGTTTATCGTTCTAGAGCCATTAAGATCAATAATGTCGAAGGCACTAATCCAAAGGTTGTCAATGGGGAAAGAATTAAGCACTATATCTTAGGTATGCCTATTAATGTTGGAATCAATATTATCCAAACCATGACACTGGAGGAGCACATAAAAGCAACCTTCCAAAACACTCCTGAAACCTGAAAAAGAGGAGGTACGTGATAGGGTAAGTAAACGGACTCCAAAAAATCCGCAAAAATATTTTCTGTCAGTTTTGGAGTATTAGAAAAATTAGGAAAATAAGAAACAACCAGGAAGGCAACCGAGGTGAGAACGATACACCAGGGCGCGCCTGATTGCCTAGCGTGCCAAGGTGGGTTGTGCGCACCTCGGGAACCTCCCCAAATCCATTTTCCTTCCATTTTCCTTGTTTCCCAAGATAAAAAATCTTTATATACCCCCCGGACGTATTGACCACCTTATCACAGAGAAATCTTCTGTTCTTGTTCCTTGCTATTTTTCTGACAAATCCAGATCGCCGTGGCCCCACCAAGCTTTTGCAAGGACAAGTTCTTCGAGAGGTAATGATACTTCTCCATCGTATATACTTTTCCAAACTCTTTTGCCCTTGTTTTGGACTCTAATTTGCATGACTTGAATGGAACTAACCCGGACTGACGTTGTTTTCAGCAGAATTGCCATGGTGTTATTTTTGTGCAGAAATAAAAGTTCTCGGAATGACCTGAAACTTGATGGAGAATACTTTTGGAATCAATAAAAAATATTGGCGAAAGAATCAACCAGAGGGGACACACCATCTGACCACAAGGGTGGAGGGCGCGCCCTCTGGTCTTGTGAGTCCCACAGGCCTCCACCGACCTCAACTCCAACTCCATATATTCATGTCCGGGGAGAAAAAAAACAGAGGGAAGGATTCATCGTGTTTTACTATACAGAGCCGCCGCCACCTCCTGTTCTTCCCTGGGAGGGCAGATCTAGAGTCCGTTTTGGGATCCGGAGAGGGGAAATCGTCACCATCGTCATCATCAACCATCCTCCATCACCAATTTCATGATTCTCACCACCGTGCGTGAGTATTCCCATCGTAGGCTTGCTGGATGGTGATGGGTTGGATGAGATTTACCATGTAATCGAGTTAATTTTGTAAGGGTTTGATCCCTAGTATCCATTATGTTCTGAGATTGATGTTGCTATCACTTTGATATGCTTAATGCTTGTCACTAAGGCCCGAGTGCCATGATTTCAGATCTGAACCTATTATGTTTTCATGAATAGGTCTCTATCGGTAGATAACATAAATAAACATAGTTTTTGCAAACATAGTGCTATGAATAGGTCTGATTTATCGGTAGATTCCCAATAAATTGCTTATCAGAACGATAAATCGGTCCAAAAGATAAACGACAAAGATAAGGCATAATCTTATCGGTCACCCCATGATTAGCGATAAATCAGAAGATTAATCAGTGAATCGGACGATTTCTTGAACAGTGGTATCCACTATGTTCTAAGATTGATGTTGCTATGAGTTTGCTATGCCTAATGCTTGTCACTAGGGCCCGAGTGCCATGATTTCATATCTGAACCTATTATGTTTTCATGAATATATTTGTGTTCTTGATCCTATCTTGCAAGTTATAGTCACCTACTATGTGTTATGATCCGGCAACCCTGGAGTGACAATAGTCGGGACACTTCTCGATGATGACCGTAGTTTGAGGAGTTCATGTATTCACTAAGTGCTAATGCTTTGGTCCGGTACTCTATTAAAAGGAGGCCTTAATATCCCTTAGTTTCCAATAGGACCCCCCTGCCATGGGAGGGTAGGACAAAAGATGTCATGCAAGTTCTTTTCCATAAGCATGTATGACTATATTCGGAATACATGCCTATATATTAATGAATTGGAGCTAGTTCCGTGTCACCCTATGTTATAACTGTTGCATGATGAATGCCATCTGACATAATTATCCATCATTGTTCCATGGCCTGCGAGCTTTTCACATATTGATCTTTGCTACTTTACTTTTCCGTTGCCACAGTTACGACTACTACAAAACTGCTATTGTTACTCTTGTCACCGTTACCGTTACTTCCATACTACTTTGCTACTAAATACTTTGATGTAGATATTAAGTCTTTCAGGTGTGGTTGAATTGACAACTCAGCTGCTAATGCTTGAGAATATTCTTTGGCTCCCCTTGTGTCGAATCAATAAATTTGGGTTGAATACTCTACCCTCGAAAACTGTTGCGATCCCCTATACTTGTGGGTTATCAAGACCTTTTTTCTAGCGCCGTTTCCGGGGAGCATAGCTCTATTCTCTGAGTCACTTGGGATTTATATCTGTTGATCACTATGGAGAATCTAAAAGACAACAAAACCAAGATCTATCCCTCAACTACGAGGGGATGTAAGGAACTGCCATCTAGCTCTGCACTTGGTTCACCTTCTGTTTTGAGTAAACTTGCGACACCTACACCTGCTATTGATTCTGATATGTCACATGTTATTGATGATGCCACTTCTGCTATGCATGATTGTCGGGGGAAATCGGCTTCCTCGAACACCTATGGGGACCGAGCCCCTTTCTTGGTTCAGCGGGGGGTGGAGGTCGCGCGAAGAGCGGATCGAGGCGATGCACACAAGGGATTTTACCCAGCTTCGGGCCGCAAGGATGCGTAAAACCCTACTGCTGCTTTGTGGATTGTATTGTGTTCTTGCTCAGGAGCGTGTGGTGCTACAGTACACGCGAGCTGCTGGTGAGAGAGAGCGTAGCGATGGGTGTCTCCCCTTCCTACGTGTGCATGGGGCCTCCTTTTATATGCTCAAGGGGTTACCCACAGGTGGCAGCACAGGTGGGGGCAAAAATGGGAGAATGCTGCAGTGGGTACAGCTTCCTGCACAGTGGTTGTACAGTGCTATCATACCTAACTCTGGCGGCAGGGGACAAGGGCATTAAATGCCCGTCCACATCGCCCAGACGGTGCAGGAAAGGGGACCATCAGGAGCGCCACCATTTACCACGATGGCTACTCTGTCAGCGTCGCTTCGCCACCGCATGCCCCTGGCTACGCAGCCTCTCGCCACGTACGCCTGGAACGGCCCCAGAGCGACGCGTGGGTGGATGAGCTGGAGCGCAGGCGCGGGGTGGTGACTTGCCGCGGCAAGCGCCTTGCCACGGTTGGTGCCTTGTCGCGCCCGGGATCTTGTCGCTCACCGGTCCTTGCCGGGACGCGGGGCGTATCGCAGCAAGTATCTTGTCGTGCCTCGGTCGGCCTTCGCAGCAAGCTCCTCTTGACGGGGCCTTATGCTTCGAGCGGGCGTCCCGGCAAGCTCCTCTTGCCGGGGCCTTGCTCTCTTCGGGTGGCCTTCCCGGCAGGCTCCTCCTGCCGGGGTCTTGGCTCAAATACTTGGTCTTGGATGGCCCAAAAAGGGACCATGGAGAGTCTTGGCGATCGCCTGGCAAGCCTTGCCGCGGGGTGCTACGACTGCCCGTGCACAAGTTCGGGGTACTAAGGTACCCCTACTTTAGTACATCGACAGGAGCCCCCGGGCCTGGGCCATACACGATGCCGAGCGCTGTTGGGCCAGGCCCAAAACAGTGCACGGGCACGCGCGGCCTGGGTCATGCTGCATCTGCTTCTGCGTCCACCATGTTCTCCCCGAACGGCACGCGTCGAACGCGGCATCGTGGGGAGAGGCGTGCGTGACGTGGGCGGCAAGCGCGGGGCTGAACCCCGCAGGCATGCGTCACGTCGCAATAAAGGGGGATGGTCCGCGCTAGCTCCATAAGTGGAGGGAGGCGTGGAGGCGAAGGTGGCGCAGCTCGACACTGATCTCAAGGCGAGCGGTGAGGAGCTCGCCGCGCTTAAGCAGGAGCGCGAGAAGGGTGCCCACACCCTCGGCGAGCTGCAGGGCCGCTTCGCCGAGAAGATCAAGGAGCTCGACGCCGCCAAGGACTCCAACGCTGACCTCGAGCTGAAGCTGGACACCTTGTCCAAGGCGCTGGACAGCGCCAAGGAGCAAGAGGTGACCTTGCGGAAGGAGGTCGCGGACAACGAGGCGCTGTTGGAGAGCGCCGCAGTCACCCAGAACGAATTCAGGGCGATGGTGGAGAAGTGGACGGAGGGTCTGGTGGACATCGCCGCCTCCATCGACAAGGAGCTGTCGCTGCTGGGGATGGACGGTCACGAGTATCCCTCCGACGCGAACCTCCCACCCAGCGCCAAGCTCACTTCGTTCTTCAAAGGCGTGGTGGCGGCCCTTCAGCATCTCCGGAACGCGATCCCAGAGCAACTGGCCGGCGAGACGCGCGACGCCATCGCCGGAGCCCTCGAGAAGGTGTTGGTGAAGATTGCCTTCTGCAACCCCGGCATCAGGCTCACCAACGTCCTCAAATCCCTGCCGGCAGACGCTGACCTCGAGGAGATCAGGGACCTCGTCGCGCCCATTGTGGAGAAGGTGGCGGGGATCAAGAGGATCGAGGGCGACCGCGTGGATTAGGCCGCCCCCCCCTTTTCTTTTCTTGTCGCTGCTGGCCAAGTCATGAAAGCGATTCATTAGGGCCACGACAAACTATCTTGTAATGTAACTTTATCTTAGGCAGTGATTGCACAGTTATTTACTCTACTTGACTCCGTGCTTTGTATGTTTTTGCCCTACGCTTTTGGGGACTTGTCGGCGTAGGCCTCCGCCTTACCGCGGGCTCTGAGTGCGGGACATCAGCAGCCCGCCAGCGGCGCCACTACCGGCAAGAAACCTTGCCGCGGCTAGCTGCAGCTCGCTTAAATTGTTGAGCAGGCTCAAAGCAAAGTAAGTGTTGCGACTGCAGTCGCAGCACACTTAAGCTGCCGAGTGAGCTCGAAACAAAGTAAGGATGCCACTCTGGTTGTAGCACACTTAAGTCATTGAGCGGACTCGAAATGAAGTAAGGGCGCAACTAGCCACGAGCCAGTCCCTCCGCGCACAGGTCTTCCATACAAAGTACGGTCGTTCGAGGAAGATAACCTCAAAATTTTAAAAACTCGATTGCTCAAACTTTGGCAACTTAGCTTTTCCGTGGCTCGCTGCCCGGCAAGGTCGCTTTTCCGGCAAGGCGAAACATGGGGCTCGTCGTCGCTTACCGGGGGTCAGTGCTGCACAGAGTGTCAGATAATGCATGCAAAGGATAAAGAGCATGAGATCGACAAGGTGCGCGGAGCACATGAACTCAATCTGCGCGCATGGTCTGCGCCTGGCTCTCTACAAAGGATCACATGCAACAGCGGCAAGACTTTGTACAGAAGGGTGGTCGCCGGACGGGGTCCGACAACCGCTCCTTACGGGCGAAACTTACGAAGAAGCCCAACGTCCCGGGAGTTGCTCACCGGAGTGGTATCTTCGGTCTCAAGGCGGACAGCGCCAGGCCTAGCGACTCGTTTCACCCGGTAAGGGCCTTCCCACTTCCTCGAAACTTCTGGCACTAACTTTGCAGCTATAAAAGCAGCGCAAAGCTTGCTGGTAGCGAGCAGCTCGCACAGTGGCCTGAAGACGGTCCTCCTCGAGGAGCAGCGCGTCAAAGGTGTCGCAGCTGCTCTTGCTCGAGCTTAGCGTGAGCGAGCACTCGAGGTGGTCCGTATGCGAGATCCGTGGGGCTAACTGCCTCTGCTCCATGGAATAGAGCGAAAGGTTGCCTGGTCATACCAGGTCTTATCTACGCCGAGAGGTGTCGGCATAGGTTTGGACGCCGTGGCACCATGAGCTCGGTGCATGTTCGGACGTCGTGGCGCCATGAGCGGGCTCGACGATGCCCGTTCCGCCGCCGGTGCCATCCCCACCACCCGTTTGCTCCGAGGGCGGTGGGTTCGACGCGGACGGACCGGCCACCTCCGGAGCTTTCTTCTTCGGCGGCATGTCGATGAAGATGATGGAGATCTAGCCCGCGCAGACGCCGGATCAGGTTCGCCCAACTTCGACGCCCCCTATCTGGCGCGCCAAAGATGTCGGGGGAAATCGGCTTCCTCGAACACCTATGGGGACCGAGCCCCTTTCTTGGTTCGGCGGGGGGCGGAGGTCGCGCGAAGAGCAGATCGAGGCGATGCACACAAGGGATTTTACCCAGCTTCGGGCCGCAAGGATGCGTAAAACCCTACTGCTGCTTTGTGGATTATATTGTGTTCTTGCTCGGGAGCGTGTGGTGCTACAGTACACGCGAGCTGCTGGTGAGAGAGAGCGTAGCGATGGGTGTCTCCCCTTCCTACGTGCGCATGGGGCCTCCTTTTATATGCTCAAGGGGTTACCCACAGGTGGCAGCGCAGGTGGGGGCGAAAATGGGAGAATGCTGTAGTGGGTACAGCTGCCTGCACAGTGGCTGTACAGTGCTATCATACCTAACTCTGGCGGCAGGGGACAAGGGCATTAAATGCCCGTCCGCATCGCCCAGACGATGCAGGAAAGGGGACCGTCAGGAGCGTCACCGTTTGCCACGATGGCTACTCTGTCAGCGTCGCTTTGCCACTGCATGCCCCTGGCTACGCAGCCTCTCGCCACGTACGCCTGGAACGGCCCCAGAGCGACGCGTGGGTGGATGAGCTGGAGCGCAGGCGCGGGGTGGTGACTTGCCGCGGCAAGCGCCTTGCCGCGGTTGGTGCCTTGTCGCGCCCGGGAGCTTGTCGCTCACCGGTCCTTGCCGGGACGCGGGGCGCGTCGCAGCAAGTATCTTGTCGTGCCTCGGTCGGCCTTCCCAGCAAGCTCCTCTTGTCGGGGCCTTGTGCTTCGAGCGGGCGTCCCGGCAAGCTCCTCTTGCCGGGGCCTTGCTCTCTTCGGGTGGCCTTCCCGGCAGGCTCCTCCTGCCGGGGTCTTGGCTCAAATACTTTGTTCTTGGATGGCCCAAAAAGGGACCATGGAGAGTCTTGGCGATCGCCTGGCAAGCCTTGCCGCGGGGTGCTATGACTGCCCGTGCACAAGTTCGGGGTACTAAGGTACCCCTACTTTAGTACACCGACAATCTTATGATGAAACTACTTATCTACTTGATAATACTGTGCCACTAGGTGAATTTCTTGATGAATAACTTGCTAGGGTTAGAGAGAATGAAATTACTGAAACTGATGATATTATTGAAACTCAAGATATGAATCTCCCTAGATATGAATTTCCTAGTGTACCTGAGGGTTATATTATGGATGAAGAAATAGCTAGAGACTTTCTTGCTTGCAATGATAGAGATGATCTTAAGAAACTGTTAGCTAAGCTGAAATAAAAATCTTTGAATGCTAGAATGAAATATGATCCTAAGTTTGCTACTTCACCTATCTTTGTTACTGATAACGATTATGAATTCTCTGTCAACCCTGAGTTAATTACTTTTGTTGAATCTGATCCTTTCTATGGTTATGAATCTGAAACTGTTGTTGCACATCTTACTAAATTGAATGATATAGCCACCCTATTTGCTCATGAGGAAAAAGTTCGTTATTATTATATTATTAAGTTGTTTCATTTATCATTAAAGGGTGATGCTAAGTTATGGTTTAATTCTCTTGCTCCTGATTGTGTGTGTAGTCCACAGGATATGATTTACTACTTCTCTGTAAAATATTTCCCTCTCATAAGAAACAAGCTGCCTTAAGGGAAATATTTAACTTTGTGCAAATTGAAGAAGAGAGTCTCCCAGAAGCTTGGGGGAGGCTTCTCCAATTACTTAATGCTTTTCCTGATCATCTTCTCAAGAAAAATTAAATACTTGATATCTTTTATAATGGACTAACCGATGCTTCCAGAGACCACCTGGATAGTTGTGTTGGTTGTGTTTTCAGGGAAAGAACTGTTGAGCAAGCTGAATTGTTATTGAATAATATATCGAGTAATGATAATGATCGGACATGTCCTGAACCAACTCCTAAGCCAACTCCAAAGAAAAGGGGTATTCTATTTCTCTGTCCTGAAGATATGCAAGAGGCAAAGAAATCTATGAAAGAAAAAGGTATTAAAGCTCAAGATGTTAAGAATTTACCGCCCATTGAAGAAATACATGGTCTTGATAACCCGACACAGGTAGTAGAGGTAAACTCTCTTTATAGATTTGATGAAGGTGATATTCCTCATAATAAGCCTGCTAGTCAATGCTTAGATGAGTTTGATAACTTTATTGTTAAATAATAAAACTTCAACGCTTATGTTAGTAGAGAGTTGAAACGTAATGCTTACATGCTTGACCACTTGGGTGATTATATGCGTAGAACTATTAATGATCTTAAGATTATTAGTAAACATGCTTCCATGGTTACAACTCAAGTAGAACAAGTACTTAAGGCACATGATGATTTGCTTAATGAGTTGAATAGTAAGAATAATGATAATGTTGTTAGGGTTATGACTAGAGGTGGTAATATGACTCTGGAACCTTTGTATCCTGTAGGCCATCCTAATAGAGTTGAGTAGGATTCTCAGAGAATTAGTACTGATGCACCTAGTCCAAGTAATAGTAAGAAAAAGAAAACTGATAGGACTTTGCATGCTTCTAGTGAACCTGTTATAGATACACATGAGAATCCCAATGATCTTTCTTTTTATGATGCTGAGACACAATCTGGTGATGAACATGAACCTGGTGATAATGTTAATAATGATGTTCATGTTGATGCTCAACCTAGTAATGGTAATGATGTCGAGATAGAACCTGCTATTGATCTTGATAACCCACAAGCAAAGAATCAATGTTACGATAAGAGAGACTTCATTGCTAGGAAACATGGTAAAGAAAGAGAACCATGGGTTCAGAAACCCATTCCCTTTCCTCCTAAGCCATCCAAGAAAAAGGATGATGAGGATTTTGAGCGCTTTGCTGAAATGATTAGACATATCTACTTGCGTATGCGTTTGACTGATATGCTTAAAATGCCTACTTATGCTAAGTATATGAAAGATATTGTTACTAATAAAAGAAAGATACTGGAAGCTAAAATTTCCACCATGCTTGCTAATTATACTTTTAAGGGTGGAATATCAAATAAACTTGGAGATCCATGAGTACCAACTATACCATGCTCCATTAAAAGAAACTATGTTAAAACTTGTATGTGATCTTGGAGCCGGTGTTAGTGTTATGCCTTTCTCTTTATATCATAGACTAGAATTGAATAAGTTGACACCTACTAAAATTTCTTTGCAATGGCTGATAAATCAGCCGCTATACCCATCGGTATTTGTGAGAATGTGCCTGTTGTGGTTGCAAACGTTACTATCTTAACGGACTTTGTTATTCTTGATACTCCCGAGGACGGTAGTATGTTGATCATCCTTGGTAGACCCTTTTTGAATACTGCAGGGGCTGTTATTGATTGCAACAAAGGCAATGTCACTTTTCATGTTAATGGTAATGAGCATATGGTACACTTTCCGAAGAAACAACCTCAAGTTCATAGTATCAATTCTATTGGAAAAATTTCAACTATTACTATTGGACGTTTTGAATTTCCTCTTCCTACTGTCAAAAACAAATATGATATTCTTATTGTTGGGGACATGCATATCCCCGTTGAGGTAACCTAGTGTTACTTGAAAATTCTCCGGTTTCTTGCACTCAGAAGAAGTTTGTTAATAAGACTTGATCAACCTTGTTAATGGATTCCTTTTGATCAGCATGAGATGCATGAATTAAGAAAGCACAACTTTCTGTACCCACTTTTTACTTTCTATTATTTAGATTAAATAAAGCAAAAATAGTATTTTCTGTCTATTTTTTGAATTATCTGTGCAATAAAAAATGTCCCGAAAATAAAAGTTCTCCAAATGCCCTGAAAATTTAGTATGATTTTTACAGAATATTTGAGAATTTCTGGCACTAAGAACACACCAGGGGGCTCCACCAGTGGGCCACAAGGGTGGAAGGCGTGCCCTACTCCCCTAGGCGCGCCCCCGGTCTTGTGGGTCCCACGTGGGTCCCCTCCACTTATTCCAGCACCCATCCACTTCGTCTTCCTCCAGAAAAATCATCTCGTAGCTGAAACCCATGTTCTTGCTCATTTTGCTGCCAGTTTTGATCTCCTTGCTCAAAGCTCCATTCACAAAACTGCTTTGGGGGATTGTTCTTCGGTATGTGACTCCTCCAATGGTCCAATTAGTTATTGTTCTAGTGCTTTATTTATTGCAAATTTATGATTTTGTGGTGACCTTGTTCTTGAGCTTGCATGTCAAATTTATATGGTCCAAAATAGTTTTGATGCATGATTTAGCCTCTAGACACTTGTAGGAGTAGTTGCTATCAATTTTGTTGAGTTTGGTTCACTTTTATTTTGAGTCACTAAAATTTCAGAAATTCTCAGAGGAAGAAAATTGTCTAGGAAAATGTACCAAGGTGGTTCTTCAAGGAAGCAAGCATTGAGGTTCGTGATACGTGAGCCGGACCTTGAACCACTAAGGGAAGCTCAAGTGCGGCCTTGTGAATGGTCGTCGGATGAATTTATGATTCACGCAGGATTCAAGGATGAATTTGATGTGTATGTACGGAATGCTGATCTTCAGGACTTCGTATTAGATAAGTGCCAACAATACTATTACCTCACCTATTCCTTTGTGCGGAGGTTTGAATTTTCATCTAAGCGCAATACCCATACTGTTTTATTTGGTCTTTATGATGAATCATATACCATGGACCTACAAGATTTTTGTGATGCATGCAAAATTCCACAATGGGGTATTCTTAGTGAGCCTCATAAAGCTGAATACAACTATTTCCTTGCTAGCATTACGGTGGGAGAAACTAGACTTATTACACAAGCCTCCATGGGGAGCATTCATTTTCCTGCCATACATTATTTTGCTCTCTTCGTAGGAAGATGCATTAATGTTAAACATGATCATAGCCACCTTTGCGCATCGGATCTTAGTGTCCTCAAGTGTGCGGTGTTGGGCGATAAACAATATAACTTGGGTGCCATTATTTCGAGGAGGTTACATCTTAATGCTAAAGATGAGATCTATTTGGTGGGATTCATGCAACTCGTTTAGCTAATTATCTTGGAGTACCCATAAGGGGGGATGACACAGAGTTGCCACCTGCTTTTCTTGAGTATAATGCTATGGTACGCTATTAGTTTCCTGAGAGGAACGAACAGTCCCTCCAGTACCGACTAATCTTTGACAGACGGTGTGCCGTCCATATTACCCTTCCTGCTCCTGCCTTCTTTAACTTTTAGGTAAATGGGAGATATTTTATAACTAGAGAGGAGGCAAACGAGTATGAGAGAACAAGAGAGGCCGCTTGCGTCCAGGAAGCATCTCGCCAAGCGGTAGCTGTCGCAGCACAATACGACCCCAACTATGATCTCGGATATCATCCGGGCGAGTGGTGGCCCTAGACCAACTTAGGCCAAAAGCCTAAGCTTGGTGGAGTACGTATTTCTCACCGACATTACACTCATGTTCACACACTCATTCCGGTTGTCGGCGTTCATACTTTTTCATTGTATTATCCATGCTAGTTTGTTTTCTTTTTCTGCTTTCTTCTTGTGTGTTTGAAAAAACTTCAGAAATACCAAAAAAATTAGTTGTAGCTTAGTTTACTTTTCATGTTTAGTTGTAGTATTAAAGAAAACCCGAAAATATTTCTCGTTCTTCTTTTGAATGTTGGGAGCTTTCCCGTGTAAATAGTTTTTCTCATTCTTGTTTTAATTTATTCAGAAAAACAAAACTCCAAAAACATTTCAATGTGTTTCTTTGAAATTATTTTCTTTTCATTGGGGGTCGAGAGGAGAAAACCACGATGAAAATGTTGAGTGGCTCTCATATCCATTATTGTTGATCTAATAAAGAGCCCATATTACCTTGTCTTCTCCTTTGAATAAGTGTTTGCAGATTCTAGCTTAGTCCAATGCACATGCACTATTATTATTATTATCCACACCGTACAGTCTGGTAGAACTACCACTACAAAAAAAAGACACATCTGTGACATTTTGGGCCGAACGAATTTTTTTTCTCTCATCCATATGACACTTCTATGACGATAATTGTGACAAAACCCGGTATCATCATAGATGTGGTGGGCTCCTACTTCTATGACAAAAAATCATGACCGAAAATGGGCTTTTCGTCCTGGGCGGGCCGGAGACGCAGTTGCATGACATTCTTTGGGCCGTCCATGACGAAAAAAACCGTGGTAGAAGCGAGGGGGAGGAAAATTTTGGGGAGTTCCCGGTTACAGTGGGAGGTCGGGGGCCGAGCGATGCATGTTTCTCTCGTACACGTACGCGCGTGTGTGCGAGGCGTTGACTCTAAGTGAACCCGAGTGAGGCGTTGGGCTCTAACTGAACCCGAGCGATTGCACTACAGGCTACGCGTTACTGAACCCGAGCGATCGATCGATAGCTGTTAACTGAACCCAATCGAGCGATTTCTTCGCTACTGCTGCTAACTGAAGCCGATTGATGTTGCCTCTGGGATGAACAGTGAGCGTTGCGGGGGTGGGGGGCTGGATGAACACTGAGCGATGGTGTTGCCTCTGGATGAACAGGACCCCGTGGTGTGGTGGAGGGCTGGATGAACAGTAGACGGTGGAGGGGTGCCCGTGGAGGGGTGGATGAACAGGCCCCCGTGGTGTGGAGGGCTGGATGAATAGTAGATGGTGGAGGGGTGCCCGTGGAGGGGTGGTTGAACAGGACCCCGTGGTGTGGAGGGCTGGATGAACAGTAGACGGTGGAGGGGTGCCCGTGGAGGGGTGGTTGAATAGGACCCCGTGGTGTGGAGGGCTGGATGAATAGTAGACGGTGCAGGGTAGGTTGAACAGTAGCCGGTGGAGTAGCACGTGGTGGAGGCTAGATGAACAGGAGCCCGTGGAGGCTGGAGGAGGTCAACGGTGGAGATGAACAGTATCCCGTGGAGTCCCGTTTTGCAGTACGCCACTACCCTCCCGATGAACAGGACCCCCGTTTCGACCATAGCACTCCAACACAAGTCCGTTTCCTCTGTTTTGCGGTACGCCACACCCCTCCCGGTCAATAGGACCCCCGTTTCGACCGTAGGAGGTCTGTTTCCTCCGTTTTGCGGTACGCCAGACCCCTCCCGATGAACAGGATCCCCTTTCGAATGTGGCCGGTCGAACACAAGGTCGTTTCCTCTGTTGTGTGGTATGCCAGGCCTCGTTTCTATCGCCTGTTCCGTCCAAGCCCTCCCGATGATCACGACCACGCGTTCCATTCTGACCCAGCCGGTTGGCTCCCACGCGTTCCGTTGCCTCCCGATGAACATGACGCATTCCATTGCCTCCCCATGAACACGACGCATTCTGTTGCCTCCCCATGAACACGACGATGACGATGTTTCTCCATTCTGACCCAGCCATGTCAACGAGCCCTCGCCGTATGTATGCGCGAGTAGGCATTCGAGGCCCCACCCGTATGTACACATACGTGGCCGTATTTTCTTTCTTGCACCCTGGCCGCTGTACATACGTGTACATGCTACGTGCGTGCCTCTACTATGACACGTGCGCGCCTCTACATCCACCAGTATATATGTACATACATGTTCGCGACTAGAATGACAACGCTACGTACGCTTCGCCCAGGTGGGTCCCGACTGTTAGGCACTTCCTTGCGCGCGAAGATGTAGCTGGTGGGTTCCACAAGTCAGGGGGTGAATCGTTTTTTTCGGACGCACTTCCTTGCGTGCGAAGGTGTAGCTGGTGGGTCCCAGCAGTCAAGGGGGAAACGTTTTTTCACGAAATACGGTGGCCCGTCCGGTGGGTCCCCGCTGTCAGGTGGAGGAATAATTATTTTGCACGTAATAAGGAGGCACTTCCTTGTTGCGGCCGTGGACCCAGCTGTCAGCCTCTCCACGTACAGTCCACATCTGATGGAAGTTGTTCCTTGACCATGTTGACCACGCCGCACCGAGAGCACCAGGGCGGTGGACGACGGTGAGGCCTAGGAAGGGGACGACGCGGAGTCGGAGAAGACGCGACAGTGGATGCCCACGCAGAGAGGAGTACGAGGGTTCACTGGTTCGCTGCGGTGTGAGGCTGCCGTCGCCGCAGAATAACAGGGGGTGTGGGTGAGTAGAGGGATGGCCTCGCCAGCGGTGGGAGTAGTAGGGGGCGGTGAGGCCTCCGCCGCATCGCAGCCGGCCAAGGGAGGCAGGAGCATGAGGCACGACCGGCGCTGGCTTGGGCGGCTGGAGCAAGAAGAGCAGTGGTTGAAGAAGCACTACGGCCGTTGGATGGACATCGTACGGTCACTGGATGTCGGGGGATATCGGCCTCCACGAGCACCTATGGGGACGGAGCCCCTTGTCGGTTCGGCGGGGGGGCGGAGGTTGCACAAAGAGCAGATCGAGGCGACACACACACACACAACGATTTTACCCAGCTTCGGGCCGCACGGATGCGTAAAACCCTACTGCTGCATGTCTGGTTGATTGGAGTTCTTGCTCTGGAGCGCAAGAAGCTACAGTAAGTTGGAGCTGGACGTAGACGAGGGTCTACTGGGCGTCCTCCTTCTCTCCTTCCCTTGGTCTGGATCCCCTAGGGTTTTTCTCTCCTCTTGGGTTCGATCCCCTCTCTACGTGCGCATGGGCCTCCTTTTATATGCTAAAGGGGTTTCCCACAGGTAGCGACGCAGGTGAGGGTAGAAATGGCAAGGAACTGTGCGAACAGTGGCCGCACAGTGCTATCGCACCTAACTCTGACGGCGGGGGACAAAGGCATTAAATGCCCGTCTGGATCGCCTGAACAGGGCCGAGGCGGACCGTTAGGGGCGCCTCCGCTTGCCACGGGGGCGACTCCGCCAACGTCGCATGCCACGCGCGCGCCCCAGGTTGCGCGGCGCCTCGCCACGTGCCTCTGGGGAAGCCCCAGAGTGACGCGTGGGCAGGTGAGCTGGAGCGCATGCCTGAGGTGGTGGTCTGCCGCGGCAAGTGGCTTGCCGCGGTGGTTGTCTTGCCGCACCTGAGAGCTTGCCGCTCGTCAGGCCTTGCCGAGGCACGCGGAGCGCCGCGGCGGGCTTCTCTTGGTGTGCCTTGGCTCGGCCGTCCCGGCGAGCTCCTCCCGCCGGGGCCTTGGTGCTTCGGCTTAGTCGTCCCGGCAAGCTCCTCTTGCCGGGGCCTTGTCACCTTGGCCCGGAAAGCTCCTCTTGCCGGACCTCGCCTTCTCGGCCCGGCAAGCTCCTCTTGCCGGGGCTTGGTCTTCTCGGCTCGATCACTTGGCCTTCGTCCGGCCTAGAAAGGGCCGTGGAGACTCTTGTCACTCCCCTGGCGAGCCTTGCCGCGGGACGCTACTACTGCCCGTGCACAAGTTCGGGGTACTAAGGTACCCCTACTTTAGTACACCGACAGGAGCCCCCGGGTCTGGGCCATACACGGTGCCGAGCGTTGTTGGGCCAGGCCCTAACAGTGCACGGGCACGCGTGGCCTGGGTTGCGCTGCTCCTTAACTCCGCGTCCGTCGCGCCCTCCCCAATTGGCGCGCGCTTATCGCGGCGTCGTGGGGGGCGAGGCGTGCGAGACGTGCGTGACGTGGGTGGCGTGCGCGGGGCTTGAGGCCCGCAGGCATGCGTCACATTGGGCACGACTCCTTCATCTAGAAAGGCGGAACGTCCTCCCCCGCTCCTTCCCCCCTTTATAAGCGGAGGGGAATAGGGGCAGCTCGCCATTCCGCCGGTTGCTGTTCCTCGAAAATCTCCGCCACTTCCCCCTCACTAGAGAAAGCAGCGATTCGCCTTCGCAGCCCCCGACGCCGCCCACGCCGACAACTCCCCCTCCCCGTTTCTGCCATGGCCCCGAAGAGCGACAAGGCGAAGGGGAAGGCCGTGAAGTCGGCCGAGGCGCTGCGGCTGGAAGCGCTTCGGAAGGAGACGTCGACGTTCCCCCCTCAGCTCGATGCGCTGAGGCTGAAGAACGAATACCGCCTCTTCTGGTCGACGGCGACGCGAGCGCATTCGCGCACGCGAGTTCTTCCCGCCATCGCCCAGAAGCTGTACCCGACCGGGTACCCTTTCTTCGCCATGTTCTTCTATTGCGGGCTCTGCCCGCCTTTTTCCGAGTTCTTCTTTGCGAGAACTTTGTCGGAGTCCGCCCCAACGTAGCCCTCTTCCGCCACTTCTTTACTCCTTGGGTGGAGAAAGCAGAGCCGCTGTCCGGCGGAGTCGCCTGGGTCTCCAAGACCGGCAAGAAAGAGGTCTACTTGGAGGGGGAACTCCGTGGCAGATGGGAGGAGTGGAGGTCCGAGTGGTGCCTGATCGTCGAGGAGAATCCACCGCCGTTCACCGCCGTGCGCCGTACTCTAGTGGTGCGCGGCCATGACTGGAGCGACCTGGCTCCGGACGACGCCAAGCTGGAGATTGCCGTCACCCGAATCCTGCGCCTCAGGTTTGCCGGACTCACCGTCGGCGCCGTCGGCGCGGATTTCCTTCGCCGGCGTATCGCCCCCCAAAATGCGGCGGACATCATGAGGCTGCGCCCGGGCCTTAACTACAACTTCACCGTTCTGGAGCTCGACGGAGTGTTGAAGGAGCTGTTCAAGCACGACTCCGAGCACCCAGAATGGTTCAGGTTGCCGCCGGGCGTCGTCCCCCTATGCAACAACTCGGCGCTCAGCCGCATCCTCGCGATGATGCCGCTGTGCGACTCGCACGGGATCGACGCGACCTGGCAGGAGCCGGCGGACGACGTCGTGCAGGCCTTCTTCGACAACTTGGAGGAGGTGCCGGTCGACCCCGACGAGAAGAGGGGCCTCACGCGGGACACCACCCCCGAGGAGCTGGCCTACATCGCCTCTAGGATGGAGGAGGCGGCGGCGGCCGCGGCCGCGGGCGAGTCTGGCTTCACCCTGGACGAAGCAGACGCGGCGGAGGCGGAGAGCCTCGCCGACCAAATGGAGCTCGCCGGCGCAGAGGAACCAGCCGGGCACGGTGGTGCGGGCGAGCCCGCCCAGGACGAGGGCGGCTTGCTGGAGGCTGACGCGCCCTCCTCGCAGCTCCCGGGCAGCTCGTCGCAGGCGGAGCCCCCTGCCCAGCCGAGGAGGCGCTTCCGCAGGGCCGGGGAGGTGGTGCGGCAGGACGACCAGCAACCGCAGCCCCGGGTGACGCGCGCCTCTGAAGCAGCGGGAGCGGGGTCCTCACGGGCCACGGCTGCTGCTCCCCGTTCCGCGGCGGCAACGGGGGCGGGGTCGTCCACCGCCCCCGCCAAGCGGTCCCGGGAACCCACTCCCCTGTCTCCTCGCGCCTGGAGCAAGCCGGTTTTTGACTATTCCGCGCTCAGCTCCGACGACGAAGAGGAGGACGGAGAGTAAGTTCCTGGTAGAGCTTGTATCTTCTTGATTTCCGTTGCTTCGTCTTGTTTTGCAGCCCATTCATCCTCCCTCGAAACCGTTCCCTTTTCAGGACCCTGGCCCAAAGGAGGGCGAAGAGGGCCAAGATCCCGCTGGTCGTCCTTGAGGGCGAATCTCCCCCGGCAACTGGGGAGGTGTCGGAGACGACCTTGCCGGACCTGGCAGCGGGCCCGCAGGGCAGCCCACAGCGCAGCCTCCAGGGTCAGTGCACGGCTAGATCTTGCCGTTTGGCGCGCGCGTGAGCTTCCCTTCTCTCTGTTGACATGTGGCTGTTGTTGTTGTCGTTGGGTAGGAGCAGAGCAGCCCCAGCAGGCGACCCCGGGGGGCACTCCTGCCGCGCCGTCCGCGTCAACCACCCCGCCTAGGGAGAAATCTCCGGCAAGGGAGGAGACCCCGGCAAGGAAGACCTCTCCGGCAAGGAAGGGATCTCCGGCGAGGGACGCGGCCAGCGATCCCCCGGCAGCGGAGGCCGCGGCCACGGACCCTGCCACCGGTAAGCCCCCTGCACGGAAGACTTTCCCTGGCTATCTTTCCTTATGAGCTTCTTTGTCGGCTGCTCGGTTGACCCTTCTCCCCTCCTCCGGCCGTCAGACCCGCCCACCGCGGACCCGATGGAGACCGAGGTCGTCATCGGGGAGGGCACGCGCGGCGCCGCGGACGACGTCGTCGTCATCGAGGAGGCGGATGGCACCGACGACCCCGCAGGCGGCGGGGAGGCCGACGCCGCCAAGGCCGCCGCGGCGGCAGACAGCGAGGGGACCGGCGACCGTGCCGACGGCCCCGGGGAGGCAGGGGCGTCAAGCACTCTGCAGTCCGGCGATCCCGCTGCTGCCACAGCGTCGGACCCCGAGGAGCCCCCGGCGGGTGCCTACCTGAAGGCCGGTGATGGCGTCTTCATCAGGCTCCCCTGGGAGCCCAGCTCCAGGGCGCCGGTCGAGGGGGAGGCCTTGGACGGAGAAGTGCTCGCCTCCGTCGGGCTGACAGTGGTCAACGCGCCGAGCACCAGCAGTGGCGAGCCCGAGGAGGAGCGGCTGCTCCGGAAGCTTGTGTCGCTCTACCGCGCCCGGCAGGCTAAGGTGGAGCGCCAGGAGGCGCTCGTCGCGATGGCCGGCGCGGACATGGAGAAGCGCGCCGGGGAGCTCCGGGAGCTCAACCAGGAGGCTCTCCGGTCCTTGGCGGAGGAGCGGAGGCTGCTCGACGAGGCGCGGACGGCCTTTCTCCTCGAGAAGGCAGAGGCCGAAGAGCAGCAGAGGCTTGCGGCTGCGGGGCTATCCGCGCGGGAAAGCGAACTGGTGCAACAGAAAGCCAGCCTCGCCAGCCACGAGGAGGAGGTTGCCGCGCGCGAGCAGGCGCTCGGCGGGGCCCTGCAGAAAGCGCAGGACGCTGCCGCGGCCGCCGAGGTCGCCAAGGGGGAGCTGGAAACGAGGGTGGCGCAGCTCGCCAGCGACCTCAAGGCGAGCGGCGAGGAGCTTGCCGCGCTCAAACAGGAGCGCGAGAAGGGCGCTCACACCCTTGGTGAGCTGCAGGGCCGCTTCGCCGAGAAGATCCAGGAGCTCGACGCTGCCAAGGATGCCAAGGCTGGCCTCGAGCTGAGGTTGGACACCCTGGCCAAGGCGCTGGAGAGCGCCAAGGAGCAGGAAGCGACCTTGCGGAAGGAGGTTGCTGGCAACGAGGAGCTGTTGAAGCGCGCCGCCGTTACCCAGAACGACTTCCAGGAGACGGTGGAGCGGTGGACCGAAGGCCTCGTCGACATCGCCACCACCATCGACCAGGAGCTGAAGCTGCTGGGGATGGAGGGCCACGAGTACCCCTCCGGCGAGAACGCCCTGCCGAGCGTCAAGCTCACTTCCTTCTTCAAGGGCTTGGTGGGGGTGCTCCAGCATCTCCGGGAAACGATCCCGGAGCAGCTGGCCGAGGAGACGCGGGAAGCCGTCTCCGGGGCCCTCGAGAGGGTGTTGGTGAAGATCGTCTTCCGCAACCCCACCATCAGGCTCACCAACGTCCTCAGGCACTTGCCAGAAGACACCGACCTGACGGAGATCAGGGCCCTCGTCACCCCTATTATGGAAAGGGTGGCCGGGATCAGGCGGGTCGAGGGCGACCGCGCGGATTAGGCCGCCCACCTCTTTCTTTTCTTCCCTTGTCGCTGCTGAGCATGTCATAGAAACAGCTGATTAGAGCGGCGGCAAGTCATTTTGTAATATAACTTTTATCTTAGGCAGTTCATTGCGCTGTTATCTCCCTCGTTCGACCTTGTGCTTCGTACGTTCACGCCCTACGCTTCCGGGAACTTGTCGGCGCAAGTCTCCGCCTTGCCACGGGAGCCGAGTGCGGGACATCAGGAACCCGCTGACGGGGCCTCCACCGGCAAGAAACCTTGCCGCGGCTGGCGCAACTCACTTAAATGTTGAGCAGGCTCAGGGCGAGGTAAGTGTGGCGACTGCAGTCGCGGCACACTCAAGCTGCCGAGCGAGCTCGAAACAAGTAAGGACGCTACTCGGGATGTAGCACACTTAAGTCGTTGAGCGGACTCCAAACGAAATAAGGGCGCAACCAGCCACGAGCCGGCCCCTCCGCGCACAGGTTTCCCATACGAAGCTCGGCCGTTCGAGGAAGATAACTTAAGGATAAAAAGGAGCTTAATTGCTCAAACTTTGGCAACTTAGCTTTTCTGTTGTTTGCTGTCCGGCAAGGCGCAGCTTCCTCGGGAGACGCCCAGCCTATCCTGTCATCCCCCCTTCTCGAGGTAAGGGAATAACGAAGGCTCGGGGCCTCGCGGCCTGCCATCGCTTGCCGGGGTCGAGTGCTGCACAATCATGTCAAATAATGCATGCGCCAAGCGGAGAGGCGCGAAATCGACAAGATGTGCGGGGCACATAAGCTATGCTCGGGATCTGCGCCCCCCTCTGTACCAAGGATTACATGCAACTGCGGCAAGACTTGGACAGAGAGAGGGTGGCCGACGGAACGGGTTCCGACGGCCGCACTGGCAAGGTCCCTCCCACGGTCGGCGTCGACTCGTTTGAATCTTGGCGGCCTGGGCGCGCCGAAGAACGAGGTCGCCTTTCCCGCAACTTCTGGCGCTAACTTCTGCGGCTGCGGGAGCGGTGCAGAGTTCGCTGGAGGCGAGAAACTCGCTCAGCGGCCGGAAGGCAGTCCTCCTCAAGGAGCAGCTGCTCTTGCCCGGACTCTGCATGAGTGGGTACTCGAGGAGGGCCTTGCACGGGTCCGTGAGGAGGAATGCCTCCGCTCCACGGGGTGGAGCGGAAAGGTACCTGGCCATACCTGAGCTTGCCTGTGGTCGCCAAATCTGGTTCGCACAACCTCGACGCACCCCCTACCTGGCGCGCCAAAGATGTCGGGGGATATCGGCCTCCACGAGCACCTATGGGGACGGAGCCCCTTGTCGGTTCGGCGGGGGGGCGGAGGTTGCACAAAGAGCAGATCGAGGCGACACCCACACACAACGATTTTACCCAGCTTCGGGCCGCACGGATGCGTAAAACCCTACTGCTGCATGTCTTGTTGATTGGAGTTCTTGCTCTGGAGCGCAAGAAGCTACAGTAAGTTGGAGCTGGACGTAGATGAGGGTCTACTGGGCGTCCTCCTTCTCTCCTTCCCTTGGTCTAGATCCCCTAGAGTTTTTCTCTCCTCTTGGGTTCGATCCCCTCTCTACGTGCGCATGGGCCTCCTTTTATATGCTAAAGGGGTTTCCCACAGGTAGCGACGCAGGTGAGGGTAGAAATGGCAAGGAACTGTGCGAACAGTGGCCGCACAGTGCTATCGCACCTAACTCTGACGGCGGGGGACAAAGGCATTAAATGCCCATCTGGATCGCCTGAACAGGGCCGAGGCGGACCGTTAGGGGCGCCCCCGCTTGCCACGGGGGCGACTCCGCCAACGTCGCATGCCACGCGCGCGCCCCAGGTTGCGCGGCGCCTCGCCACGTGCCTCTGGGGAAGCCCCAGAGTGACGCGTGGGCAGGTGAGCTGGAGCGCATGCCTGAGGTGGTGGTCTGCCGCGGCAAGTGGCTTGCCGCGGTGGTTGTCTTGCCGCACCTGAGAGCTTGCCGCTCGTCAGGCCTTGCCGAGGCGCGCGGAGCGCCGCGGCGGGCTTCTCTTGGTGTGCCTTGGCTCGGCCGTCCCGGCGAGCTCCTCCCGCCGGGGCCTTGGTGCTTCGGCTTAGTCGTCCCGACAAGCTCCTCTTGCCGGGGCCTTGTCGCCTTGGCCCGGCAAGCTCCTCTTGCCGGACCTCGCCTTCTCGGCCCGGCAAGCTCCTCTTGCCGGGGCTTGGTCTTCTCGGCTCGATCACTTGGCCTTTGTCCGGCCCAGAAAGGGCCGTGGAGACTCTTGTCGCTCCCCTGGCGAGCCTTGCCGCGGGACGCTACTACTGCCCGTGCACAAGTTCGGGGTACTAAGGTACCCCTACTTTAGTACACCGACACTGGAGCTAGAATCGTGCATATTGACTAAGTTGACAAAGTCCTCTGTCCCCGTCAACTTAGTAGGCCCACAAGTCAGCCTGCCACTATACTGGGTCCCAGCTAACATGGGGAGTATTCACTTTTGTGTGCGTAATAAGGAGGCACTTCCTTGCGTGCGAAGATATAGCTGGTGGGTCCGAGCTGTCAGCGGCGGTAACGTTTTTTTCGCGAAATACAGAGGCCCTTTCGGTGCGTCCCTTGTCACAGCCCCAGTTCAGCCCTAACTTAGTCCTTGCTTGACTCTGCATAAGCATTCATGCAACATGTTTAAATTTAAAGAAACTTGAAATGGGGATGACAGAACCCCCAGCACCCCCCCTTAAACCAACTAGGGTTTACTAAAATCATTTTCAATGAACCCAAAATGCCCTTCTAAAATGCTCATCATCTTTGCCTTGGTCTAGAACCTCTGACAAAAATGGTGCACACTTTTCTAGGACAACAGAGGGTCACTGGATTAAATCATTAGTTATTTGAATTTGGGCATTTAAATGTTAGTAAATATTTTAAATGTCCAAATAATCCTAAACTGAAATGTTCCATGTTGGATATATTCTATATAGTGGGCATGTGCAGTTTCGTGATTTTTTAAAGTGCCTAGCTATTTTTAATAAAGCCCTAAAGTTGCAGAAGTAATAGAAAACAAAAACAAATGAATAAAAGACAAAGGGAGAAGTTACCTGGCGCAGCTCACCTGACCTACCTGGACAGCCCAATATGCAGCCACCTGGCCGGCCCAGCCCACCAGAGGGCAGAGCCGTCTTCTTCCTCCTGCCAGTAGACAGAGGGGAAGCGTGGCGTGAGCACGCGCGAGGCCACCTCCTGCTTACCTGCTCGCCGCTGGAGGCACCCAAGGGTGCCACGCACTCCCCCTCGCCCTCCTCGACCGCTCGCTCGTCCCCATCCCCTCTCTGACTCTCTCTCCCATGACCGTCCGGACGCACTGTGACCGCCGACGAGAACCACCGTGGCCACAGCTACCCGCTCGCCCCGCCGTTGTTCCCACGAGCTCTGCGACGTCGTCCTCGTCTTCTCCACCGAGCCAGGCAGGCCGGGACGCACCGTAGCGTCGTCATCATGCTCGCCCTGGACCTCAGGTACCGCCGACCGCCGTTGTCGATTCGTCGTCCACAGCCCGTCCCTGAGCTCGCCAGCTGCACCAACAGAACCACAGTGAGCTCATGCCCGTTTTCCCCCTGTTCTTCTCGCCGTTCGTGTGCCGTGGCCGGGTTAACCATCGAGGCCGAAAGCTTCTCGCCGCCGGCCATGGCGTAGCCGTGGTCACAGCCGCAGTGGCTCGCATTCGAGAACGCTCACGTGCTCCGCATGTTCCCAGGAGGCCGCAGCTCCCACCAGTTCCTCCTCTCGTGCACCCTAGCGTCGAGCCCGACCTAGCCCGATCTCCGGCCGCCACCAAACCTTGCTGCCAGCCACTTTTCCGTCCACCCCAGCACTAACCGCCGCCACTGTTTGATGCGGAACTCCGCCAGCTACGCGTACGACCAAACCACAGCCGATTTGGTCAACTGTGGGCAAATCCCGATGCCCTCCGCCGCGGATTTGGTCGCCGGCGTTCACACACCGGTGGTGCTGACGTGGCGCCGCCATTAGGGCCTAATCACCCCGCTAACCAACCCCCTAAGCCACTGACACATGGACCCCACTCCCTAATTAACTCCAGCTTTATCTCCTGTTTAGATTAGTGTTAATCTTGCGGGCCCCACGTGTCAGTTTGACTTTGGCCAAGTCAGCGTTGACTGGTCCCACATGTCAGCGACCTAAACGGCCCTGTGTCACTGACGTGTGGCCCCCACACGTCAGGTTTGACCTGGCCGGCCCAGTTGACCTGCTGACGTCACGATGACGTAATGCTAACGCAGTAAAGCTTTTCTGGGATTTTAAATAAATCAGAAACGATTTATTTATTTCAAAAAATAGCCAAAACTTCAAAATTTTCATAGAAAATCAACCGTAGCTCCAAATCAAATAAATTATATATGAAAAACGATCAGAAAAATCCAATCTTTCCATCTGTACCATTTTCATGCATGTTTAAACAACTTATACCTGCTGATCAGGTCAAAACAATTAAATGGCATTTGAATTTCACATATGAAGTTTGAATTTGAATTTTGGATTCAAACCAACTTCATTTAACTTGTTACTAGTTGCATTAGGCCAATCAACAGCATATTACCATGTCACATTCATGCATCATATTGTTGCATGGCATTGATTGTGTTCCTTCTTTGTTTGTCGGTGTTTGTTCCCTCTCGCTAGACGTGGTTTCGACGATGAGTTCGATGACACCGATGAAGAGCTATATTATCTTTAGAAGTGCCAGGCAAGCAAAACCCCCTTGTTCATTCCGATACAATCCCACTCTCTCGCTCCTGCTCTCTTTTACTGCATTAGGACAACAACGATTCAACTGTTACATGCTGCGGTAGCGGAACCCCTTATCCTCTGCATGACCTGTCATTGCCACAGTAAATGGTTGAAACCCACTAGCATGAGTAGGAGTTGTTTGAGCCCTGATGTGCCTACCCATTCATGTTTGTTTGTCATGCCTGCTACTGCTTAGAGTTGAGTCAGGTCTGATTCATCGGGAATGAATCGGAATGGTGTTGAACATGTCCTACTGTGCGTGAGCTAAGTGTGCGAACACGATTTGGTAAAGGTATTGGTGAGAGGCCATGTAGAAGTACATGGTGGGTTGTCTCATTGAAGCCATCCTCAGGAACTGAGTTCTGTGTTTGTGATCCATGAAACAGCTACTACCATACATTGGGCCCTGAAATATGACCCCGCTCGACTTCTTAACCACCCTTGTCCTCTGTCCAGGAGTTGCAAGTAGTTTCTGGTGTTTGTAGTATGCTGGGGGCCGCACACAGCGCTGACCGTAGGGGTGGGCTGTGTTGCGGTAGGCACGTGGTCGGGCCAGCCGGGCACCCGTTTGGTGTCTCGGAACCCTGTACACATCGTTCGGGGCCGTATGTGGAAACCTCGGCCGGACTCCCTGCGGATGGAACCTAAATAGGCGATAAACCTGGACTAGAGACTTGAGTATTTAGGTAGGTCGTGGTCTACACCCACGTCGGCTTTCGCTTGAAGTCTGCCGAGCACATGTCGTGTGCAGACGCTAAGTGGTGGAAACATGTATGAAGAAGTACACCCCTGCAGGGTTAACATCATCAATTCGAATAGCCATGTCCGTGTTAATGGACTTCTGGGTTGCCTATAACAGTTCATAGACAAGTGAAAGTGGATACTCTAAAATGCGCAAGATAAGCGTGAGTGCTATGGATGGCCTTCTCGTAGGGAGACGGAAGTGGATCCATAGTGGTGTATTGATATGGTGAATATGTGGACTCGTGTACACCACCTCAAAAGAGTTACTTGCAGTCATAGTTTAGGTTAGCCACTGAGTCAAAGCTGCCTTGCTGCAGTTAAACTCCACTACCCCCTTTATTGATACTGATGCATATGTAGCTAGCTCTGATGTAAGTCTTGTTGGAAATATGCCCTAGAGGCAATAATAAAAGCATTATTATTATATTTCCTTATTCATGATAATTGTCTTTATTCGTGCTATAATTGTGTTCTCCGGAAATCGTAATACATGTGTGAATAACAGACAACAATATGTCCCTAGTGAGCCTCTAGTTGACTAGCTCGTTGATCGACAGATAGTCATGGTTTCCTGACTATGGACATTGGATGTCATCGATAACGGGATCACATCATTAGGAGAATGATGTGATGGACAAGACCCAATCTTAACATAGCATAAGATCGCATAGTTCGTTTGCTAGAGTTTTCCAATGTCAAGTATCCTTTCCTTAGACCATGAGATCGTGTAACTCCCAGATACCGTAGGAGTGCTTTGGGTGTGCCAAACGTCACAACGTAACTGGGTGACTATAAAGGTATACTACGGGTATCTCTGAAAGTGTCTGTTGGGTTACATGGATCGAGACTGGGATTTGTCACTCCGCTTGACGGAGAGGTATCACCGGGCCCTCTCGGTAATGCATCATCACAATGAGCTCAAGGTGATCAAAGTGTTTGATCACGGGATCATGCATTACGGTAACGAGAAAAGTGACTTGCCGGTAACGAGATTGAACAAGGTATTGGTATACCAACGATCGAATATCGGGCAAGTAAAATACCGATTGACAAAGGGAATCGTATACGGGATTAATTGAATCCTTGACATCGTGGTTCATCCGATGAGATCATCGTGGAGCATGTGGGAGCCAACATGGGTATCCAGATCCCGCTGTTGGTTATTGCCCAAGAGCCGTCTCGGTCATGTCTGCATGTCTCCCGAACCCGTAGGGTCTACACACTTAAGGTTCGGTGACGCTAGGGTTGTGAAGATATGTATGTGCAGTAACCCGAATGTTGTTCGGAGTCCCGGATGAGATCCCGGACATCACGAGGAGTTCCGGAATGGTCCGGAGGTAAAGAATTATATATAGGAAGTGCTATTTTGGCCATCGGGACAAGATTCGGTGTTATCGGTATTGTACCGGGACCACCGGAGGGGTCCCGGGGTCCACCAGGTGGGGCCACCTGCCTTGGTGGGCCACATGGGCCTTAGGGGGTGCGCCTTGGCCCACTTGGGCCAAGGGGGACCAGCCCCAAGGGCCCATGCGCCAAGGAAACTTGGAGAGGGGAGAGTCCAAAAGGGGGAAGGCACCTCCGAGGTGCCTTGGGGAGGATGGACTCCTCCCCCCCTCTTGGCCGCACCCCTTCCTTGGAGGAAGGGGCAAGGCTGCGCCCTCCCCCCCTCTAATGCATCTATATAAAGGGAGGGGAGGGAGGGGTGGCCGCACCCATATGCCCTGGCTCCTCCCTCCTCCCTGCAACACCTCCTCCTCCTCCCATAGTTGCTTAGCGAAGCCCTGCCGGAGTTCTGCTGCATCCACCACCACACCGTCGTGCTGGATCTTCCTCAACCTCTCCTTCCCCCTTGCTGGATCAAGAAGGAGGATACGTCTCCCGTCCCGTACGTGTGTTGAACGCGGAGGTGCCGTCCGTTCGGTACTAGATCATCGGTGAATTGGATCACGGCAAGTACGACTACCTCATCCACGTTCACTCAAACGCTTCCGTTGCGATCTACAAAGTGGTATGTAGATGCTATCTAATCTGAATACTCGTTGCTAGATGAACTCATAGATGGATCTTGGTCAAACCGTAGGAAAAATTTTAATTTTCTGCAACGTTCCCCAACAGTGGCATCATGAGCTAGGTCTATGCGTAGTTCTTCTTGCGCGAGTAGAACACAATTTGTTGTGGGCGTAGATGTTGTCAATTCTTCTTGCCGTTACTAGTCAATCTTGATTCAGCGGTATTGTGGGATGAAGCGGCCCGGACCAACCTTACACGTACGCTTACGTGAGACCGGTTCCACCGACTAACATGCACTAGTTGCATAAGGTGGCTGGCGGGTGTCTGTCTCTCCTACTTTAGTTGGATCGGATTCGATGAACAGGGTCCTTATGAAGGGTAAATAGAGATTGACAATTCACATTGTGGTTATTACGTAGGTAAGAAAACGTTCTTGCTAGCAACCTATAACAGCCACGTAAAACTTGCAACAACAATTAGAGGACGTCTAACTTGTTTTTGCAGCAAGTGCTTTGTGATATGATATGGCCAAAGTTGTGATGTATGATGAATGATCTATATGTGATGTACGAGATGTTCATGCTATTGTAATAGGAATCACGACTTGCATGTCGATGAGTATGACAACCGGCAGGAGCCATAGGACTTGTCTTTATTTTTTGTATGACCTGCGTGTCATTGAGAATCGCCATGTAAATTACTTTACTTTATTGCTAAACGCGTTAGCCATAGTAGTAGAAGTAATAGTTGGCGAGCAACTTCATGGAGACACGATGATGAAGATCATGGTGTCAAGCCGGTGACAAGATGATCATGGAGCCCCAAGATGGAGATCAAAGGAGCTATGTGATATTGGCCATATCATGTCACGTTTATTATTTGATTGCATGTGATGTTTATCATGTTTTGCATCTTGTTTACTTAGAACGACGGTAGTAAATAAGATGATCCCTCATAATAATTTCAAGAAAGTGTTCTCCCTAACTGTGCACCGTTGCTAAGGTTCGTCGTTCCGAAGCACCACGTGATGATCGGGTGTGATAGGTCCTTACGTTTGCATACAATGGGTGTAAGACAGATTTACACACGCAAAACACTTAGGTTGACTTGACGAGCCTAGCATGTACAGACATGGCCTCGGAACACAGAAGACCGAAAGGTCGAGCATGAGTCGTATAGAAGATACGATCAACATGAAGATGTTCACCTATGTTGGCTAGTCCGTCTCACGTGATGATCGGACACGGCCTAGTTGACTCGGATCATGTAATACTTAGATGACTAGAAGAGGGTTGTCTATCTAAGTGGGAGTTCATTAAATAATTTGATTAAATGAACTTTATTATCATGAACTTAGTCTAAATATTTACAATATGTCTTGTAGATCAAATGGCCAACGTAGTCCTCAATTTCAATGCGTTCCTAGAGAAAACCAAGCTGAAAGACGATGGTAGCAACTATACGGACTGGGTCCGGAACCTGAGGATTATCCTCATAGCTGCCAAGAAAGATTATGTCCTAAGAGCACCGCTGGGTGACGCACCTATTCTCCCTGCAGAACAAGACGTTATGAACGCTTGGCAGTCACGTTGCGATGATTACTCCCTCGTTCAGTGCGGCATGCTTTACAGCCTAGAGCCGGGACTCCAAAAGCGTTTTGAGAGACATGGAGCATATGAGATGTTCGAAGAGCTGAAAATGGTTTTTCAAGCTCATGCCCGGGTCGAGAGATATGAAGTCTCCGACATATTCTTTGGCTGTAAGATGGAGGAAAATAGTTCTGTCAGTGAGCACATACTCAAAATGTCTGGGTTGCACAACCGCTTGACTCAACTGGAAGTTAATCTCCCGGATGAAGCGGTCATTGACAGAATCCTCCAGTCGCTTCCACCTAGCTACAAGAGCTTTGTGATGAACTATAATATGCAGGGGATGGTAAAGACCATTCCTGAGGTATATGCTATGCTGAAATCAGCAGAGGTAGAAATCAAGAAAGAACATCAAGTGTTGATGGTGAATAAAACCACTAAGTTCAAGAAGGGCAAAGGTAAAAAGAACTTCAAGAAGGACGGCAAGGAAGTTGCCGCGCCCGGTAAGCAAGTTGCCGGGAAGAAGCCAAAGAATGGACCCAAGCCCGAGACTGAGTGTTTTTATTGCAAGGGAAGTGGTCACTGGAAGCGGAACTACCCCAAATACTTAGCGGATAAGAAGGCCGGCAAAACCAAAGGTATATGTGATATACATGTAATTGATGTGTACCTTACCAGTACTCGTAGTAGCTCTTGGGTATTTGATACCGGTGCAGTTGCTCACATTTGTAACTCAAAGCAGGAGCTGCGGAATAAACGGAGACTGGCGAAGGACGAGGTGACGATGCGCGTCGGGAATGGTTCCAAGGTCGATGTGATCGCCGTCGGCACGCTACCTCTACATTTACCTACGGGATTAGTTTTAAACCTCAATAATTGTTATTTAGTGCCAAGTTTGAGCATGAACATTGTATCTGGATCTCGCTTAATTCGAGATGGCTACTCATTTAAATCCGAGAATAATGGTTGTTCTATTTATATGAGAGATATGTTTTATGGTCATGCTCCGATGGTTAATGGTTTATTCTTGATGAATCTCGTACGTGATGATACACATATTCATAGTGTGAGTACCAAAAGAGTTAAAGTTGATAACAATAGTCCCACATATTTGTGGCACTGTCGCCTTGGTCACATAGGTGTCAAACGCATGAAGAAGCTCCATACAGATGGACTTTTAGAGTCTCTTGATTATGAATCATTTGACACGTGCGAACCATGCCTCATGGGTAAAATGACCAAGACTCCGTTCTCAGGAACAATGGAGCGAGCAACCAACTTGTTGGAAATCATACATACCGATGTGTGCGGTCCAATGAGTGTTGAGGCTCGCGGTGGCTATCGTTATGTTCTCACCCTCACTGATGACTTGAGTAGATATGGGTATATCTACTTGATGAAACACAAGTCTGAGACCTTTGAAAAGTTCAAGGAATTTCAGAGTGAGGTTGAAAATCAACGTGATAGAAAGATCAAGTTTCTACGATCAGATCGTGGAGGAGAATACTTGAGTCACGAATTTGGCACACACTTAAGAAAATGTGGAATAGTTTCACAACTCACGCCGCCTGGAACACCTCAGCGTAATGGTGTGTCCGAACGTCGTAATCGCACTCTATTAGATATGGTGCGATCTATGATGTCTCTTACCGACTTACCGCTATCTTTTTGGGGCTATGCTTTAGAGACTGCCACATTCACTTTAAATAGGGCTCCGTCGAAATCCGTTGAGACGACACCGTATGAATTATGGTTTGGGAAGAAACCTAAGCTGTTGTTTCTAAAAGTTTGGGGATGCGATGCTTATGTCAAGAAACTTCAACCTGAGAAGCTCGAACCCAAGTCGGAAAAATGCGTCTTCATAGGATACCCAAAAGAAACTGTTGGGTATACCTTCTACCTCAGATCCGAAGGCAAGATCTTTGTTGCCAAGAATGGATCCTTTCTAGAGAAAGAGTTTCTCTTGAAAGAAGTAAGTGGGAGGAAAGTAGAACTTGATGAAGTGTTGCCTCTTGAACTGGAAAATGGCGGAACTCAAGAAATCGTTCCTGAGGTGCCTGCACCGACTAGAGAGGAAATTAATGATTATGATCAAGATACTTCTGATCAAGCTCCTACTGAAATTCGAAGGTCCACAAGGACACGTTCCGCACCAGAGTGGTACGGCAACCCTGTCTTGGAAATCATGTTGTTAGACAACGGTGAACCTTCAAACTATGAGGAAGCAATGGCGGGCTCGGATTCCGACAAATGGCTGGAAGCCATGAAATCCGAGATAGGATCCATGTATGAAAACGAAGTATGGACTTTGACTGACTTGCCCGTTGAACGGCGAGCCATAGAAAATAAATGGATCTTTAAGAAGAAGACAGACGCGGATGGTAATGTGACCATCTATAAAGCTCGGCCTGTCGCTAAGGGTTATCGACAAGTTCAAGGGGTTGACTACGATGAGACTTTCTCACCGGTAGCGAAGCTGAAGTCCGTCCGAATCATGTTAGCAATTGCCGCATACTATGATTATGAGATATGGCAAATGGACGTCAAAACGGCATTCCTTAATGGTTTCCTTAAGGAAGAATTGTATATGATGCAGCCAGAAGGTTTTGTCGATCCTAAGAATGCTGACAAGGTGTGCAAGCTCCAACGCTCGATTTATGGGCTGGTGCAAGCATCTCGGAGTTGGAACATTCGCTTTGATGAGATGATCAAAGCGTTTGGGTTTACACAGACTTATGGAGAAGCCTGTGTTTACAAGAAAGTGAGTGGGAGCTCTGTAGCATTTCTCATATTATATGTAGACGACATACTTTTGATGGGAAATGATATAGAACTCTTGAACAGCATTAAGGCCTATTTGAATAAAAGTTTTTCAATGAAGGACCTTGGAGAAGCTGCTTATATATTAGGCATCAAGATCTATAGAGATAGATCGAGACGCCTCATAGGTCTTTCACAAAGCACATACCTTGATAAAATATTGAAGAAGTTCAATATGGATCAATCTAAGAAAGGGTTCTTACCTGTATTACAAGGTGTGAAATTGAGCTCAGCTCAATGTCCGACCACGGCAGAAGATATAGAAGAGATGAGTGTCATCCCCTATGCCTCAGCCATAGGTTCTATTATGTATGCCATGCTGTGTACCAGACCTGATGTAAACCTTGCCGTAAGTTTGGTAGGAAGGTACCAAAGTAATCCCGGCAAGGAACACTGGACAGCGGTCAAGAATATCCTGAAGTACCTGAAAAGGACCAAGGAAATGTTTCTCGTTTATGGAGGTGACGAAGAGCTCGTCGTAAAAGGTTACGTCGACGCTAGCTTCGACACAGATCTGGATGACTCTAAGTCACAAACCGGATACGTGTATATGTTGAATGGTGGGGCAGTAAGCTGGTGCAGTTGCAAGCAAAGCGTCGTGGCGGGATCTACATGTGAAGCGGAGTACATGGCAGCCTCGGAGGCAGCACATTAAGCAATTTGGGTGAAGGAGTTCATCACCGACCTCGGAGTCATACCCAATGCGTCGGGGCCAATCAAGCTCTTCTGTGACAACACTGGAGCTATTGCACTTGCAAAGGAGCCCAGGTTTCACAAGAAGACTAGGCACATCAAGCGTCGCTTCAACTCCAATCATGAAAATGTTCAAAATGGAGACATAGAAATTTGTAAAGTGCACACAGATCTGAATGTCGCAGATCCGTTGACTAAACCTCTCCCTAAGGCAAAACATGATCAGCACCAGAACTCTATGGGTGTTCGATTCATCACAATGTAACTAGATTATTGACTCTAGTGCAAGTGGGAGACTGTTGGAAATATGCCCTAGAGGCAATAATAAAAGCATTATTATTATATTTCCTTATTCATGATAATTGTCTTTATTCGTGCTATAATTGTGTTATCCGGAAATCGTAATACATGTGTGAATAACAGACAACAATATGTCCCTAGTGAGCCTCTAGTTGACTAGCTCGTTGATCGACAGATAGTCATGGTTTCCTGACTATGGACATTGGATGTCATCGATAACGGGATCACATCATTAGGAGAATGATGTGATGGACAAGACCCAATCTTAACATAGCATAAGATCGCATAGTTCGTTTGCTAGAGTTTTCCAATGTCAAGTATCCTTTCCTTAGACCATGAGATCGTGTAACTCCCGGATACCGTAGGAGTGCTTTGGGTGTGCCAAACGTCACAACGTAACTGGGTGACTATAAAGGTATACTACGGGTATCTCTGAAAGTGTCTGTTGGGTTACATGGATCGAGACTGGGATTTGTCACTCCGCTTGACGGAGAGGTATCACCGGGCCCTCTCGGTAATGCATCATCACAATGAGCTCAAGGTGATCAAAGTGTTTGATCACGGGATCATGCATTACGGTAACGAGAAAAGTGACTTGCCGGTAACGAGATTGAACGAGGTATTGGTATACCGACGATCGAATCTCGGGCAAGTAAAATACCAATTGACAAAGGGAATCGTATACGGGATTAATTGAATCCTTGACATCGTGGTTCATCCGATGAGATCATCATGGAGCATGTGGGAGCCAACATTGGTATCCAGATCCCGCTGTTGGTTATTCCCGAGAGCCGTCTCGGTCATGTCTGCATGTCTCCCGAACCCGTAGGGTCTACACACTTAAGGTTCGGTGACGCTAGGGTTGTGAAGATATGTATGTGCAGTAACCCGAATGTTGTTCGGAGTCCCGGATGAGATCCCGGACGTCACGAGGAGTTCCGGAATGGTCCGGAGGTAAAGAATTATATATAGGAAGTGCTATTTTGGCCATCGGGACAAGATTCGGTGTTATCGGTATTGTACCGGGACCACCGGAGGGGTCCCGGGGTCCACCAGGTGGGGCCACCTGCCTTGGTGGGACACATGGGCCTTAGGGGGTGCGCCTTGGCCCACTTGGGCCAAGGGGGACCAGCCCCAAGGGCCCATGCGCCAAGGAAACTTGGAGAGGGGAGAGTCCAAAAGGGGGAAGGCACCTCCGAGGTGCCTTGGGGAGGATGGACTCCTCCCCCCCTCTTGGCCGCACCCGTTCCTTGGAGGAAGGGGCAAGGCTGCGCCCTCCCCCCCTCTAATGCATCTATATAAAGGGAGGGGAGGGAGGGGTGGCCGCACCCATATGCCCTGGCTCCTCCCTCCTCCCTGCAACACCTCCTCCTCCTCCCGTAGTTGCTTAGCGAAGCCCTGCCGGAGTTCTGCTGCATCCACCACCACACCGTCGTGCTGGATCTTCCTCAACCTCTCCTTCCCCCTTGCTGGATCAAGAAGGAGGAGACGTCTCCCGTCCCGTACGTGTGTTGAACGCGGAGGTGCCGTCCGTTCGGTACTAGATCATCGGTGAATTGGATCACGGCAAGTACGACTACCTCATCCACGTTCACTCGAACGCTTCCGTTGCGATCTACAAAGTGGTATGTAGATGCTATCTAATCTGAATACTCGTTGCTAGATGAACTCATAGATGGATCTTGGTGAAACCGTAGGAAAAATTTTAATTTTCTGCAACGTTCCCCAACAAGTCTTGCTGGGTACATTTGTACTCACGTTTGCCTATTTTATGTTTTGCAGAGAGACATCAGTCTCGCTAGTAGTTCCGTGTGGACTTCGACGTTTAGCTTGATACCTCAGCTATGATCTTGTGCCCTCGGCAAGATCTGGTAGATAGTCAGGCTTCTCAGCCTTTTTCATTTGTAGATGTCTGTACTCAGACATGTTAAGCTTCCGCATGTGCTTTGACTTGTATGCTCTGAATGTTGGGTCATGAGACCCATGTTTGTAATATCTCGCTCCTCGGAGCCTAATGAATAAATACTGGAGTCATAGAGTTATGTTGTGATGCCATGTTGTATTTACACATATCGAGCATATTGTGTGTATGATTGAAATGCTTGCTATGTGTGGGATCCGACAATCTAGTTGTTTATCCTTGGCAGCCTATCATATGGGGAAATGTAGTCTAGTGCTTTCTGAGCGATAGTAGTCCGCTACAGCCCGGTTCACCGGAGTCCTGCTAGCCCAGCGCTACTGCTCAGGACACTTGACTAGCCGGCATGTGTTTCACTTTGTTCCTGTGTCTGTCCCTTCGGGGAAATGTCACGCGGTGACATCCGGAGTCCTGCCTAGCCTGCTACAGCCTGGGTTACCGGAGTCCTGTTAGCCCAGTGCTATAGCCGGATTCACACGCTGTTCACCGACATGCTCGAAGTTGATTCATGTATGCTTGTTCCCATGGGTTAGTGCCGCTTTGGGTTCACGACTAGTCATGTCGGCCCGGGTTCTCTGTCATATGGATGCTAGCGACACTATCATATACATGAGCCAAAAGGCGCAACCGGTCCCGGGCCAGGTAAGGTGGCACCCGTGGGAATACCGTGCGTGAGGCCGCAAAGTGATATGATGTGTTACATTCTAGATCGATGTGGCTTAGGATCGGGGTCCTGACATCCCTGATGTCAGGTGGAGGAATCATTATTTTGCGCATAATAAGGAGGCATTTCCTTGCGTGTGGCCGTGGACCCAGCTGTCGGCCTCTCCACGTAAAGTCCACTTCAGTTGCATGTCGGTCGTTGACCACGTTGACCAGGCCGCGCCGAGAGCACCAGGGCGGTGGACGACGGCGAGGCCTAGGAAGGGAACGACACGGAGGTAGGGAAGACTCAGCAGTTATTTCCCATGCGGAGGGGAGTACGACTGTACGAGGGTTTACTGGTTCGTCTGCCGTCGCCGGAGAATAACAGTAGGTGTGGGTGAGTAGAGGGATGGCTAGGCCAGCAATGGGAGTACAATGGGGCGGTGAGGCTTGCGCGGCAGCAGAGTCGACCGCGGGGAGGAGGCAGCAGGCAGTCCCGCCGGCGCCTGTTTGAGCAACTGGAGTAGGAAGAGCAGAGATTGAAAAAGCACGACGGCCGTTGGATGGCCATCCAATAGTCACTGCTTGTGCGTCAACCTTTTCTTTAGGAAAGCCTCAAATCTATGGAAAACAGCATACAGCCCATCTGCCATTATTTCTAATAATTTACAGCCCATTTGCTAATTATTAAGGTTTTTTGGAGCCCATATTCTTTTTGTTAGCATTACAACCCATATTGTGGCCACGGTTAAAAAACTATACGAAATTTTGCATATTTCGGTGCGGTTCGAACTGTTTTTAATCCCGAAATTTTGACTCACATTCAAACTGATTTTAAAAATAAATGTATATCAATATAAAATCCAACAAATTCTCCATGCATAAAAAATAATGTAATTTCAAATCTTGAAATGAAAAAAAGATATTTGAAACTAATTGCCGGTTTGATGTGTTTTAAAAATGTACAGCCCATTTCTCATTACTGATGGGCCATTTTCTCGGCCAGCTGAATGAAAGCTCTCCTCGTCTTGAAAGATTTGCCGCCCAACAGGCCTGCCAAAGCGACTAACTTGGCAAATCACAAAAAAACTGGGCTATGGCCGTGGACCAAGCTGTCAGCCTCTCCATGTACAGTACTCTTCCGATGGAATGTCGTTGACCATGTTGACCACGCCGCGCCGAGAGCACCAAGGCGGTGGACGACGGCGAGGCCTAGGAAGGGGACGACGCGGAGCCGGGGAAGACGTGGCTGTGGATGCCCACACGGAGAGGAGTACGAGGGTTCACTGGTTCGGTTGTGGTGTGAGGCTGCCGTCGCCGTAGGGCCTGGCTAGCGGTGGGAGTAGTAGGGGTGATGAAGCCTCATCAGCAACACAGCCGGCCACTGGAGGCAGGAGCAGGCAGTCTTCCCGGCACTGGTTTGGGCGGCTGGTGCAAGAAGATCAGCGATTGAAGAAGCAGTAGGACCGTTCGATTCAAATCCAATGGTTACTGCTGCTAGAATCGTTTGTTGACTAAGTTGACAACCCTGCGTACGCGTCAACTTAGTAGGCCCATAGGTCAGCCTCCCAACCGGTGCGCCCCAGATGTCAGTGGGACGAATCATTTTTTTCGTGTAATAAGGAGGCGGTTGATTGCGTGCGGCCAGGCCAACGGAGGGAGTAGGGTGGGCCGGGGAAGCCTGCGCGGCATCACAGCGGGCCACAAGAGGAGGGAGAAGGCAGTCCCGCCGGCACTAGTTTAGGCGGCTGGAGCAGGACGATCAGAGATTGAAGAAGCACGTCGGCCGTTGGATGGACATCCAACACTAACTACTGCTAGAATCGTGTGTTCACTGACAAAGCCTTGCGTAAACAAGTTAGCCTCGAAATCTGTGGCGTGTACAGCCCATTTGCTATTATTTTTATAATTTTTACTCATTTTCTAATTCATATGGAATTTATTGCAGCCTGTTTTCCATTTTTAGAATTGCTAGCCATTTTCTGGTCAGTACCAGGGTCAAATAATTAACTAAATATGTGGGGAATTTTGAAAATTCGCATATTTTTGCTGGGGAACAAAATATTCTTAATCCAAAAATTAATAGCCATACTAAAAAAATTTAAAAATAAATTAGTACTATGTCATGTTAAATCCAATGAAATACGTATAAGATATCAGTGAAGAACAAAAACAAAAAAAGAAACTTATATCCCATTTGCTATAATTTTTTTGGAATTTTCAACCCCTTTTGATATTACTTTTAACAGACATTGACCATACTCTTAAGCCAGGCCGGAATGCATCCCTCCTCGTCTTGAAAGATTTGCAGCCCAGTAATTCGGAGAAAACAAATAGGCCTAGCTTGGGTATTCTTCAAAAAGAAATACTGGGCTACCTATTTTCCCAAAGAACTGGTCCATGAGCATTTAGCTTTATTTATTTATTTATTTATGTTTAGGGGACCATGAGCATGTACCTGGGCCGGATTCATGTGAGAACCTCCCTTCTAGTTAATTATGGGCTTCTCTATTGGGCCTTCATCAGTGGGCTGCATGTTATCAACAAGTGGAAAATGTGTCCCGAGTTTCAAAAAAAAGTATTCCGTACGAAAAATAGTATGTGCTACGTACGGTACGGGGCACTAAAGGATCAAACCATGCAACGACTTCCAAAACATTGTGTTTGTCGTTCTAACAACACATTTATTCAACCAACAGGCGAAATATACTATTGATTGTACACTGAAAACAGCAGCAGTAGCAACCAGGGCTGGGGGTGCAACAGAAGTAGTAAGCAGGCCAGAAGAGTGAAGACACAGCTCTCTCTTCCAAACCAAACATAAGCCATCATTACAAAAGGGCTACCAAAAAAGAACAAGTGTATGCATCAAACTAAATAAAGATCCTACTACACCAAGTGTACGCATCTAACTAACTGGCTCAGTTAGACGTTACTATTTATTAAGCTGTGGAGATTGGCTGACGACTTGAACCAGATGCGTGCCTGACGGGGGAAACTCCAGCCAGCAGGTCGAAGTTTGATACTTGCGACCCTCTCTCCTACTTTGGGCTGCAGAGCGTGGCGGCACATATCAGGGTATGGTGCATGCAGAGACGCATGGTACGCTGTGTACACACAATTTTGCCTGATGAACGAAACCGCGCTACCATCATGATCCTTGTCACCGGTTATCTCCTGGTTAATCGGATAATTCAGTCCAACAAACAGAGAGAGTGTACCAAGGCTACTTACCAGCCTCGACTCAAAAATTCCTGAAGGCCCAGAGAAGCTGGGATCCTGCTCAAAGACCTTGCAGTGACTGTGATTGTATTCCGCGAAACAACACGTCCGGTACGTGCGAACAATCATCAATCTTTCACCGTCGTCTGATCGAGCCAGGAACTGCCTGCAACTACCATGCCGCTTTTCTTTGAAAGGTTCTGGGATTAGGAAGGGTAGGGACACCAGGCAGCCTACAACATCATATCAACTTGGAGTCAAATAAAAAAGGGCTCTTGGTTTAGTCAATCTTAAGAACAGCATGTTATGAGCATGATTATTTTTTCAGCAAATGTTGATAGTAATATAAGCAAGCCATCATGATATCATAGGAAAGTAACATACTACTGTAACAGCCGTTTGTAGCGATGACTGGAGTAGGCCAGCAATACGTCCAGCCATAGAAGGAGTCGACAGCGTAAATGAAGCCCTTGTGTTCAATGGCATCAGAGAACCATGGAGGATGTATGATCCTGCGATGGACGTGCAGATTTATCCACTTACCGCAGTGACCTGTCAGATAGGCGAGACCGCGGTTGAAGAACACAATTAGCCTGAAGTCTTTATAATTCACAGATCTTGTGGGCACTTGGCAGATTACAACCTTGAGCAAATCAAACTTGGTATCATGTTGGCTACTGTAAGATTCCGAGTATTATGTGCCGCGGTGCCAATGCAGTGCAGTGTTAATCGAAGGAAGGGGGATCAATCGCCGGGTGTAGACCTCCACGAGCATCCAGCTGCCGCAACCGTCGACGAGCACCATCCAAGACGTGTTCATGCCGACCCAGTATATACCGTTAATGTAGTTGAGGCTGACGGGGATCGGATCGCAGTCAAGGGGGTTGATGCTCGCCACCCTACGATCATTATGCTACGTGACATGCCGTTTCTGAAGATCAGGCGGCATCAGCAAGCAAGGAGCTGGCTTAAAAAGCTCCGGCCTAAGGGCTTTGAGTAAACGGTACAGCCCTGACGAGCACGCGGCGAGCGGCATGGTACTGAGATTGTCCACACGCGAAACAATGAGCTTGATTACCTCTGCGGGGAGCGAATTCCAGCCACTCTTTCGGCGGACGCTGCTCGGTTCTGCCATTGTTAGTGCTTGGGTTTCGGACGAGGGGGGAGGCGCCTTAGCGGGGATGGAAGATTGGACGAGATTATGTGCGGACAAAGATGGAGAAGCGAATATGTGCTGCGGGAAGTGGACAGGTGATGATGACTACAACACGGTGCTTGACTTACGAGACACATACTAGCAACGTAGGGTCATGTCGATGCCAGACAACTTGCTTGAGTGATCACAGTACTTGTACTCCCTACAGTGCTATGCCCTAACTTGCTTGAGTAGAGTAGTAGAGTAGGACTCTGCTCTACTACTAGCACCGTAGGAGTAGTATATTCTAATCTAAAATAGTTACAAACTTCAATGCCCGAGCGTGGAACAACTACGAACTATGCTCAAAGACCTTGTCTACATGGTGTTTGGACATGGGCGACAACCTCAACGCCAACAGTGCTACTCCCGTTGCACCGTATGTGTTTCTGTCCTTCCTGTTCAAAATCGTGGTAGAATTCATGTTTCTACTCCGTATCCTACTACTATGCTAGTCCACATGATTAGTTTCATCTCTGTTATAGCCGTCATGATTTATTTTGTGCTTATTCGGATTAAATCTCGTAGTAACTTGCTCATATATTCAACTGGCGCAACAACCCCTACAGCCACTCCCGTTTCATGGACGACCTGGTCGATGTTGGAATTTTTCTAGTAGGCCTTTATAAGGTGAGCTCTTCTACCACTTGTATGAGCATGAGAAGAGGAGACCTACACGCGTGCTCCTCCTCCTCGCTCGCCTCGCCACGCCACGCCTCGTCACGATGCGCCGCGGGTTGTGGGATTGAGCCGAGTCGAGGACAGAGCTATACTCCCACGACCTACCCAGCCCGCACTATATAGTTTCTCACCACCGTTCCAGATCATTGCGCCGCCAAGAAAGTCTTATCCATCCCTCCTTTCGGTGTGCACCGGGAGAAGGGACAGCAGGCCTCCGGAACGCCGCCTCTCGTGATCCTGTACGGGAGAGGGGCGATCAGGTTTTTGGGGAGCGCACTCGCGCGACTGCTGGCAGCGACGACTTCGCAAACGACGACTTCTTCCCCGACCTTGGCAACCTCATCCCCGACGACATGGGCGACAACGTCAACGCCGGCGGTGCTGCTCCCGCTGCATCGTATGTGATTCTATCCTTCCTGTTCGAGATCATGGTAGAATTCATGTTTCTAGTATGTGATCTGTTCATCTGCTATGCTAGTTCGCATGATTAGTTTAATGCCTGTCAATGTTGTCATGATCTATTTCCTATTTATTTGGATTAAATATCATAGTAATTTGCTCATATTTCCAACAATCCAAAAACCTGATAATAGGCCCTTCGTCCACTGCTATGAGTGCCCGTTGCCGTTTTGTGGCTCGCCGGCGGATATGGTGCATCACCTCACGGATGCGTGCAGCGGTCACTGCTGGCCCTTGGCAGAGAACATCAAGTATGAGACGTGCTACCCGTTCACCATGCCAGAGTCGCTGGAGGATCACCGCCGCCTGCTAGTCTCGAAGGAGGACGGTTGTCGGCATTCTAGGAACGGGGGTCCCCAGACTTGCCTACCTGCGGCCTGCGGCATGGCTCAAGTGGGGGCCCAGTGCGACCCCTCTTCATCAACACAATCTCAAGACCCTCGCGAGGGGCCAAGCCTCGTGGGGCGGACGACAGGAGGCTTCCTCAGGAGCGGCCTCATCAGGCAGGCTCGCGAGGAGGCGGAGAGATCAATGCAAGGGTACCTTGCGAGGATCCAGTGACGCAAGCCATGATGATCAAGACCAGGCGGGCGCCAGGCGGGCGCCGGCCTGTGCAGAGTCCTTCTTTCCCCTTTGGTGCAAAGGAGGCAAGCACAGGCCAAGGCATCAGGCAAAGGTTACCATTCAAGTGCAACGAGACCAAGACCGGCCGAACGGACGGACGGAGATCACCGTGGAGCCCAAGACAGCGTCACCACTAGAGCTTTTGGCAGCCGAAGACCACCTTTGATCAGGATAACTTGTACTAGATGTTCCCCTTCAAAATGGCCAATTGTTGGCGCCCTTACCGCTCAATTATTTCGAGGAGAGGCCCAGGGCCTCTATAAATAGAGCTAGCCACCACAGAGTAGAGGCATCTGGAGACCAAGCAGAACTCACCGCACTAGCTCAAGAACACCTCTCGCGAGGCTGTTCTTCCTCTGTACTGTTCATCATCAGCCTCCGAGGCAATCCACCACACCACACACTAGAGTAGGGTATTACACCACAATGGTGGCCCGAACCAGTATAAATCTCGTGTCCCTTGTGTTGTTCATCGTTTTCATCTTAGTTCACGCGAGGGGGTCGGACGTAGAACGGTAAGGGAGAGATCTCCGCGTGCACCCCAGTGTTCGAACCTCAAGGGTCTACCGGAACCCGAAATCGGACATTTGGCGAACTAGGCAGGGGTGTGCCGAAATCTTTCCTCCTCCGCGTCGCGTTCCGTCGCTTCACCACCCAAATGTCAAGCAACCCAGCTGCCGACACCGACCGCTGGGCGGCGTGGCCCGCCCACGCCGTGTCGCCGTCTCAGGGTGACCTCAACCTTGCGCCTCAGGCAGCTCGAGCTCCGCAAGGCGCTGCGGGGCGCGGGCGACGCGGCCAGACACCGCCTGCCCTCACGCCGCGGCAGGTGCGGGCCGCAACAAGGGCCTCGAACCACGCCGCAGCCACAGCGCCGTACACCTGACGGGAGTAGGCGAACTCCAGGGCCGCGCTCACGGTGGCCCGAGAACTACTACGGTGCCGTTTGCTGGAAGGCAGCCGCGACGTGTTGCTGGAGCGGGTAGCCGAGCTCCTGGACGCCGCCGCCTTAGGAGCACCCCCTTTCTGCGTCCAGCTGCTGCCCCAGATCCAAGACGGGTCGCACGGCGGCATCGCGTGTGCTCCCGCAACTTCAGGTGGGCTCCCGGGCCAGTCCGGCACCGACGCCTCTGTCGGCACCAGGCGGCAAGTCGCGCCGGCCCCACCTCAGGCCGGCGAAGGGATGCGTGCCGCGGCCTTCGGCCTCAGAAGGCCACATCGTCATCACCCCCAAGGCGACACTCCAAGCCAGACTGCGTGGCTTGCGGGGCGCTACGGCGAGGCCCACGGGGTGGTAGCCCCGGAGGCTCATGTCCCCCGCATGGTGGATCAAGGGCGCGCACTGGAAGAAGATCATGGCTCGTTCCTCGGGCCCGGCTTGGACGAGGAGGCGCCGGAAGCCGAGCTCTTTCAGGAACCCCAAGAGAGCCTCGATAACCGCGCGAGCAGCAGCAACTATCGGGTACCACTTATCCCTCAGGAGCAAGCTTACGCTAACCATGGGTCGCATGAGGTACAGGTCGCTGCAACAGATGGCTGCCCCAACGTTGCAGCCTCTTACCCCTTAGGCGGAGGGCGCAGGGGGCTCCAGGAGAGGGGCCGAGATCCAAGCTCGCCCTTGCGGCGGTCGGAGCAAGGTGTTCTCAGGAGGTAGGCCCTCTGCCGGGGAGGTGCCCTCATGGCCTGCCCCCGACACAGGACCTGTGGTCGTCGGGGGAACCGCTGGCGACCGCTCTACCCCATTGGCGTCGTCCTTGGTTTTCGGTCGCCGCCAATGGTGGTAGAATGTGGCGTAAGGCGGGGCCCTCGTCTGGCGATATGAAGCAAGGCCGGTACCTGTGAAGAAGGCCCAGTGCCTGTGAAGCTCGCCGCCCCGTGACACTCTCACGTAATAATGAGTGGGGTTGTACACGCCCCGGAGTCTCAGGGGTGCTGGCATCAGGCCCTGGGGCTCCCGCCCACGCCCAGTGGCAGCACTTAGCTCCGCGCTGGTGAGAAGACGTCGAAGACTAGACTAGGTGCCGGACGCGGCCTTTTGCTTTTTGCTTCTCCCTTGTTGAGAAGTTTCTTCAGTTTGGAATTAAGTTGGATTTGAGTTCGAAGCTTGCATGCGTTTGGGGAAGGGGTGTTTAGTCTCGTTCGAGCAATCTGTCGCGTTCTGATTTCGGCTTTACGCCCCAAGATAGCATCGGCTGCCCCCCCCCCTCACGAGCCCCTCGTGAGCTGGGCCGGGCCAGGCACGCCTACGACCAGGACCACTGTCCCCGCTCCCTCTCCAGAGGCTCTCATCACAGGACCGGCGGGTTAATCGAAAGGCGCCCAAGGCACGGCGCCCCTTCGTAGGCCCATTCAGGGCTCGCCAGGGCGCGCTTAAGCAAGTCTCGGCTCCTCTCTTCAACGAGCCAATGGGCTCTCTCGGAGCGGTTCTCTAGAAGCGTCACCACGTCGGTAAAGAACTGAAGGTTGCCGACGTACTTGGTCTCATGCGGTTCCTTAGCGGAAGCCTCGCAAATCTCACCTAAGGCTGAGTTCGCCTTTTCCCTGAGCGTCTTGAGCATGGGAGCATGCTCATGCTCCACGAGCCTCTGTTGGCGGATCCCGTCCTCTTCTGCCGCGCGGTGGCTTCGGCATCATCAACCCTTTGCTGAGGAAGAAGCAGCTCAGCCCGGGAAGAGGACAGCTCCGCCTGTGCTGCATCAAGGGCGGCTACGGAGGAATCCGTGCGCCGCGTCTCTTCAACCAACTTGGCCTTGATGGCCGTTGTCCTACCCTCGGCCTCGGCCCTGATCAGCATCAACTTCGCCTCATACTCACGCTCGAGGGCCGAGCGAGCACCCGCCGCGTGGTGGTCGACCTTTTCCTGGATCCGGGCCTCGCGCGCCGCCATGTCATCCTCCGCCTAGGCTGCCAGGCGCTCCCTCGTCTCCAACCGCTCCAAGTCAAGGCTGCGCTCGGCGGCCTCGAGCATCAGCGCCTCCTCGCGCCTCTGGAGCTCCGCATGGTCGAGGCGGCCTCCTGCATCGACCCAAGGGCCGCGTGGCGTAGCTCCACTTGCTGCTCTAGGGAGTTCCTTCGGGCTTGAAGTTCCCGTACGCGCTCCTCCGCGTCCCTGTGCCACCGGTCTGCCTCCCGAGCCTCCTCGACGGCCAGGGAGCAGGCCTCCCACGACGCTGCTAGCAACACTTTGGCCTCCACGTTGTCAGGATCGCGTTGGTGGCGCGCGAGGGCAATGGCAACCTTCAACCTGTGCCTCTCCTTAGCGAGGTGCAGGCCTTCGGCCTCAAGGCACGCATCTTCGGCGGCAAGCTCTGCCCCGACCCGGTTCATCGCATCCGCTGCCCCCTCGAGGAACCCCTCGCGAAGGGCGCGACGCTCTCGAGCGCGCCTGAGCACATCTTCCGCGTCACCCTCCTCCGCTGGAGCATGCGGAGGGCCCCGAGGCGGCAGGCCCCCGCCAGGCGTGGGGCTGGGGGCTGCCGCCCCATCCATCGTCGAACAAACCCCTCCAGGAGCCTGGCTAGGCGTCAGTTCACTCATGGAGGAGGAGCCAAGGGCAGACTTTAGCCATTCACCCTCTATGATCAGAGGGAAGGCGCGGGGCAAGCTTGGCGTGCCCCAAGAAGACTCGTGAAGAGAGGACACCAGGCGAACGGGCTCGAGGTGCCCCGTGGAGCAGATCACTCCGCCAACCGGTCCAGCGACAAGAGTGCCATCTAAGCTCGGCAGGCCCGGAGCCAGCAAAGGGGGCGAAGCTGAAGGGGCTGGCTCCCGGGTTGACTCGGCGGATTCAGCGGGATGGGACCTGAAGATCCACAATCAGCAACAAGGACAACAGAGCAAATGAGCAAGGAAAGAAGAAGGCTTACTCGTCCATGGTGAAGTACTTCCTGCGCTTCAGCAAGCGACAAGGGCGGTCACTGCCACCTGAGGCCTCCTTCCTCTTGCGAAGGGCCTCGAAGTCCATGCGAAACTGACCCAAGCGCCTGGGACGGGGGTCGACCCGGGACAAAGGAGAAGCCTCAGGATTATCGACGTCGGAGGAGTCAGCTTTATGGGCATCTTGGGGCATCGCCTCACGAAGAACGGCTGGGGGCTCGGAAGCCCCAGCCTCGGGAGCTGAAGACTTGGACCCTGCATCAACCGCCGCCTCGGGGCGGGCCTCAGGAGGCGTCGTCTGCGAAGTTTCATGCGGCGCCACCATCTCGGCAGCAGCCACCTCGGCTCCAGTTGGCTCTTCCCTCACCCGGTCACCTGAAGAGGAACCGCTGCGGGCGACGGGGGGAACTATCACAGCAACCGGGTTCTCGCGTGGCCCAGTGAGGCCAGCTGGGCGCAACCCCCACTCGTCGAAGCTGGGCATCTGCCTCACGAAATCAGCCCTGCCGGAACAAAGGTACAGAAGGACGCCACCGCTCCGCAGGCTACCCGGGGAAGGATCACCAGTCAAGATCCGAAGCACCGTCCGCAGCACTTCGGGCGCCAAATCCTCCTCCTGAAGCCGCATGCGGTCTCCGCGTCCCGCAAAGTCCCACATCCGGCGAGAGTGGCGCTGGAGAGGAGCGACACGGCACAGAAGGAACTCCCTCACCACCTTGGGAGCTGTCACATTGAGCGCCCTCAAACCTTCGAAGCGGCGCCAGACAAAAGCGAGCCGGGGGCTCGCGAGCGGTTCATGACCCCAGCCTGGGTTGGGAATAGCAGGCAAGGTCGGGTGCGAGAGCAGGGGCTGGGCACCCCGACGTCCACATACAGCCACCGCTCTCTGAACCCGACCTGAGGAGGAGGAAGGCTGAAGTCGATCCCTGAAGCAGCCGTCCCCGGCACGGCGAAGAAGCTCACGCACACCGAGCATTGAGTAGGGTCGCTCAGGCGCAAGGAAAAGAAGTGGCGCAGCAAGGCAACAGAAGGAGGGATGCCTATCATCGCCTCGCACACGAAAGCAAAGACAGCCAAAAGGGTAATGGACTCCGGCCCAAGGTGCATCATGTGGATCTGATGATGGGAGAGCACAACGTTGAAGAAAGCATAAAAGGGGCGAACCAGACCCGCCCATAGGGCGTCGGCGAAGAATCTGACCTCCATGACGGTCCTAGCGAGAAAGGTGCGAGATGCGGGCCAAACTGTGGTCCAGCCATACTCGTTGAAGATGGAAGCAAAGGCGGATTGGACCTTGTCCAAGGCTTCCAAGCTAAGTATGATTGACCGATCGACGGCGGGAGCCGCCGCTGGAGGTGCGCAGGATGTAGGCGCGGGCTTCTTTCCCTTTCTCTTCTTCGTCGGCGCCATGGCGTTGGGGAGGGGGAAGAGCTCGAGCCGCATTGGCGGCGGAGATTGGAGCTCGGAGAAGAAGGAGAGGTAGGAGGCGAGCGGGCAACCAAAGGAGGAACAACTGTGTACAACTATGGGTCCGCTTAGCCGGGCGCGTAAAAAGGCGTCGCGGGGAAGCGCAGGCGCCCACGTCCAATCAACCGCCATGCTGCGCCCAGGGCCGCAGGCTGTTAGGGCCCGCGGCACTTCGCGCTTTCCCCTTCGCTTCTTCGCTAAGCCAAGCCCGCGCGCGCCTTGGGCCCGGGGGCTACTGTCGGCGTTCTGGGAACAGGGGTCCCCAGACTTGCCTGCCTGCGGCCTGCGGCGTGGCTCAAGTGGGGGCCCAGAACGTCCCATCTTCATCAAAACAAGCTCAAGACCCTCACGAGGGGCCAAGCCTCGCGGGGCGGACGACAGGAGGCTTCCTAAGGAGCGGCCTCATCAGGCAGGCTCGCGAGGAGGTGGAGAGATCAATGCAAGGGTACCTCGCGAGGATCCACTGACGCAAGCCATGACGATCAAGACCAGGCGGGCGCCAGGCGGGCGCCGGCCTGTGCAGAGTCCTTGTTTCCCCTTTGGCGCAAAGGAGGCAAGCACAGGCCAAGGCATCAGGCAAAGGTTACCATTCTGGTGCAACGAGACCAAGACCGGCCGGACGGCCGGACGAAGGTCACCGTGGAGCCCAAGACGGCGTCACCACCAGAGCTTTTGGCAACCGAAGACCACCTTTGGTCAGGATAACTTGTACTAGATGTTCCCCTTTAAAATGGCCAATTGTTGGCGCCCTTCCCGCTCATTTATTTCGGGGAGAGGCCCAGGGCCTCTATAAATAGAGCTAGCCACCACAGAGTAGAGGCGTATGGAGATAAGGTAGAACTCACCGCACTAGCTCGAGAACACCTCTCGCGAGGTTGTTCTTCCTCTGTACTGTTCATCATCAGCCCCCGAGGCAATCCACCACACCACACACTGGAGTAGGGTATTACACCACAACGGTGACCCGAACCAGTATAAATTCGTGTCCCTTGTGGTGTTCATCGTTTTCATATTAGTTCGCGCGACGGGATCGGACGTAGAACGGTAGGGGAGAGATCTCCGCGCGCACCCTAGTGTTTGAATCTCAAGGGTCTACCGGAACCTGAAATCCGACAACGGCAGCGTCTTCCTCTTGATCATGGGCACCGGCGAGGCCCGCGCAGGCCGCCGCCCCGTCTCTGTAATGTGCGTCAGGGGCGACGCCGCTGATGCTGACACTGACACGAGGCCGATGTACGGGTGCGTGGTCAGTGTTACTACCCCTCCGGGTCGCGTGGGCGGCGACACCGGCCTCATCGAACGGACTTGGACTCTGGGGAGCTGGGACTATCCCGCCAATGTGGACTTGGAAAACCCATGGCATCCTTTACCCGCCGACGCGGTGCATGGGGACTCCAAGGAGGTTCACCTGGACATACGCATTATCAAGTTAAATGTTGATCATTAGTATTCACTCAATGTAATCCGTTGTCTAAGCATGTGGAGACTTACATGCAGGATCTTGCTCTATTGGAGTATCACGCATGAATAAAAGTGTATCCGTTTATGGTTTAGTCTAGAATCTTCCATGTATGAATTTTTACTACAGTACTGGTGAAAGACTTACGATGAACCATTTCTTACATCTCCTCTGTCCGCTTGCAAGTCATCCTGATTTAATCCCTCCGTCTAGGTGTATAAGGGCATGGTTAATATTACTTAATAGTATAGCCAACTGTTGACTATAAGAAAGTACCATGTCATCTGTAGCCAACATGTATAACAATCGATACTCAAAAACTAATTCTTAAAGATCATTACTTGCAAAGCACAATAAGTGTTATTTCTTCACAAGTTTTGGATGCAGGTTGAACAGTTGAACGCTTTTGTTTGCAAAAGATACCTTTTTATCTATTTCACCCGGATGTTTGTGAGCTCTAGAGATGAAATAATATCCGAAGAAACCTATCGATACCCGTTACACATGAGATGACCCCCGCATCCTTTGTCAAAATAAACAACTCCCCGATCAATGCATTTCACTCTTCGGTGCAACGCACGGGCACCTTACTACTATATATTAGTACGACCAAACATTGAACTAACATTATATATAGTACGATAAATGCTGATGCATGTCACCTAAAATTATATCATTCAAAACTATGTTCAAATACGAATCGAACGATATAGTTTTTGTTGACATGCACTAACATTTTGTCAGTTAAATCTTCAGTCAAATTCAATGGGGGACTAATAAACCACGACCGATGTAGTACAAGTGTAAAGGGCGGCACTACACGGGAGTCTCACCTCTCACCCCGCTCGTGGCGCGGCAGTAAAGCCGTCATATCACAAAACCTAACCACTCCCAGTAATAAGTACACTGTAGCCAGCCTGCAAGTCATGTACACTGTACTGACAGTGGAAACCATAGAGTACTTAGAATACAAGATTAAGGATGCAATTAACTTTTTATAGAGGGAGAATCATACACGCAATTAACTCAAATGGATTGGACGTGACTCTATTATTCTCCAACGGCAACCGGCAAATTTCCTCCCGCGGGCCGGAGTAGGTTTCTCGGTTTGCATGCGGGTTTAACGGAGGGGCTTGATGGAGGCGAGGAGGCGTGTTCAGCTGGGCGTGCAGTGGACAGCGTAGTACTATTCTATTTGACAACTACAACTAGTATATTATAAAAAACAAAGAAGAGTAGTAGAGATAGAGATAAGAATAGAGACTAGGGAGGAGCACCATCTACTACTTCGTGGGCTACTCTTGCACTCCATTCGGCGGCCGCAACGTCCACTACAGCCACTCCCTCCTGCGCTCCATTCAGCGGGCGCTGTTGAAATTTCGGGAGCGCACTCTCACGACTGCTAGCAGCAACGACTTCACCGACGATGACTTCTTCCCCGACCTCGGCAACCTCTTCCTCAACGACATGGGCGACAACCTCAACACCAATTGTTGGGGATATTACTACTGGGCGTAAACCGGCCTACCTGGGCCAGGTTGACTTCATCAGTAGTCCAAAGGTGTTAAAGCCCAGAGGCTAGACAAAGGCCCAAGGCCATAGTCGGTTCAGTATCTGTAGCCGTAAACCGGCGTGTATATAAACTTGTATTATAAGTTAGGAATAGGGAGAGACCAACCCGGATACGAATATAAACCAGAGATTGGGACTCTATGAACCGACGAGTGTCACCCGTGTATATAAGGGGACAACCTGATAGCGGTTCAGGGACAGACAACCATAACTCGAGGCCTAGGCGAAGCTTGTTTGCTCCCTAGTCATCGAAACCCCATCAATTCCATCACAAACTAGACGTAGGCTTTTACCTTCATCTAAGGGGCCGAACTAGTATAAACTCCCTGTGTCCCTTGTCCACTTTAACCCCTTCGAGTTAACCCGTTGCGATGGCTCCACGACTAAGTCCTTTCGCTAGGACATCTGCCGTGACAAACCCACGACACCAATGGTGTTGCTCCCGTTGCACCGTATGTGTTTGTGTCCTTCCTGTTTGAAATCATGGTAGAATTCATGTTTCTAGTCTGTGTCCTAGATTCAATCTGTTCATCTACTATGCTAGTCCGCATGATTAGTTTAATCTCTGTTATAGCCGTCATGATTTATTTTGTAGTAAATCTCGTAGTAACTTGCTCATATATTCAACTGGCGGAACGTCCCCTACAGCCACTCCCGTTTCATGGAAGGCCTGTTTGATGCCTCCAAGGAGCCCTTCGTCTACTGCTATGAGTGCCCGGTGCCGTTTTGGGACTCGCCGGTGGACATCGTGCATCACCTGACGCAGGCGTGCGGCAATCACTACTGGCCCTTGGCGAAGAATGTCAAGTATGAGACGTGCTACCCGTTCACCATGCCGGAGTCGCTAGAGGATCAGCGTCGCCTGCTAGTATCGGAGGAGGACGGCACCGTCTTCCTCTTGATCATGGCCACCGGCGAGGCCCGCGTAGGCCACCGCCACATCTCAGTAGTGTGCGTCAGGGGCGACACCGCTGACGCTGACACTGACACGAGGCCTATGTACGCGTGCGTGCTCACTATTACTACCCCTCGGAGGTACGTGGGCGGCCACTCTGGCTACGCCAAGCATACTTGGACTCTGCCGAGCTGGGACCTTCCCGCCGACGTCGACATGGAAAACCCATGGTGTTATTTGGATTCCAACAATGTGCATGGGGACTCCAAGGAGGTTCACCTGGACATCTGCATTTTCAAGTTAAATGTTGATCATTAGCCTTCGCTCAATGTAATCCACTATCTAAGCAAGTGGAACTTTCATGCATGATCTTGCTCTATTGGAGTATCGCGCATGAATAAAAGTGTATCCATTTATGGTTTAGTCTAGAATCTTCCATGTATGAATTTTTACTACAGTACTGGTGAAAGACTTATGATGAACCATTTCTTACATATCCTTTGCCCCCTCCCAAGTCATCCTGATTTAATCCCTCCGTCTAGGTGTATAAGGGCATGGTTAATACTTAAATAGTATAGCCAACTGTTGGCTATAAGAAAGTGCCATGTCATCTGTAGCCAACATGTATAACAATGGATACTTAAAAACTAATTCTTGAAGATAATTTCCAGCAAAGCACAATAAGAGTTATTTCTTCACAAGTTTTGGATGCAGGTTGAACAGTTGAACGCTTTTGTTTGCAAAAGATACTTTTTATCTATTTCACCCAGGTGTTTGTGAGCTCTAGAGATGAAATAGTATCCGAACAAACCTATCGATACTCGTTACACATGAGACGATCCCCACATCCTTTGTCAAAATAAACAACTCCCCGATCAATGCATTTCACTCTTCTGTGCAACGCACGGGCACCTTACTATAGATTAGTACGACCAAAAATTGAACTAACATTATATATTGTATGATAAATGATGATGCATGTCACCTAAAATTATATCATTGAAGACTATGTTCAAATACGAATCCAACGATATTGTTTTTGTTGACATGCACTAACATTTTGTCAGTTAAATCTTCAGTCAAATTTAATGGGGGATAAACCACGACCGATGTACTCCCTCCTTCCATCTATACAAGGCCTAACCCCAAATTTTATTTTTCCATCTATACAAGGCCGAATGAACTAACCGAGGCATCTCCATCTTAATTTTCTCTTGCAAGTCGTGTGTGGTCCCTTCATCGTGAAAATACTCTGGTCGTCACATTGATTTGCATGCATGGATAGCACCACCATATTTTCAAAGGAGGAGGGAGCTCTATATTTCAGCCAATGCATGCATGGTTTGAGGAATTATGGTTGGGCATGCATGTAGAAAATGGAGGAGAGTAATTTGCATGCAAGGGATTAAAGGAAAGGAGGCCAGCGGCTAGGCATTCAAAGGAGGCTGCATGCAAGATTACACGGGATCGAGATACTAGTCCCAAAATTAGTTCCTCTTTTTGCGGACATGCCTTGGTACGAGAGATTGACAAGTTAGGCCCTGTAAAAATGGATGGAGGGAGTAGTAGTACTAGTGTAGATGGCGGCGCTGCACGGGAGTCTCACCTCTCACCCTGCTCGTGGCACGGCAGTAAAGCCGTCATATCACAAAACCCAACCACTCCCAGTAATAAGTGGCCTCGTAAGATAAACGGACAAGCAACCATCACATCCCTCCGTCTTTTTTGCATTTCATCTCTCTGCATTTAATTTCTCCGGTTCATCTCGCACACTCGATCCCTAGCTACTACTCCTAGGGACAGTTCTTTTGGCGGCTTCCCCAGCTTTTCCCACAAGACTAGTCACAGTGGAGAGTAACAATAAGGCGCCTCACTCATTTATTTGGGCTTCTAAACTACTATTCCGTCCTGGTTTATTCCTCACCATTGTAATTTGTGCTAAATTTTGACCAAAGATTTAACTGGTATATTCCTCACCATTGCAATCCCTCCGTCTAGGTGTGTAAGTCATCTTATAAAAACCAAATAATCCCAAAACACTTAGGCACGGTGCATTAACTTCTACCTCATTTCTTGTTTCTTGACATATCAACCAATAAGAGATAAAGAGTGTGCATGCCTTTAATGACTTGAGATATCAAACACGACATGCAGTGGTTAGTTCATTGCATGCAATACTATTAATTAGCAAATAAACATTAACGTTTCTCGTTTTCTCCTCCTCCTTGGTCAAGGGGCACAACCTAAGATGACTTACTCACCTGGATGGATGGAGTAGTGCATGTGACATGCACTAACATGTCATTAGTTAAATGTATGATCAAAATTTGACACGGATTACAATGGGTACCAATAAACCAGGACGGAGGTAGTAGTTATGGGATTACTAATCTAGAAGCCTAAAAGAACTGGCCCCTGGTACTCCTACTAGTAGTAGTACTCAAGTTGGAATTCCAATTGCACGGCACAACTTGTAGGCAAAAAATTCGATACAGGGTGTAGGAAGTGGTTTGGGAATTTGCATGCCTTTCCAACCAGTGAGATACTCCATACAAAGTACGACAGAGAAATAACCACAAAGAAGGAAGCTAAAAGTAAACAATCAAATGAGCATTTTTGCATTTGTTTTGCATTGAATCGTTTCACAAGCTTGACTAGTGTTGTTTTTCTACTTTTACAAAAACCGCATCGTAATGTTAAAACGTGCATTTGCATGTACATAAGTAATAGTAGTACTCCCTCTGTCTAGGTGTATAAGTCTTCCCTCCTTCTTGGTCACGGTGCACAACCAAAGATGACTTATTGACCTGGACGGAGGGAGTAGCACAGTCTGCAAGCATATATCGAGAGAGACGTGTAGTGTGATAGTATATAGTAAAGTTTGTGCTATATGCACGTACTTGCAAAATGCGTACGAATACATAAGGTTTCCAAACTTTCCCTTTTACATACTTAATTAAGGACGCTAAAAATTCCTGAACGTTCGAGATTTATCATTTGCGTCCCAAAACTAATGAGATCGCCTTACGAAACAAAAATTATACTCCTCCTAAAAGCCACGGCGCTCGCAGGAGCGCTTGCAGCGCGCCACGAGTGCCCTGGTGCGCGGCCGTTTCCCACCACGCCGACACAACGCCTCTTCCTCAGCCTCGCAACTCGCGAGGTGCTGATTGGCAGCTTGCCGGCGGGCGAGCGAGATCTCACCGGTGTGGTGATTCGGCGCCAATAGGTACTCCTCCTTGCTGGAAGCATGCACCCGGTCCATGTACTGCCAAGCATAGATGAGGCGCTTGGGCCCGACTGCACTCACGGCGTCGGCACGGGCGTCCTCCGCCACCCTCACGGCCCTCGCACGAGCCTCCTGCCAAAGATCCAATTGCCTGACTCTCCCGGGCGCGACATAGGCCTCCCAGGCAGCTTGTTCCGTGGTGCGCTTCTCTTCCTCGGCCTTCTTCTCCGCCTCTATTTTGGCATGCTCTGGTGGAGGCAAAGCCTCCCACAAGGCGACATCCATTTCTTTCCAAAGCTCCTCAAGTCTGGGGGGCTTGGCGGGCGGCGCGACGTTCTCCTCGAAGCGGGGAGCCGACGCGTCATCCGGCGCGTGTGCTGGCGAGATTGGGAATGCCGACGCATCCACCTCGATGCGTTGCAGCGAGGAGCAGAACGCCGACGCGTCCTCCTCGACTAGTGGCGGCAAGGAACGGAACGGCGACGCGTCGCGTCGCGGCGAGGAGCGGAACGCCGACGCGTCCTCCTCAACTAGTGGCGCCGAGGAACAGAACGGCGACGCATCGCGTAGCGGCGAGGAGCGGAACACCGACGCGTCTTCCTCGACTAGTGGCGGCGAGGAACGGAACAGCGACGCATCACGTAGCGGCGAGGAGCGGAACACCGACGCGTCCTCCTCGACTAGTGGCGGCGAGGAACGGAACGGCGACGCATGACCATCCGCGCGGTGCAGCGAGGGGCTCCTAGGGCTTGGGAGGGGCGATGCCATGGTGGTCGACGTGAGAGGGAGGGGGAGGAGATAGCGATGAACGTGAACGTGAGGGGGAGGAGATAGCGATGTCGTGGGACGAGCAGTATTTATAGTGAGCAATGGCACACCTACGTAAGATACGGACTGAGCTGGACTGACTTAACTGCAGGTCCAATTTTGTCACTGACATGTGGGGAAGACCCCTGTTGGGCCCATATGTCAGTGACCCAATATACCTGCACTTAAGTAACAGCTGCGTGGGCATATTTGTTGGAGTAAATTACGGGGGAGCGAAGGGATGGAAATATTGCTGGTCACAACGGATTGGACGAGCGTGGGGGGAGGAGAGTCATGCATGCAGATTTTTTCACATGGGGTGGAGTGGTGGGACCGCCGGAGGGAGAAGGAGAGTTTGGCAGGCATATTGTTTCCACACATGGAGAGGAAAAGATTTGGAGACGAACGGGCTTCCTGCAGGTATGGGGAACGGTGCATAATAAGTCATCTTGCATGCCGGGCTAGGTATAGTCTCAAGTCATTAAACACATACACGCCCCACACATGTTCATATTTCAAGGTGCACCAAATTATTGCATGCAATGATTAAGGCTGGCCATAATGGTGGTATCTTAGCTGGTATCATGCACACGGGAATAGAAAACATGCTAATGTGGCAAAGAATTAAAGAAGAGAGGGGGGTTAGAGTAACTAGTGTTCATGCATGCATTGGTAAACACATTTTTTTGTGAAGAACAATAGCACTAGTTGAGTACTTTTGCAGACTTCAAAAACTATTCCACAATGTGTCAACATTCACAATGTCAAATCAACATTTTTACACTCATTATAAAACGTAGTTCTTATACTCATTATAATCAGTATTGTAGATATTGATATTTTTAGTATAAATTTGGTCGTGGGATTTCATTGATGCCTGTCAAAGCGTGGAGGAAGCGGAGCTTAGGTCTTGCACTGTCGGTCTGTACATAGGAATTTCTCTTCATAATCCTGTAATTTTAGAGACTGATTGAGCTTTTCTGGTAGCGTCTCTTGCATCGGGGGACTATAAAAAGGTCTGCTATGCGTGACCTGAAGATGAAAGCGTTGAGCATCTCGACGTTAATCAACAATCTTCAATTGTCAAAGACGGCCAATAAGGTGGCACACTTAATTGCTAAGTATAGCTTTGACAATAGATTAGATGGTATTCTTGTAAATAACATACCGCCCTGTGTGGTGAATATTGTATTGAATGAGTGTACTGGTGTGGCTGGTTAATTAATATAAGGTGGTGTTCAAAAAAAGTATAAATTTGGTCAAACACTTTGCAAAAGGTTGACAGGAGTAAAAAGGACCAGAGGGAGTATCATGCATGCGGAGTAGACAAAACAATTGCTTGTCTAAAAAGAAGGCAAAAAAATTTGCTCATTTATAGCCGGTCAAAGTCTCAAAGGGCGCGACCGCGCGAGGGAGGCGAAGGTCGTGGGAGGCGCGACGTTTGACGGAATTAAGTGAAGTTACATCCGCGCGCCGTCATGGCGTGCGAACAGGCAGAAGCTATACCGTCAGGCCTATGATATGGGTCTAGTAGACATGACATCTAGTGGGTCCCGCATAGTTCTCGAGAACTCTTTGGGGGCTTGCAGCCGTTTATCCACCAGGCAAGCCAGCAACCCCACGCCGTTCGCACGCCCTACTCGTCCCCGTCTTCTACCTTACAACAGTTCGCTCCCAGTCGTCCCGTCCTTTCACATTAGTTCGCTCCCTGTTTTTTTTGCGGGGTACAACAGTTCAACTTCTCCTAACCCTCCTCCAAAATCCATGGCCTCCCAAATCTCCATGGTCGCCGCTGAGTACCAGGTTAAAGCCATCACCGGCGATCAGTTCATCGTCATCTACACACGTGGATCCGAGACGGTGAAAGCATGGCTTGCTCGCTTCCTACGCATGTTCAACAGTTCAACGGATGAGTGGGTCGCTTGGCTAGATGTTGAGTACGCCACAGTCCTGGGACGAGAGAAGGATCTAAAAGACAAAGAGAGGAAGAAGCCCGCGTACATAATGTTTGCTTGGTCCACCACATATGCCATGCCGACGTTGAGTGCCAGGATTTTAAGAACTTCCTCAAGGGTAAAAGAGTGAAATTCGTTGTTGTAGGCTTTAAGAATGATAGTGATGTCCTGCGTCGGATAGGTCTCGTTGTAGGCCAGCCCTTCGATCTCCAGAAGGCAAGCCTGGTGTCCTCCTCTCAACCTTCAATGCTGACCCTGGCAGCAGCCATGATTGATCCTTCGTACGCTAAACTGAAGAAACCTCATCACGAGTTTCATCATGCATGGGAGTCGAAGACACTAGATGAAGATCACATCCTGTACACAGCAATGGATGCCTACCTTTGTTTAAATATCTACAAGGGTTGGATGAAGAAGCAGAGCCCAGTGTCCGCTTCAAGCAAAGAAGCGTCGGCGAAGAGGAAGAGGAAGAGGGACGAGGACGAAGTCGAGGACGTGGACTCGGACTCCGAGTAGGTGGCAGTGCCGTCGCTCATGCTGGTTCTACTGCAGTGTCAAGCGGACTAGTTGCTTAGTTTATTTTCAAGGGTGTGTTGTGTTGAGGCCTCAGCATAACTATGTTTATGTTCTTTCTCGTTATTTGAACTCTTTAGTACGTACAGTAGTACTACTAGTATGTCTTACTACTGTTCTTCTTGTAGTTGGTACTACTGATCGTATCTTCGTGTTCCTACTATACTAAATACGTTTGTACTAGTAGTATAATTTGGGTCAGTCGATTTGTGAAGAATTTTGACGGAGCAAAGGAAGAAGACGGCAGAAGAGGTGGAAGAAGCCCTTCTAGCCATCCATGTTGCATCAAACGGCTCACATGAGTCGACTGACCCAAATTGCTCCTTCAGATTGCAGGATCCACGTGGCATTCAAGGTCTCGAAGGTAGATTCCATGTCTGCACCGAGTTTGCGGGCTCGACGCGCGCGCGACCGGCTTTCGCTGCGACAGCCACCATGCGCGTCTCCTCCGCGCAGGCGGAGACGACAATGACACGCTAGTTCCTCCTCGCCGGCGTGCTGGAGCACGCGCTCGTCCTCCTATTCGTACGCTGCATGCATAGACGCGGCTCCACCAGCTGCTCACGTGCTTGGTAGCGCGGCGGTATCGCGAGGAGGGACTGCAGACGACGTGAGCGGGCGAGCCTTCGGCTTCATGGCACAGGGATGGTGGTGATATGGCGGTGATGGGCGAGAAATTGTTGGCCGGAGCAGGCAGGCGGCGGCATATTGATGAGTGCGCGTGTGGGAGCTTACTTTAGTTTTATATATAAGGTTGGTCAAACTTAAAAGAAAACCGTACTAGTACACGTAAACATTAGACTTAGGCAGCGCTTTTATTAGTTAGTACCACAGCCACGATACGGAATCCTATGCAAGCGCGTGAACCGCAGCCGCGCGGTCGATCGAACAGTGCATCACCGTGTCACGCACGAAGGACATCCACCGAACCTTTTTGTGTGTGTGAAAACAATCCTCGAATATTACTCAACTTTTTTTCCCGTGAAAGTTCTTGACGCTGCAATATTTCCATATATTTGAATTTAGCTCCAGTTCGTGTTTATTTGGATTTGGACGTTTTAGGTGCGCCCTAGTTTTTTTAATACTGATTTTGTGTGTGTGACTGAGAGAGAACGTGTGTATGTGTCCATATGTGTGTTGTGGCAGAAGGGCAATGTGGAGACAGTGTGCGTGTGATACAGACATAGAGAGGTGTGAATGTGCAAATGATCATGCATGAGTGAGACATAGACAGATACCGATACATTGTGTATACATGAGAGAACGGTCTTCTAGTTTACTTGTGTGTGTGTGAGAGAGAGAGAGAGAGAGGGAGAGAGAGATAGAGAGAGGAGCATCCGTAACACAACAACCATCTCTCTCGATTCGTCCGTCCCTCGCACGGTCGCATGCAACACATGCATCAACGCGCACATTTTGACACCCTCACCCGGCCCCTGCCCACCTCAAGGCCCGCAGTATGTCTTCGTGAATACCCATTTCTCTCCTTAGGTTTGTTTTCCCTCAATATCTGACACACACACACACACAGAGAGAGAGACACACAGCACAACACACACACACTCCCTCGAGCACACAATTCATCCCCATCCAAGGTTATACGGCGACCACTCTCGCTTGTGCTTCTTTGCACCCCAACATGCACAACACCTCAATATTCAAAGAGGGCATCGAGCAGATCGAAGATGGCGACCACACCGCGCTAGAGAATGCGGGGTCATTTGGAAGCAGGGTGATGTGACGACGGCTGACTGACTCCTCCCCCCACCCTCTCTCTCTCTCTCTCTCTCTCTCTTGCACAAAATTACCAACCCCTCTCTCCCCCGCACAAAATTGTCAATCCCTCAACCCACGAGATCCGTCCCCTCTCGTCCATGCTTTTCCAGCTCTCTCATCAAACATGTTGTCTCTTCTCCTTCCACGTATACAGAATCCAGATGCACACGCATCTCATGTATATTACATGTATCCATCTTTTCCACAGACCTAACTTCTTCCTCTCTCTTTCTCTCTCTCTCTATCTCTCTCTCTCTCTCTGTCTCGTTAGGTTTGTCTCCTACTCTCTCGTCCACATACATACAATCTTTCCCGCCCTATCTGCTCCATCTTCAAGAGCTCTCTCTGCACGTTTCATTCACACATTGGGATATGTCAAAATGTTTCTTCTATAATGGCTGATGTAGAGTTATGGTTGTTTTTGTTGCATCCTACAAAGTAATAACTATGAAATGCATTTAGATTCTCATTTGACTGGGATTCTGTGAGTTTGACCATGTTGTGAAGTACTATAGACCCTGTATACATCTTGGGATTCGATAATGATTGTAACTATTGAATTGTATAGACCATTACATTCGAAGTCAATAGCCTAATATATTTATTTCACAATTTCAATAAATGATTAGTTCACTACAAACTAAGAAAGCAAATGTGTACTCCCTCCGTTTTTATTTAAGTCCGCGTATTAGCATTGGTCAAGTCAAGTTTTGTAAACTCTCAGAAAGCTTATAACAAAAAATATTAACATATACAATAACAAATAAATACCATTAGATTCATTATTGAATGTACTTTCACATCATACATATTTGTTATGGTAAATGTTTATATTTTTCTATAAACTTGGTCAAACTTTAGGAAGTTTGACTTCGATCAAACCTAATATGCAGAGTTTACGACTGCTACTACTCGCTAGTTGCTTAGCCGAATCACTCAACACGCCACACGGAGAGTCCAGTGTCACAAAATTTTGAGGTTGGCGGGAAAATCTCCCGCGACCCTGATTCGAGCAGTGGGAAGTTACCATCATAGCCTTCGGAACAGGCCTACGGATGACACTTGGTAGGGGGCTGTTTTCGTAACGTCAGGTTCACCCTACCCAGCCAACCCCACCCGGCACCCAGAGTAGTACACCTAAATACTCCCCAATTTCTATCCCCGCCGCAAAATAGACTTCTCCACGGCACCGCAGCCTTCGTGCTCCTCCCCTTTACATCGGCGCACTCATCCACCGCAGCGCATCTGCCTCATCGATAACCTCGTACGCCGCACTGGAGCCGGTCCACCATCATCGTCGTACACGGAGCCTCTTCCCCGGCATCGTCTTCCACGGTCTCGGATCTGCTTCCCGGAAGCCGACGCCAAGCGCAGAACTACCACCGTCGTGGACAATGAACTGACTCTCGTTGCCGACCATGATTCACAGAGAACGCCGCGACCATAGTTCTCCTCCTCGATTGGTAATGTGTGTATTGAATCACTTAGCAGTACATGTGCAGTTCCAATTTTATTCATACCTACCCTTCAAATTTCCTGGGTGCTATTCTTCCCGTAGAAGTTATTGGTTATAGCCTCCATTGTCCAACAAAATATCAGCTTGTAATTGTGCGTCGCTCCTGTATCGCGTTGTGCTTGGGTAGGTTTTTCATCTGCAACCAGTAGTGTGGCAAATGATGGAAAGGTTTTTAGAACTAGCAAGATGCCCATGCGTTGCACGCATCAAGATGCATTTGTATGAGTAGTTTATCTTGTGGGAGAAAAGGATGAACGAGGGAAGGCCTTATTTGCAAATCTAGAGAGGGGTATGGGTATCTTTTTGCAAAATCCCATTTTTTTCCTTCCTATGTGTCAGATATAAATTGGACGGCCTATATTGCAAGAAAAAAAGTATAGAGAAAAAAGTAGACAGTAAAGGAAGTAGAGATAAATATTAAATATTAAATATAAAATAAATATAACAGCAGAGAAGAGAGTAGAGATAGCAGAGACGTCGGGAAAAGATCACGCGCGCGCGGGAAAAAGCGGCTGGGCGTGCGCTAGTTTTGGCGTGCAGCGTCCGGCGCACTTTATAAAATCCAACGCCCTCCCACCGCTCTGTGCCTTGCCACCGCTCTCTCCCCGCTCTGTGCCTCGCCACCGCTCTCTCCCCGCTCTTTTTTGCCTCGCCGCCGCCGCGCCACCATGCCGTCGCGTCGCCCGGAAACTTGGGGATATCGCGGCGTCTGCGCGTGCCCCTCCGGCGGCTTCTCCGCCGAGATCTGGTTCCGCGGGATGCGCCTCGGCCTCAGCAATTTCGACACCACCAACGAGGCCGCCCGCGCATACGACACGGTGGTGTGGCGCCTCCGGTGGCCTCATAGAACATTGAAATTCCCCAACGTGCCGACGCGGGAGCGGGCGCAGGAGCTCGCGGCTTAGCACCGACGAGGATCGTCGCGACAACCGGAGGCGAGAGCACCGTCTCGGCATCACCGAGATGGACGAGGAAGCCATGGAGTTGTGGTGCCAACACTTCCTGCAGGACATCATCAACGAGCGCGAGTTCTACGCGCAAAGGAGGGCGGAGAGGGATAAGAGGAGGGCGGAGCGAGCCGCCTATCGCGAGGACAAGCATAGGCAAAAAGCGGACGCTCAATTCAACATGAGGCTAGGAGCAGCATCGCCCTGGGAATCCGACGACGATCGGTATCTTCACGCCTACAGTAAGACGTCGGAGGAGGACATCACGAAGGAGGAGTCGGACGACAAGGAGTAGTTGAATTATCTTTTTTTATCTATCTATGCTGAGAACTATCCTGTACTCTCTAGTATCTACTTCTCGATTTCAGCACTGCAAACGCTTTTTTAAAGCGCCGCGCATTGCGATTCTGTCGGAGATGCTCTAACATAGCAGACGAGTGCTTTAATGTTGCCCACAAGATGCGCGAGTATTACTAGTAGTATATTTTTCTTGCCATGTTGAGATTTTAAAACCACGAGTGCGAACATGCAGAGGAGCAATGAAGACCAAACACGGGATATTCGGGACATCTTCAAGGAGTATGGCAAGTTAAAGAGGAGCTGCACCGAACCTGTAAAACGAGCTTTGGTAAGTAACACCCTTTCAATTACTTTCGTGTAGCCTCGTGTTCTTTGATGTGTATATGTTGTAGTTTCTGTTTCTCTTAAGCGTGGTGTTCTTCGATGTGTAATAAGAAGAGTCTTAATCGTCTTAATGCTTTAGTTTTTAGCTTGATGTAGGAAGTGGGTGTTCTCACCTTGTAGTCTGTTTTTATTTATTTTTTCCTTTTGAATTCACTTCTCCGAGTTCTATTTATCTGGCTTCTACTAAATGGATCTAGGTTGCTCTGAGTATTGATCTAAAAAATAAGTAACTTCATGTCAGCATGCAGTTCTTGCGAGGAGGGAAGTATGGTCAACCTCGTGATCATGTTTCCAAAATGAGGCCGGATTACACACAAGGTGTCAGTTCCCTAATGATGTTGGATTAGACACAAGGTGCAAATTCCCAGATGATGGTGGATTACACACAAGCCAGGTGGAGTCGTTAGTTGTTCGTGTCCTCGTGGCATTAATAAAGGCTGAAAGAAAGCGTGCAGCAGCCCTTGAGAATGTAGTTGAGTTCCTGAAGAAGCAAAAAGAGCAATCAGATGCTCTCTTCACCCAAGCCAAAGAAGAGATGGAAGGAAGAAGCCAGAAATAAGCTAGCAGAGGCAGAGCAGGCTAGGCGTCTCCTGCTATCTAAAACTGTTGTCAATACAAAATTTCCTTCATAATAGCTAGGTTCAAATGTTTATCCAGTCAGCATGCCTGTTGTGATGTCCATGCATCTACTGATGTGGCACAAAATGTTTTTTTCGGGTCATGTAATAACAACAATTACTTTGCAAACAATAACAGACGAAGCATTGGACATGGTATAGTTCACGCGCAAGCCCGACATTCCAAGTTCAACTTCCACATCAAACTCATGTTCATAGATATCTGCACATTCATACATAATGTCCACAACCATGATTCACTTCAAAGCCAAAAAAATGTGAGGAGAGTTATAAATAAAGAAAATCCTGTACTAGTTCCTGTTACCAGTGCGAGCACAACAAGTCAAAACCATGCGTAAATTAATTATATTTTAGTCATTTTTTGTGTTCTAAAATGCCTGTCGGCTCGTGGAAGGACGTGTTACCGGCACACGCAAGGATTCAATGAAGGCAGACGGGACAGTCTTAAGCTGGTTGCATGCGGCGAGGAGGCGTGCTCAGCCGGGGCTGCAGCGAATGCGGCTCTCTTGGCCGGCGCGCCGGTTCAATGCCTGCGCTATGAGAGGTCGCGTCCGTGTCAGAGCAATCACTCCCTCCAGTCCTTTTTTGTTTGGGTATAACAAAATCTCATTTTCCATTCACATTTTACAAGTAAAATTCATGGACAAACTTTGACCCAAAGTACGATGGGGACTAGTAAACCAGAATGGAGGTAGTAGTTTTTTGTAATCAAAGAAGGGTTTCCCCGTACGATTTTCATTACTGAAAACCAGCATCTAAATCTAAACCATAGTATTTGCCCTAGAACTACCAGGTTCAACATCTCGCAACATAAACCCATACAACCTCCATCACAAAAAAAACCATACAACCATACGCCAAGGAGGTATGTAGTCTATGAATTCCATTTTCGCTCCATACCGATCGTTCTAAAAACTACTTACTACTTATAACGTGCCATTGAAAATCGGAACTCTTAACCCCTCTAAAAACGATATTTTAAACGTGGCTAAGAGATCTGTGGCAACTGGCGAGCCATCGCGCTCCAAGTCGTTCACCTGTGGTCCCGACCATCAAATCCTACGGATCAAATTATCACGCGAGCTGACTATTCCTACAAAGGTGCTCCACCACGTACCCGGTACCCGCGAATGCAGCAATCGTGCACCTAGGGTTTTAGGGTTTATTTGTTAACGTCGCCTTTACATAACACTCATGTGTGCGAGACAGTGAGAGGTCGACTGCGTGTGTGCGCCTCTTCTCTTCGTATATGTACTCCACCGTTTTGTCTGGTGTCCAAAAAATTATAATAACTACAAGCAATGTGCCAATGCGTTGCCACAGGATCAAAGTAGATTAATACAGTGGCGGAGCTAGATGCAGATTACGCCTGGGGCTATGCTATGTTGAGTGATAAACTTCTATGATTTTATATGCTTTGCATGAAGAAATTACAAAGGAAGTTGTTTCTAGGCCTGGGGCTATAGCCCTAGCTGCCCCAGGCCTGTCTCCGCCACTAGATTAATACATATTCACCGATTTGATAGAAAAAAAGTCTAGTTTTGAAATACGTATATCACTAAAAATATGTTATGTTTCACTCAAAATATATTCCTTTGGCGGTTTTGATGAGATAAGGGAGGAATGTTGTTGGTTTCAAGATTCGAGAAGTGGTATATGTCTAATTTCTACTCTTACTAGCAAGATGCCCATGCGTTGCACGGAACATCAAGATCTTGTGGGAGAAAAGGATGAACGAGGGAAGGCCTTATCTGCAAATGTGGTGAAGAGTGTGGGTAAATTGCCATATTTTCCTTCCTATCCGTCAGATATAAATCAGACAACCTACATTGCAGGATGGCAGGCCCTCTATCATCACCAACTCTATTTTTTATCCCTACTCTTATAATAAGCATTGTCGGTGATGATCGTGTGCCTGCCATCCTGCAATATAGGCCGTCTGATCTATATCTGACGGATAGGAAGGAAACTATGGCAATTTTGCAAAAAGATACCCACACCCTCTCCACATTTGCAAATAAGGCCTTCCCTCGTTCATCCTTTTCCCCCACAAGATAAACTACTCATACAAATGCATCTTGATGTTCCGTGCAACGCATGGGCATCTTGCTAGTTGTTGCAAAAAGCCCATGTGTGTGTGAGAGAGAGGGAGAGTGGAGGAGGACGGAGTGCATGTGTGACAAACACACAAGGAGTGTGTGTGCGATAGGTATCAGCTTAAAATGAGGCGATAGTGTGTGTGTGCATGATCGAGAGGGCGTGTCTCAAGAAGGGAAGAAAAATCTACATAGATACATGGAGCGGGAGAGAGACATGTATGCGATGGTGGAAGAACGAGTGTGCGGGTGTATAAACCTATCTACAGGCTAGCTAGTCGATAAATGTTTGTGAGAGAAATACGAGTCGAGGTGCGAAAGCGAGAGTTTTGTGTGTGTGAGAGAGAGACGGTAGTCGGGAAGGGGAGTGGAAGCAGGAGTTGTGTGTGTGTGTCTGTGTGAGAGAGAGAGGAGACGGTGGTCGGGGTTGTCTTATTGGTAAACAAATGAATAATGTCAGTCTGGGATGGAGATGAAAAGGAGACCGCAACAAATGTTGTGTCTACAGGAGAGATAGAGAGAGTAATTTTAGTGGTATGACTCATATGTAGAGACATATAGGGTGTGTGAGAGAATCCCATAGAGAGAAAGACAAAGTGAAAGACGAGTGGAGACTGTGTGTTTTGCGGTGAAAAAGAAAGCTTAGGTACCGAGTGATACCATAGAATAGTAGACGTGAGAGATAATGAAACCCGTGTAATGTATAATGATAGGGAGAGTGTGACACTTCTCAAGGGAGACGTGGAGAGACCATGTTTGCGAGGATAGGAGAAACTTGAAGTGAGCGTGCGGGTGAGATGGAGAAAAGAGAGTGATAGCTACCTGAAGGAGCATGCATGCGAGAGAGATGGGCGTGAAATGAGTGAACAAAAAAGGGATTCAAATATCTGAATTCGAGATGATAATACATGTAATCCATACTCGAACCAAAATTGATCAATCAAACATGCATACTCATATGAATTCAGGCACATCTATGTTATTTAATATGTAGATATTACTGATCCATACATTTTAGTAGAACATAATTTGGTTAAAATTTTTCAAATTCAACCTTAACATTTCGAGATCGTTGTATTTGTAAATCATATTATACATATAAAGGAGAGGAATTCTTTGTTGTGCTTTTGAAAGTATATATAAAAAATGATGTATATAGAATGTAATTCCAATTGAAAATGGATCCCGCCCGAAAAAAAAGAATACAAACGGGATTCGAATTGAGTTGGCATGGTAAACGTGCACTCTGCAAAATTTGAACGAAGCGGGGAAAGTCGCAGTAACCACCCAAAACCAAAATCTGCGAGATGGAAATCACTACTTCCTATCCCTGCCACGCAAAGCCTATCTGCTGGATTTCTATAGGTTTTGATAGGGGTAGGTTTGTAATTTCACCCAGACGTGACGTAACCGCCTCTCACCCGCATTCATACACAGTGGGCGCCAAAACACAGTGTGTCCTCGGCCGAAATCGACTCCCTCCCCGATTCATATTCATACACGGTGGGCGCCAAAAACAAACTCTCGACGGCAAATATTCAGTGTATGCGAGATTACCGTCATATCCCCAACCGACTAGTGTTCCTTGATGTAGTAGAAATTTGAAATGGGGGCTAAGTTTGTAAATTTCCTCGCATTTGAGACAAGCGTGCCCTGAATACATGGTTCCCCCCTTCCTCTCTACCTCCCTTTTCCCCATTCGTACTCCGTGGGCGCCAAAACACCCTCTCCACCCCACCCTCCTCCGTCCGCTGCCATCCGCCACCCCATCCACCGCCGTCCTCCTCCACCATGCCTGAGCCGATACCCCGACGCCGCCGTCCATTACAAGAGAACGACCTCTCTCATCCATGGCTTCGGACCGGTATCCTTGCATCCCGTCCTCTCGCTTCATCCCCGCCGTCGTCCACCTTGCCGGCACCGCTCCTATGACTGTCTCGTCCACCGCGCCCTGCCGCCACCGTCTACCCTCCTAGATCTGCTTCCACGCCGCCAACAGCCATCGTTACCGCAGCACCGTCAAATTCTCAGCAGATGCGTACATGGCGCCGCACCAGAGGCGGTACTCTTTCGTATCTGCTCAACTTATTTATCGCAGCAAGAAAATAGATCACCACTGCTTTACTCTGATTTCTTGTCTTGGTTGTGAAGTTGCCTTTGTCCGGTTTGCACCTTTAGATCCGCCATGGCACGCTCAACACCATACTCGCAATGCTTATGGTTTTCCCCTTTTATATTCCACACTAGTTAAATCACAGTAGACTAAATTTCAAAATTGGGTCAGTCGATTTTTGAGAGCTCGCCGGAGTTCGCCGGTGCGAAGGAAGGGGCTCGGGTGGGGACGGTGGTTGTGGGGGGCAGTGGTGGGGCCTCGTCGAACGAAGAAAACTCGACGCGGGTGGGGGCGGGGGTGGGGGTGGCGGAGGAACACAGGCGGTGGGGCCGGTGGTTCGGCCGGTGGCCCGTGCTGTGTTCTGTATGGGAAGCACAGTATGTTCCTTGTCAGGAAGGGGAGCAGGGACATCCGCAGTCAACAGATGATAGAGCTGGCCTGTACGTGATCGATAGGCTTTCAATTAGTAGCAGCAATACAACACCGTAATTTCCAGCCAGTTCCACTTTCCCGATTTATATATCCTGGTTATGGTGTACCCATGTTATGTACACTATGATCTACCTAGTTGCTGTGTGCTCTTGTTATCATGGTTTGGCAATAAACTCTCTATACAGTATATTATGAACCTATCATCTGCCAGCTATCCTTACTTCTGGAGCCTATTTTTTGTGTACTTGTGCTAGATTATATAAATGCACGCACCATATTACAGCACACATGAGCTCTCTCATCAGAATCTAGTGATAGCACACAAGTGTTTACAGGGGCGCCCCTATATTAGAATATCATCTTCATTACAAAGATAATCTCACAGCTATTTATGTTTTCATGGTTCTCAGATATTATACGCAATTACAGTGAATATCAGAATCCACGCATCAGAAGAATATTGTGGAACACTGAAATGACTTACAAAATTGGCAGCAAGGCATTGAGTGCCATTCTGGAAGCAATGAAACTCGTACGCTCCCCACCTGTTGATTCTTGTTCAGAATATCATTCTAATGACTATTCTAACCTCGAGGAGTCAAAGGCAGATGTCTGTCCTGTTCACCCATCAAGGTGCATGTTCTAATTTGGCAAGGTTTTATTGATTGCGCGTATCTTGCATATGTTTTCTTCTACTTTGTTGCACCGCCATCTGCTTAGTTTACTCATCATATAACTCGAGATGCCATGCCCATCCATTATACATATTCCATCTGTCATCATACCATGTTTTTCCACTCAAATGATGTTCTTGTGCATCAGACATCAAAAAGGAAGAGGGTGATTGCCGAACCTGAGGAGCACCAACAAAGTCCTTGAAAAACGTGGTGGTGCCAGAGAAATCAGACAACGCCCCACTTATATTGGATGTACAACCAGTGACACAAAACGTAGGACCGACTCTAGCAGATTGTACCCATACTTCACTGGCCACACCACTAGCCCCACCACACAGGACCTGCACTCCAGCAAAAGGTACCGATTTCATTTGCCATAGCACCAGCCGTACCATAGAAAAATCCCACTCTAGCAAAAAGTACAGCAAGTCCACCGGCCGAAGACCTATCCCAACTGCAGAGACGGTCAATTCCTGCAGATTGGAACCCCATTCCATTTATTCCCAGTTTAAAAGACCATGCTTTCAATGTTGTTAGGGACTACGTGCAAATATTCCCATCATGGGAAGATTATAGTGAAGACAAACACCATTTTCACATCTTCCTGTCCCACTTACGTGTAAGTCCTATAATTCACGGTGATTATTTTCCTATTTTCTGCTGATTGAACACATCAGTGATTTACATTACATTGTTGTAAGTAGGTGAGGGTCAATCTGGATAGTCATGACGAGCAAAGCTGGCTTGCGCTTTTCAAGGAAGCATTGCAACAGTATCGATGTTACCTGAGGAAATCACACTTTGATGGCAAGTCTATAAACGAATTTCTGGTGAAGTCTCCTGTGCTAAATTCAGAAGACATTGAATGGAAAAACCTTGTTATACACTGGTCTAGTTCCCAGGATGAGGTACTGCCTATGAAATCACATGACAATTTGAACTTCTACTTTTCCGCATGTGCCTTACGGATCTTTTTTGCAGGAAATCTGCTCGAAGAAGAATTCCGGTTTGACAAGAACGACAGGATGTCGCAAATATGCTGCCCGCTCCTTTGCTCTTGTTAGTACCTGTTGTCCTGTATCACTATACTTGCATACATACCTGGTTCATTATGTGATAGCAGTATGCATGATAGCTTGCTTATCAATTGTTCGCTCCAAATTATCTGATATATATGAATGGTTACATTAGTGTAGAATATATCCAATGCCAATGTTTTTAGCTCTGCATTGTTCTTGTAAGTACATGATGTCCTTTATCAGTGTACTTATAATGACAGGTAGTTGTTCATGTACCATCACTCTGCAGCTTATTTTCCTTTGCCCTCCATTTTCTACACATCAGATCTATATTTACTCTTACCATAAGGTTGGCACTGAAGAAGTTTAGCTGTGCATTGCTCTTGGCTGTTGCATGTATCACTGCACTTACATTTATAGCTACTTGGTTATGTAGCATCACTCTTCATCTTATCTTAAATATTCTCCATTTTTTTCGTATATTATCACATCTATATTTACTCTTAACAAAATGTAGAATAAAGGCAGTGCTTTTGAGGAAGATTCTGTGGTAAACTTCTTGAATTCCCCCCCCCCCCCCCCGTCAGCATGGACAAGGCCTTTATAGAGCCTGTCTTCACTAATAATGTAAGTTTGTCTATCTCAAGCCTTCAAACTTTGTTGTATATACTAGCACATATGCCTGTGCTTTGCAACAGGAGAGATTTTTTTGTGAGAAGCATCGGGAGAGATAATTGATATGTCCATCAAAACGTTCTCCACAATAGTGGCGCGACAGAGCGGAGAGTTGTGGTGTTCTTGTGGGTCATGTTTGGTCTGCGAGATGTTTATAGTAGTGGGGTTGGTCCGAGTGACGGACACTACCCAACTCGTGCCTTTTTTCCGTTCAGGTCCACCTCCTTATCGAGGTTGTGGTGACCTCCTGATTTTTTTTAAAACATATCAGCATTTTTTTGGAAAAAACGTTAATTTCTGAAAAAGGCAAAAAAAAACTTGAAATATGAAGATTTTTTAAAATTCATAAACATTTTTTGAAAACAAGACCATTTTTAAGGCAGAGAAACAGACAATTTTCAATTTGTGAAACATTTTTTAAAATGGAAACTTGTTTTGAACTTTCAAAACCATTTTGAAAAATGTGTTTTTTATCACGAACATTATTTTGAATTTGTAAAAAAATTTAAAAAAATATTTTTCGAATTACTATTATTTTTAAAATGAAATTTATTTTGTATGTCTCGACATTTTTTGGATTTTTTTAAAATGCGAACATTTTTTTAATTACGAGAAAAAATGAACGAAAATATAAATTTAAAGTTCCAAATAATTTTGAAATTCTAAGATTTAAGAAAATTATTACAAGAAATGAAATTTGGGAAAATTAAAAAAAATTATGAAAAAGGAAAATATATCTTGGAAGGGAAAATTGAAAAATTGAAAAAAAGAAACACAGAAAAAACGGAAATGGGCCGGCCCAACATTGGGCGATAGATGGGAAGCTCTAATTATACGTGGCTTTGTGCGGAAAATAAGGTTCCCCAGCAGCGTGCGCAGGATATAAATGTGGGGCTTTTCTGGGTCTTAGCGCGTGCGGCCCACGTACGAAATTCTGGACAAAACTCTTTCATTTTCTTTTCTAGCAGCTGGACCACAAAAATTTAGTACCACCTCGGATATAAAAAATATATTTTCACCGGTGAACGGATGAAAAAATTGACGAAACGCACCTTGCTTTATTAGTAGGTATAGATTTGGTTAGGCATGACTGCAACAGCTGTTTATTTTTGGTGTTTGCATCAAATTGCTTGTTTAAAGTTTATTATGTAGTTCATAAACAAAAATTTGTCCTTCTCAATTTAAGTTTTCAGTTGTACAACCAAGTTCCTTCTTCATACCATGTAAATTGAACTATACAGAGCAAGTGATCTTCTTTTGCACTGCATGTATGCTTCTGTTCTTCATCCGTAATCCAGTGGTGTGGTGAACCTACCCACTACAGCACAATGTCATATTCTGCAATGTCTTAACTATGAACAATGTCATATCATTCTACTATTATTTAAATCGTCTCTTTATTTGCCAATCTGAAATGGTATAAATTGACAGCACACTAACCATTGATACTTATGAGTTCTTGGTCTGTAATCCAGTGGTGTCGTGAAGCTGCCAACTCCTTCACAATGTCATTTCCTACCATGTCTTGACCTGAACAATACCATATTGTGTTAATGCAATTTTAAACTATGTCACTTTATTCGTCAATAAGAAATGTGATGAATTGTCAGCACTGATACTTTTATGTGCAAAACCTATCATCTGTCTGCTTGTTTATCTTTCAGAGTGAGGAAGATATAAGTGTTGAACAAGCGCAATCTCATCATATTGCTCAGCTGCTTGAGCTGCAGCTCCCCAGCAGGGCTAACCTTTCTTGAACTCTATTGAAGTGCTGTCGGTTTTGTATATTATTTTGTCGGCGTGTTTATTTGCACTGGTGGCAATCTTTGATGCCCACTGTATGTAATCTGTTGTCTGCTTGTGCTTTATTATCATAGTGGCGAACTTTGATGCCAGTGGATGTAATATGTCGTAATTTCTTTATTGTATAGTCTAGGTTTTTTCTTATTCACGATGCTGCAGTTATTTTACTGTATATATATCCTGTCTTTGCAGTAAACCGGCCAAACCATAAAATTACGGTACATAATCGGGCCGTCATGCAATCACGATGTAGGTTGGGCCTGAAACGTGCCGAACAGCCCACAGGTGTAACATCCCAATTTTCCTAAATTAGGATGTTGATAGATCATTCATATGCATATCATATTTTTATTGCATTTTTTTTGCTTTTTCAGAATATTCGAATCATTATGCAACAAAAGGCAATTTATTGGAGTGGAGATAACATGACTTATCCCCTATTTTAAAAATGTTCATAATGTGCAGAATATTATTTCCAGTTCATCTGAGATGGCACCATTTGAGGTATTGTATGGTAGAAAGTGCAGGACACCATTGATGTGGGATGAGGTTGGAGAGCATTAGTTCTTTGGACCAGACTTGATCAGAGATGCTGAGGAGAAGGTTAAGTTGATTCGTGACAGGTTGAAGATAGCACAGTCTAGACAGAAGAGTTATGCAGATACTAAACGTAAGGAGGTGACATATGAGGTAGGAGACCGTGCATACCTTAGAGTTTCACCACTTCATGGGATTAAGAGGTTTGGAATTAAGGGTAAGCTAGCACCATGTTTTGTGGGGGCTTACAAGATCTTGGAGAGTAGAGGAGAGGTAGCTTATCAGCTGGAGTTGCCAGAATCCTTGTCAGGAGTTCATAATGTTTTTCATGTATCTTAGTTGAAGAAGTGCCATGCAGAGATGATGGATGTTCCATTGAGGGACATAGTGCCACTTGAGGCAATTCAGTTGGAGAGTGATTTGACATATGAGGAGAAACCTGTTAAGATTCTGGAGACAGCAGAGAGAGTTACTCGCACCAAGACAATCAAGTTATGCAAGGTTCAGTGGGATCATCACACAGAGGAAGAAGCTACCTGGGAACGAGAGGAAGATCTCAGGCAGGATCACCCACACCTATTTGCTAGCCAGCCCGAATCTCGAGGGCGAGATTCATCTTAAGGGGGGTAGGTTTGTAACATCCCAATTTTCCTAAATTAGGATGTTAATAGATCATTCATATGCATATCATATTTTTATTGCATTTTTTTGCTTTTTCAGAATATTCGAATCATTATGCAACAAAAGGCAATTTATTGGAGTGGAGATAACATGACTTCTCCCCTATTTTAAAAATGTTCATAATGTGCAGAATATTATTTCCAGTTCATCTGATATGTTCTGGTAATTTTTGTGATCTTCAAAGTATTTTATTTGATTGTTTTATTGTTGTTTGAGTGGCCTATTGCATCAAAATTATTTCACAAAATTGCATTATTGTTGGAACTAGTGGTTCTGTAGTTTAAAGCTGTAGGGCTATTTTGACTGTGTGTCTAGGTATTTTTATTTAGATTTTATATTGTGTATTTTATTTTATTTATTTTTGTTTTCTGCTGATGTGTTTTAAAAAAAAGAAGGCAGCAGCGCAGCCAGCCGCAGCGCGGCCCACCTAACCCCGCACTGCCCGCGGCCCATCGCCGCAGCCCAGCCAGCCAGCGCAGCAGCCGCCGCACACAGCCGCGGCCCAGCTTCCCGCGAAGCGGCACCCAACACCGCTGCGCCCGACCGGCGCCCGAAACCCGACACGCGCCCCACTCTTCTTCCCCGAGTCGGACGAACACGCGCACAGCCGCACGCGCACCCGACGCCGAACCGGATCGAGCTCGTGCGCCCTGTTGATCCTGTGCGCTTCCAGGACACCGAACGCGAGCAAAGGACCCTAGGGAAACCCTGCACCCCTGTCTCGATCTTCACCGTTGCAGCACGCCATGGTTGGGGCGATTGGATCTCGCTGAGAAGCTCCGCTGCCGCCGCCGTTTCTTCGGTCGATTCCGTCGTTGTAAGAGACCGCAGAGCCGCGCTGCCTGCACCCCTTGAACCCCCACTCGACGAAGAACTCTTTTGACACCTCGAAGTACCCTGCAGAGCACCAGAACGCTGCCGCCACCGACGTCCGCCGCCGCCGGAGCACCCCACCGTTCCCGTCGCCGTTGCTGCCCGCAGAGGACGCCCCCTTGCCGCCCGACCTCACCTACGCCTCCGCCACTCACCGCCGCACCCATCGATCGCTTCGTCTTCGCCGGAGACCCGCCGGAGAAGCGCCACCGTCGACGCCCGAATCGCCGCCGCTGTTCCCCTGTTCTCCGGTGAGCACACACGCACAGCACGGCCTAGGCCAATCACGAGACGACACGTGGCCACCGCTACAGTAAACGCATGAGCAGCCATGAGTTTTCTGTTGGTTTTTGTCCTTTTCAGTTTTGCAACTAAAACTTCCATTAGCTATAACTCCTAATTCGTATGTCCAAAATAGGTGATTCTTTTTTCTGTGCACTCACAATGACCAGCAGAATATCACAGTACCAGTTTTGCACACGTTTGCACTTTTCAAATTTGAATTCGTTTGAATTTGGATTAAATCTTCCGGAGGCCATAACTCTCAAACAGTTTATTGGAATCAAGTGATTCTTTTTGCATTGTGACCGTAGTGCAATTTAGGTGCTGTTAAGCTTCTATTGTTGAGTTTTAAAAATGTTTTTCTTGCTGTTGGTTTTGTTTTGGTTCTTTTCGTGTTCCGATGGTTGATTTGTTGAATTGTGTGAAACATGTAGATTGTCCGAAGTGCGACGCGAGCTATTGTCAAGAGTGTGACTTTCTGAACCAGAACCAAGGCAAGTTACATGTTGATCATCCTTTACCTATTGTTTTCTATGCATGTAGTTATATCACACTATGAAAATATGCATGTATAGGAACACTATATTATTTGCTATGTTGTTGAGTTATCTTCCCGTTCTTGCAAATCGTGGTAGTTGTAGTTTGCTATGCTTTGTAGACGGGGGTGGTTCGTGTATTCATTGAGTTTATGTGAGGATTAAATATATATAACAATTGAGTAGTAACTCAGGATTTAACTCACCTCTGGGCGGAAGTGGTATTGCTTGGTGTTGAGGGAAGGCATCATGGGGTCTTGCACCTTTTCTAAGGCCATGCGCTCATGAGAGTGCACCCTAAGTGGAATGCCGCCCAGGTTCAAAAAGATCAGACAGACTTAGTGACTAGTAGCTTCCATGTGCGGCCACTGGCTATATGGGCTCTGGCTTAGTTGATCAGTTGTTGGAACCCTGGCCCAGACAGTGTCGACAGATGTAGCATATGTAGGTGGGATGTGGCTGTCAGGTGGTTAAGGGAACCTCTTCTGAAAGACTTTGTCTCAATCTTCGGATTGGGTCCAGTGGGTAAAGCGTACAAAACTCTGCAGAGTATTAAAACTAATCATGACTAGCCGTGCCCCCGGTTATGGGTAACTTTGAGCCACTATGCCATTACAGTTGTTGGATGATCTTGATAGATGTGACACTTAATAATATTTGTGGGCAACTTAATAAAGGGTAGGTTGGAGTTGATTTTGCCAACTCAACCTTGTGTATTTAATTGTAGTAATAAAAGAACTAAATAAAAATTTGACTATTAGGTAGTTATTAGGACAAAATCAGCTTTCCGCAAAATAAACCCTCAAGCCTTCCTTTTGATATACTATGCATATACGTGTAGGTCTGCTATATTATTACTCCTGTGTAACTTGCCAATACATTCAAAGTATTGACCTATATGGCTGCAAAGTCTCATGTTGCAGGACATTCAGACGAAGAGTAAGGTACCGTTAGGGTCGCGAGTCTGCACTCAGCATCGCCAGTGGGATGTGATGGGACTCATCGTTATTTTCTGCTACTTTCCGCTGTTTGATTGAATAAAGCTAGCCAAGTGCTATGCAGATTGTTTTATTTTATATATTCTGGATCATACGTTGTAATAAATGATGCACTTGCTATTCTGGTATTCATCTATACTGTGTGTGCTAGCGAGTTCGATCCAGGGACTAGCACGGTAAGCACAAAGACTCAAATCCTTCGAGGTTTGGTCGCTACAGATGGTATCAGAGCAGTGTGTTGACTGTAGGACGTGACCCTAGAAAATGGATTAGAAAAGCCATAGGAGTGAAAATTATTTGATAAACTAGCTATACTTCTTACTGTTTATTAGTAAATCCCTCAAGTATCTTGAACAGTTAAGTAGGAACTAGTGCTGAGACCGCCATTCATGTTTGTTTTATATTGCAACGTTATCGTGTTAGAGTATCTGATTATGTCCACTTTTGTGGTATGAAGATACTAGATTGTTTGCTTGATCGATAGTTGTTTGTTAAATTGCTTAGTGTCGGAATTATTCGACTATATATATATATATA